>JBBPCX010000135.1:27917032-27948863 GCA_037974365.1 Hydrocynus forskahlii | reverse complement strand
TGTGTGTGTGGGTGTGTGTGTGTGTGTGTGTGTGTGTGTGTGTGTGTGTGTGTGTGTGTGTGTGTGTGTGTGTGTGCACTGCATGCTTACATGAAGTGTACCAGCTCAGTCTTTTGCTCCTTGGCAGCTCGTTTCAGCTCCTCAGTCTGACTGTCATTTCCATCACTGGTGCCACAGCTTTTGCCAAGCTCCACCATATAAGAGCATGCATGCCTGCAAGAGAGTGTGTGTGTATTTGTGTATACGTGTGTGTGTGTGTGTGTGTGTGTGTGTTTTTGTGTGCGTGTGTGTTTGGGGGTGTGTGGGAGACTTGGGGGGGGGGTGTAGGTGGGTTGTTCATGAGTGCCAATCTGGCAAGTTTTCATCTGAGGGTTAAACATGTGATTCCATTCACATGAACTCTGTTTACTAAAGATATCCAAATAATATATTGTATGCTTGTCATATCTTATAATTATAATGTGCACTATGTTTGCATGTACAGTTTTACAGGAGATGCACCAGTTCTTTTGTTATTAATAGTGTTTTGGAACATAAAAAAAAAACAACTGTACAAACATGCCTTAATCTCTCACAGAATTCTTGGAATTGTGCAATGCCTTCAGATATGAATCGTTCTATATTTTGTGTCAGTGTATAATTGCTTTCAAGTGTATTTTTTTCTTTGCACAAATTCATGTATTAAAAAGAAATATTGTACTTTTGGAAATCAGTGAATAATCAGAGAAAGCATGATTGCAGTACTGATTGTCTGGTAAATCCATATTATGAAATGATTATTTCTGTATCAAAGTATTGATTTTGGAATAAACATTCTTACTAAACACACTGCAAGGCTTCGGTTGTACACACACACTCAGTTAAGCACACATTTGTTAGTAGTGACCACTTTGAAGTGGTCTTAACAGCTTCCTTTTAGTTTAGTCAAATTCAGTTGATCCACTCCTTCCCTCTCTCTTTCTCTCTAACTCTTTCTCTCTTTCTCTGTCTTACACATTCTCTCTCTCACTCGCGTTCATTCTCTCTCTCTCTCTCTCTCTCTCTCTCTCTACTTTTTTGGAAGCTAATTAGGAATGGACTGGAAGCCCATGAAGAATAATGACTGTTTTCCATACTACTGTGACATCCTAATAGCAGCAATTAAGACACAGAGGGTCACTGTGGCACCGCTTCGTCTTCTTTTGCAACTGTACAAGTGATAAACAATCCTTTTTTCTTCAAGCAAAGCTAAAGAGTATAACACTGCCTTGGTTTGTTTTGTGTGCATGGGACTTTTATTTTGAAATTCTGAGTTCCCTCTTTCCCTACTCACTCCATGACTTCTATTAAACTCACCTGTTCCGTGTTTACCCCTCCTTATTTGAGCCACCTCTATCATAAGGCTGGTGTGGGTTCACTGTCATAACTATCCTCATTCATACCCGCTCATCACTTCCTTTTTGTGTCATGTGTTTGACTGTGGTCTCGCTACTCAGGATCAAGTGGCCTGTCTCTACTGCTTGGGTCTCGATTGGGCTGCATCTCATAGATCCCCAAACTCCTGCAAATGCATCCCTATTTACACATCTGACACCCATGTTACAGATGTGACCCTGTTTACCCAACTCCATGTCATATTAGGGCTCGGAAACTATTCAAAGTTTTTATTTCAAAAACCCTACATCTAAGCTGACAACCATTTAGGAACCTTTATTTTTAGAAGTGTACTAATTACTATATCAAAGAGGTTATCACTATTAGTAGTGCATTAATTGGCACAGTACATATAGTTTGTATAGGGTTTGGATGCTGTAAAGTGTGATTGTGCTGACATGATCCATCAGTGTTTGACATTTGATTCTACCAGGCACAGTTATTGTTTGATTTGTTGGGAAATTTTGACAGGAATATCAGACCTTTGAATGACTAAATTTCCAGTTAAAACCACCATTAGGTACAAGTTTCCATGGCAGGAAGAAACAGCAAACAGAACTTCAACAGAAACAACTAAATATAATATGTGGTATATAGTATAAATTATATAGTAAAATTTTTCTTTCAGTATGTACTGAATGTGTCCACCTCTGGCCTTTATTGCTTATTACAGTTTCCATTTATTAGTTTTTCTGCAGAAATCTGCAAGGATATTTTTCCATGTTTCTTGGGGACAAAGGTTCAGTCTCCGGAATCGACTGCATTTTCTGCTTCTCACATTCCAAGTAATAACCATTTCAAATTTACACTCATTAGTCCATAAAAGCTTACTCTACAATGCAGATGTCCAGTTTTGGTGCTCCAGTGTAAACATTTTCTTTTCTCTAGAACAGCTTCCCAAACAGCTACACATCCATAGAGAGCAGACAGATTAAATGGATATTATGATAGATGATAGATATCATATTATCCATGGCAATGAAGGGTAAGTGTTAAATGTTTTTCTGGCACAGGTTTTACACAGTACTGTAAATAAATGGTCGTGTAAAGAATTACATCTACATTCCATGTTTTCCCATTTTTCAAATGTGTCTTTCTTTTGGTGAAACAAGACAGTGTATCTCCACAACTTTTCACCAAATTCAAGTAAGAATAAAATATCTCTCTTCTACTACAAATAAAAAATGGTGTGGATTATAAGTGTGGCATGTCTTATTAATGAACTGAAAGTGAGAAATAATGATAATAAAACATGAAAACTGCTCGGGTTAATTGTCTACTTTGCTGCGGGCTGTTTGCAGCTGAAAACAGAAAGTGTTGCGGCCTGTTATAGGAAGGAACCAATCAGGTTGTGTTCCTCTCTGTACAGAGTGAAATAGACCTGTGCAGAGCAGCTAGCCCAGCAAGATGAGATCTAATCACATCCTTTCAGGCACCAGCGGAGAGGAAGATGAACAGAAACAAGCCGGCAGATTACGGAAACGTCTTCTCTAATCCCTCAGAGGCAATAGCAGGAGGAGCTCTTTGTTAATGTGGGCAGACTGCATTCTTCCCCATACACACACCGCCGTGCGTAACAAGCAATGACATTATCTCACAGCCCTGTCGCAAATGCCACTTCTGATTACTATTGTTCCCGCACTCATATTTATAGAAGGAAGCCCTTTATATTTCTCTCTCATACATTTATATTGTTACGAAAAAAATGTTTCTTCATAGTTCATATAGTCAAACCATTGGATTTATCAAAAAGGCTGAAAGCTGTGACACATCTCTTCAGCTGAGCTACACTCTTAAAAATAAAGAGTCCCAAATGGTGCCTAGCTTGCACATAAGAACCTGGAAAGCCTTTAAATGTAACTCGTCTTTGGTGAGCATCAGGGTAAAACTGTCCAGCTCCGGTGTTCTGGAGTGGCAAAGACTTGGAAAAACAATTTTCGGAAACCCACGCCACCACGAAGGGAACATGGAAACTCCACACACACACAAGGCCAGGTCCCAAACCCCCAACTTAGGATGTGCGAGGCATCGGGGGCCTTGTTATTTGTATTTTTTTTTTTTTGTTTTGTTAATATTAATGTTGTTATTATTATTATTATTATAAGTAGTAGCAGTAAATTTACATGTTCAGCGATTTGTGTTACAGTAGCCTTTCTGCAGGATGGGCTGGCCTTTCTAATTCATTTCCTGGACACTTCAGGTTGGTATTACATTTAGATCTCCAGCATTTAGAAGACGCTTTTATCCAACGCGACTTCCGTTTCCTAACTACAGGGGGCAGTCTCCCTGGAGCAACTGGGGTTAAGGGTCTTGCTCAGGAACCCAGTGCTGGTCTGCTGAAGGTAGGATTCTAACCAATGACCTCTTAGGCAAGTATCCTACCCACTAGACCACCACCACTACTGCATTAACCACTGCATACCAGAACCACCCAACAAGATCTGCCATTTTGCAGTCGTTTAGCCATCACAAGTTGGCCCTAGTCAAAGTCACTCAGATCTTCAGGCTTGCCCATTTTTCCTACTTCTGGCACATCAACTGAACTGACACACCACTGATTCCTGCAGACACCTTGTATTTCATTGCAGTTGATCCAACACAGTAGGACAGATTTCTATTGCATTGTCTATGAATATCTAAACAATACAGTTAGAGTTTCTGTATGATTCTTGAAGTTGAATGTTAGTTTTTGCCATCAGAACTCTGGTTAGAAGTTTGTCATGCCCTACTTCCGCTACCTATTCCATTTAATGTCCCTGACTGATAGTCGTTCCTTTCAGCTTTAAAAGCTCTGAGCCTTGAAACTATACTGACATAAGAATAAATCATCAGTGTCATTACAACTCATTTTTTTCCCTGTCCTCTGAAAGTGCCAGCTGGTCTTTACACTGTGTGAACATTTTGTGATAAATGGACTGACTGAAGTGTCCTACATGACTGATTAAGTACATGATTAAAATTACATTACATTAACTTTTGTACACTTTGTGTTGTGAATTTTTTGCCCTTCTTTATACAAGTTCTGAGCTGAGAAGTGCTTCCAAGATGTGTTTTTTTGCACAATAACGGTATCTCTCACACTGCAGCTAATTCTTAGTAGTCTTTACTTTAGAGCATGCAAAACAGAAAAGTCACGCCTTTAGTGTGATAACTTTTTAGAATTGCAAACAAAACGGGCAATAAAATGTTTAACAAAACCACATTCAGGCAAATCTGGTTCAAAGTGAACAGAACTACCCACTGTGACATTGTAATGGCTATATCCATTATGCAAAATGCTCTTCTTTTCTGTGGAAGTAATTTCCAATGTTTTCCTTGCTTTACTTTTTTCTTTATTCAGAGGAATAGCTGCATAAAAACAACAGAAAACTCAAGGTTGAGTGTTTCACAAATAACATCACAGCTGTGCTGATTTACAGGACTCACGTTCAGCTGCAACTGAATAACATCCGTGATTTTTCTGAAGATTATGAAACCTTATGTGTCTATCAATAAGTCATAACTGCTGTTGAGTGATAAGACTTTAATGCTGACTTTGGACAGAAATCCAGCAGAATTCTCCTGCCATTTTGCATCTTTAACTCAGTCTACCGCCAGAACAACTAAATGAGACAGAAAGTCAGTCTGAAATGGCACGTGTGCATTTGTTTATTACTCTAACGAGTGAATTATTCATCCCACGCCTACGCCTTCCCTGAAATTTTAATGCATGGCAAAAGTGGTTGAAGTGTTATGCTCTGAGCTCAATGAGTGAGTTTTGGTAAGCGGAGGCATCTCTAAGCTCAGGATTCTATATATAGAGCCATTTGCATTGCATTTGCTCATGTATGAAGTCTGTGGCATGGCGATAAATGACATTCCTTAAATAATGAATCCTGGATAAGGTATACTCAGCAGAATGCATTTCTTTAAGAAAGTCCCCATTCGCCACTTGGTCCTAAATAATGGATGGTGATTTGCTTATAATTCAAAGCCTCCATCAAGAATCAGCACATCTGGCAAGCTGCTGATAATGCAGCAAAAGACACTTTCTGGTAACAAATCTAAATGGCTACAGTTCTCTTAACTTTTCTGCAAGCTAGGGTCACTGTGCTCAAAACAATTGCAGAGGCATGAAAAGAGCACGCAGACTTGACAGAATCATCATCTGCAAATTAAGGTTTATTTACATTCATGGACATAGGAACTCCTGCATACACCCCCACACACACATTCAAAAATGTAGATTTTGCAGAGGTGGGAACAAGTGACTGACTTGCAAATAAGAAGTAAGTTAGCATGCTGATAGAATATGGTAAATGAAAATAAAAGTGATTTATCTATTTTTTTTAATTACCCCCAGTGTCTCTGTTTCCTAGGTGATAAGGCTAAAAATAGCTGAATAGCTTGGCTTTCTAGCTTTTCCACGGCTGTCCATCCTCACTTGCAAAACGAACGAAGCGTCCATTCTGTTTTCAAATGAGACATGACAACAATGCTAATTAGCTAAACATAAACTAAAAACAACCACTAGTTTGAATAAAATTTTGATGACAAACCGAAATGATGCTGAATAGAGTTTGTGATAAAGAGCTCACAGACACCATTTACATCCGGTCACTTCATGTGATTATTACCTGGATTTTATCCTGATCAGATTTTAGTAACATGTGTTTACACCTGGCAGTCAAATGCGTCTCCAGTCAGCCAGAATGAAATGTGATCACTATGTGGTGTGTAAAATCGCCTGTGCTGCTGTTCATGTTTCTGTTCTGTACAAAAGAAAAGCACAATTTTGCCCAGCAAAGTCAGTGTTTACAAGAAGAGGCTGTTTAAAATATATATAATATTCCTGTGTCATCATCATGAACCATGTGGTTTAAAACAGTGTATTGTAGTGAGATGGGAAAAACGTAAAGTTCAAGCAAACTGGTGCCTTATTTGACATAACTGGCTCATCTAAAGTGAGTTACAGAATTAAAATCAAGTCATGAGAGGAACTGAAGGAGTGGTGATGCCTCCGTTAAGTGGTCTTCTGAAAGGTGGGCTCTTCCAAAAACAGAACTGCAGGAGGGAGGCGCAGTCAAAATTGCCGGGAGGGGGTTTGGTTGAAAAAATGTGGCTGGAGTGTATCCGATTTATGATTTAGATCTGTTTTATATGCGTCTTCGGTGCATTTACATTGCATTTTTATGTGGCTCAGCCTCATCCAGTAATCCAGATATGCAAGATGCATCAAGTGACCTGGTTCAAACGGTGTTATTTTGTGCTTATACAGAAATCCTTCAGATAAAACAGGCTCAGTTTGTGTTTAATGAGTGCAAGAACCTGTTTTATTATTACAGAGACACTGGAGTCTCTCGACTGAGTGACAGCTTATTGACATTCATTTGAACTGCAGTGGTTTCCAGCTTATAGAGACAAATCTGGTATGCTCATGCTTGTCACACTTGTCCTTTGAAATTCAATAAGCAAAGCATAACCATGGTTACTGACAAAGCTGCTGTTAGAGGTGCACATCAAATATACTGTCAATGCAGTTCTGACATGCTTAAAGCAGGAAACTAATCCATTTATATGAAAAGTAACCAAATGTACAGAATCGCATCTATAACCAGAGCCTCTTCCACTTTAGGTCTTGAGTCTTTGGTTTGTTTTTTGTGTGTAAACAAACAATAAATAGAACCTGCTTTTAAAACTAGTAACAATTTCTCATTTGACAGACAAGTAGACGGAAAAACCTGTTTGCTGTAACATGTAGGGGCAGGTATTTGTTGAGAGTACCACGACAAAAACGTTTGGAAACGTGGTTACTAACAAATCTTCTGTCAGATTAAAAAAAAAATTCAATTGATATGAGAATGGATTGAATGTTAAAAACGCTTTTAACTAAAGCAGCTATTGCAAAGCGTAACCGCTTTTTATACCCTGTAACTACGCCACTTTCTAGACTCGACTGTGCTACACTCATCAAAAATGAGCTGTCAGCATATCAAGAAAGCGTTTGCTACTGTTTTTACATTTTTCTGAACTTTTTTTTTTTTTGCTTAATCACATTTCCAAATACTGAAACCACTTTTTCAAAACTCTTTACACAATGGGCACAGCAGGGCTTTGTTGCTGATTGCTTTTACACAAAATGCATTCTGTGACTTTATGCCCCAAAATTCATGGATACTTTTCTCACTCAATCTCTGCAACTGAACTGCTGCCACTTGTTACATTATTTTATTGACATATGATAAACTATATATAAAATGAAGAGACCACTGAAAAAAAGGTTCAGTATCTCAGGTTTTATCGTTTATAGGTACAAGAATTGAACTAAACAGTTTTGCCTTAGTTTTTAAGAACTGCTGACAATATTTCTTCTAATTTTCAAATAAAAATATTGGTCTTTAAAGCATAATTTTAAAGGAAATGACAAACCATAAAATTAAGAGAAATGATGCAGTGTTTACAAAACTAGAATAATTCAAAGAAAACAAATCTCTTGTTCACTCAAACAAAATGGCAATAATTACCTTTGACGTACCTCTAGTAGTGTCTTATCATCCATCTAGTAGTGTTTTTTATACTTTTCCTCATTAAATAAGACTTGATTCAGGTGTTCACCAATCAGTACCTCATAAAGCAGAATGAGGTGCTTGTGTAGGAATTTAACAGACACTGGCATGGAATGGTTGTCATACTCGTATGCTGATTTAAAAATAAATTGCAGTGATCTCTTATTTTTTTCCAGAGATTTCAATCAATTAATTACAGACACATTAACGCGTAAAACCCCCCCCCGCTGATTAATCGCACCATGTGACTTTGAGCACCCGCCCGTTCTGGTCACAGGTGCTCTGTAAAATTAAGACGAGAGCGAGCTGCTCGGCCCAGTGAGTGGAAAGTTTACGTTAATTACAGAACTTGTAATTAATTAGATTAATATTTTTAATCGCATGACATCCCTAATATACATATATATATAGTATATATATATAGGGGAGACCGTGTCAGGTACAAAAAGTCCTTGCTCTGGTAGAATCCATTATCTTCAAAAGATATGGGCTGTCAAAGGCACCTTGCGCTGATGTGACAACCAACCCCACAGCGGGGTAGGTTGTCACACCCTATGCGGTTGGTTGTCCCTGTGTTATTCTAATGGAAAAAATGAAAAATATAGACATTTTTAAATTTTCAATGAAATATCAAACCAAACACATTTCATGTTTATAAAAACATCAAATAAGTTTCATTCCTTCCTTTTTAGACTCTTGAGATTCAAACATGTAAATGTAAAATGCATAAATGTAAAACACCACAGGCTATGAAAACTACTACTACTACTATGAAATCTGAAGAAACTCGATTTCTCCTCAAACTGAAGTTCAAACAAGCAGCATCACTCACGCAGAAATACAGAAAACAGAAAAACTACACTATATAATTCATAACACAGAACTAAAGAAAGGATAATTCTTAATCAACGTTCTCCAATCACTATCCACTTCAGAATCACAGTTTTGACAAACATAAACTGGCAGACCAGGTGAGCAGCCTTTGTGGGCCCACGCCCGAAAAAAATGTGACAACCTACCCAAACTGACATTTTTAGCTCTTTTGGAAGCTTGTGCCCACATGTATTAGCCTAGCTAACTAAATTGTAGCTCTCTCTTTATACTTTAAAATGGTAATAATTAATTACAACCATCGTGTAATGAGTTAGAAGAAAAACATGAGATGCCTCAAAATGTACTTTTGCATATGAAAAACAACTAAAGTTGTCTCATCTCAATGTTATGCTGCTTTCACCTCCACTGTCAATGTAGATGACCTCTGACACTAATTACTAACATTTCTGTTTCAACAGTTTTGATCAGCGCCCTCTAGTGGCTGAGATATGATGACTGTGACAACCTACCCGTGTGACAACCAACCCCGCTCTCCCCAATATATACTAAATAAATACAGAAATAAATTATAGCAAATGGCTAATTCCTATTTCAGCAAACAGAACAGAAAGCAACAGATCAAGTTCCAGGCCACAGAGAGGAAAATGTCACAGTGTGTGCAGCAATATCCAGTGATGGTGTTCTGTTGCATAAATCAGTCACTGGCCAAGACAACACAGAGCACCTCTTGTTCCTAGATGTACAGGATACGGACACCAGCAGGTGACAGAGAGTGACTGAGAGCATATGCTTCAATATTTGTTGTGGTGTGGGATACTGTGGCTTCACCACTCCACAGCCTTCGTTGTTTCTTCCATCAAAATCCCCCTTCCTAAACCATACTGAGGGATTTTTCTCATCATCCACTTCACCAAATGTCCCATGAATTGTCCCACTTTGATGTCATGAATGCTGGGTGCCAAGATAATTCTGGCGAGAACTGCCAAGGTTGTGCCAAGGTTCAGAAAGATACTTCTCCAGGTGCATCACAAGAATGAACATTAGATGTGATTGTGACCAAATCCAGAGGACATGATGGACTACCATGATTCAAGAAACGTCACCGTGAAAACAGTGTGTATGTTGTATCTTTGATTTGTCTTACTCATAAGCACTAACATACTTAAAAGGACTGAGATGTGACTTGTGACATGAGGCACGGTAAAAAGCAACCTATGAAACAGGATCTTTACAGTTAGAGGATACACAGAACCAGTTGTTAAAAGTGAATCATGTTTTGGTAAATGGGCCTCGAATAAGAAAGACTTTAATTGTATGTACAAAATTATCTATGTGTGTTGGTCAAGCTGCAAAATTAGATTTGTTTTGCTTATTACTGGCACAAGGAATGTTGTATTTATTGGTGATTGTATTCCAGTGCTTAAATGAAGCCGGACCTTGTGTGTATGTGCGTGTGTGCACATTTGTGTCAAAGCAACAGCTTCTGCTGTGCACTTGATGAGGAGACAAATTAGATGGCAATGGGATTAAATCTGTATGTGTGTTTGTGTGTGTGTGTGTGTGTGTGTGTGTGGCCTCCGGCTTGTAAATGGCAATGTTTTGTGGCCTTGCTGAGCAGCAGAATGGCACAGTGGTAAAGAATGAAATATGTGGGTCATCCAGATTGATGGAGGCAAAGTGTATGAGGTAATAATGACCCGCACTCTCACAATGAGAATTTCCACGCCAGAACTCTCAGAATTTCCATGCCACACCTCCCCACATCACCACCTCATCCCTGCACTCCCAATGCTGACAAGGAGTCAAGTGTAATTTTCTTTCCTCAGATGTATACCTCATTTCCACATGACTAAAATATATTATAACACATTATAGAAAAAACACAGTTAATTCCATACACTTCTGCAGACCAGCACTCCACTGATGAATTATCTGCAGTGATTATTAGAACTGCACTATATGATCAAAATACCATTTTGTGTAGACATTGTGACATATTGTACCATGATGTAAACAACATCATCCAATAAAAAAAACCAGTGACATTATTCTCTTCCAATCCAGACTTCTCTTCTAATTGGTGAATTCGGAGACTTTAAGGTGCCCCTATGGCTGCCACAGGGGTTTATTCATGCACACGCAGCTTGTATAAGTTCCACAGAAATTCCACTGCCAATAGAAAAAGGCAATCTGGAGGTGACTGTGCCCAATGCCAAGCCCCCCAGCACTGGCATGTGGAGCAGTGGAGCTATTCTCTAGTGATGGCACACTACCCAATACCTTTTGTGACTAAATGCAGTCCAGTCCTCCAAAAAATATTCTATCGTCTAGTGTAAAGCCTTACCAGAAGGGTAGACACTGTTACTGAACAAAAATGGACAAACTCGTCATTCAAACCTTGATTTACATAAATATGTATCTACCACCCTTTGGACATATGTATTTCATCCTAAAAGTCCTAAAAGTCCTGCTTGCTGAACCACAATTATATGCACTCCATTACTTTTCAGAGGTACTGTACATTAATTGTAGGGTGCAGTTCGGTGTAGTATTCAGTTAGGCTTGTCCCTGTAGCATCTTAGTAATATGACTTAAGGTGTAGAGTGTCTTTGATATTTAATCATAATGGATAAGGCGATGAACAAATGCATTTTCAGAACAGCCTATAAAATAGTCCTTTCCATCACTGCTGCCCTGCATTAATTGTTTGTGTTTTGTAATGCAAGAAATATTGTCGTCCACAGATATTGGTATTGTGCATGATTAATGTTTCTAGTGCATGATAATAAAACCCAAGATGTCAAAGGTATTTTTAATGTAAATATAATACGACAGTACACAAACACACGTTCAGCGCAGTCTACAAATTGTGGTAATTTATACTTATTAAGAAGTATGATTTCAGTTCAACTGCAGCACTTGCTCAACAGAACACTAACCGAAGGCCATGAAACTCCAATTTAGAAAGACCTTTTTTTAGCTTCTCTTTTTTATGGCTTACCATTTTCATAAAGCACACACTCTGGTTGCTACGCAACTCAGAGAACCAGTAAGAATCATGGGAATATGAGTTTAATGAGAAGGTATTGAAGGAGCACAAGGAGCCTCTCCTACACCCCTAAGCTCCCCTAACCTCCTTCTCTCTCCAGTGATCAAGCTGATCAAATTATGAGTCCAATAACTTAATGAATTATTATAGGTTGCTTTTCAGCCCTGTGGATCTGCAAATGCATGATTCTGATAATTGCAAATAATAATAGAGTCGTGGAGAAACAGGAGACCATAGAAATGGTTTTATGCTTAATTAGCATAAGTGCATGTGAAGAGAAAAGAGCCTGCTTAGACAGTAAAGTGCAATTCAGAATGCATTTCCCCAGTATTCATGCATCGCTTATAATTAGGCACATAAATGAATAATATTAAGCACTAAATGACAGTTAGGTTTAAATAACACATAATTAACATTCAATAATATCTTTAATTGGAATAAATATAAATGGGTGACACAGTTTTGTCCTACTTATAACTCCACGATCTTGTGCAGTAATAAAGAGGTTATATTATTAAAAGTTAACTGGGTAACAGCTTAATGAACCGTGCTCTATATCATTGACATAACCGTGCCATAAACATGTCATGGCAGGTTATGTCTATTGATAGAACCGTGTCACGTTACCATGACAGTTTCTGTCACATGCTGATTTAGTGTAATGATATCCTATGCTAGGCTAAGGTGACACGACACTGTTAATAGACATAATCTGCCAACTTAACTTGGCAATAAAAATATTCTCAAGTAATTTTGGACCATTTCTATTGGCCCATTCCATCACTGAATTTTCACACTTTGCAAAGGGAAGCTGGTGCTTTCAAGTCATGTAAAAAAAGTAAAAATGCTGAAACAATGTTTTGCCAACAACAACAATGATATGCCATGTATGCAAACTAAACAATAAATGCATAGTCCAAAAAAAAAAAAAAGTAAGTTAATGTGGCATGTGTTTTTCTAGATGAATTGAACATGATATTAACCTCAGCTGATATTTTCAAATTATGTTAAAAAATGAAGGCATAAAAATACTTTTTTTTTGTTCCAAGGTTTTTTTGGTTTTTTTGAGTTCCAGACATTTTTTGTTCAGAGTTTTGTTCCAAGGTTGTTTGCAGTTTCAAAAGAGCCAAAAATTAAGTATAGTCAAAAGAATACTCAAAATATATTTGACATATTTTTTCCCACATAACTATGAAGGCACTTGATCTTAATGGTTGTATGGAACTGGTTGTAATGGTTGTATGGAACTCTTATTGTACTACTCAACTGTTGTTCAAATGTGCTGAGCAGAAAGGTACACAGTAACTCGCTCTGGCAACCCACCACAATGAGTATAAGTGGAAGCCAAAGAGCATAAAAAAGATGCACATACAAAGAATGGTAGGCTGGGGGGTTGGGGGGGTGTTGATACAGCACAAAAAGGCTGAATAAAACAAGCAAAGCAATAAGCAAACAGATGCTGCTTGGGGCCAGTGGGAAAGTTTTACTCAACAAAGTTGCACTGATCAAACATTTATCAAGCTAATCTCACAGCTCACTGCATCGACACTACTGACTCAGTATCAAGTAACACTGAAAGAAAACAGACCTAACAACAACAGAGCGACAAATTCCTACAATCATTCTTTAAAATAACTGTTGAATGTAGTAGGTGATACCTCTTAAAATAGCACCCAAAGTCTAAGTTTGTATATGTTATCATAGCAACATCACTCAGTCATGTTCTGTTAAGGGCCAGTATGTTAATATTGTACAGCAGTATTCAAAGTATATCAGTATATACAGTAATGTCACTTTGTACTTCATCATAGCTGTTAGTGTACAGTAAAGATAAGGCAATAAATTACATACATGTGTTAAATAACATACAGCACATTCCAGTTCTCTAAGCCTCAAAACCTCCTGTGCAGAAAAGATCTGGAACAAGTGATGTGGAGACTGTCCTCAGTGACAGCAGGTTATCACAGACAACAAAAAGCGTATTAAATATGGCTCCCCAGACAGATATGATGGACAGGTCGGCCACCCTGACTGACACCAGTGTTAGCGCTACTTAACCACTCTCCTCCCATCTTCTGCTGTCCCCTGACGAGGGCCCTGGGTCTGTGCGTGTGTGTGTGTGTGTGTGTGTGTGTGTATGTGTGCAAACAGAACTAAATAACTTCAGAACAGGTGACATGAAGGTTCACTACCAGTCAAAAGTTTTTGCACACACACTGCATTTACATTTTACTCACATAAAATGTACTAACAAATACACTCAATATCCATTTCTAACAAATAAATGATTATAAATAATTACACACTTGCCTCTAAACATCTCATGTAATCTCAAATAGACTTCTATATGTGGCTTCTTAGGCTGTATGACAGGCTCTTATCTATGTAAAATGAACAAATGTGTGCAGCATAGCTAAAAACAGGTAAGAAGTGTGGATTTACCTCGATCTGCGGTCAGATCTGCAGTCAGCCTGCAGCTCAGCCCGATTTGAGGGAGGTGTATGATGATTTCAGCGTCCATTTTGATGCTTACAGGTGAGATAAAACTTCCACTATTTGACAATGACATTAGCCTCGCAGTGTCAATGCAAAACTAAATACGAAAACTACAGACAGTCTTGGTTGATCGACTGCATTTGGGGTGTGGAGGACATTGTGTAAATTTGTTCCATATTTAACTGCCATTTTTAGGAATCTGAGATTTAACAGCCATATTATTCCACATGTGCTAGTGGGAAAGAGTCAGAGAGAGAGAGAGAGAGAGAGAGAGAGAGAGAGAGAGAGAGAGATAAAGAGAGAGAGAGAGGCAGAGAGAGAGAGAGAGATAGAGAGAGTGTGCTGGGAATATCCACTAATACCAATCATACACACTTTTCTGCATTAAGCAAAGGCCAATAGCTGCTGGTTTTAAGTGCTTCATGGGCCTAAAGATACATTGCAATATAACTGCAAATTATTTCTGCACGACACATTATGGCTATAAGCATGGTGATCCAACACTTGGTACTCGATTTCGGTATGAGTCTGATACAGGCCAAAAGCATTGGACTGAATGTCAGAATGAACCTGATCTAAAACAAAATGCTTAACTAAACTTCATGCAACATGCCTTAAAAGATACACAGATGAGAATATGGGCAACACAGATGAGCAGTAAGGTTGTGTCTCAAATGGGTCTCTACTCCCTACACAGTGCAATACATAGTCAATTAAAAATACAAACTAATGCACCCAAATAGTTTAAAACTATTAGCAACTCGGACAAGTACGAAGAATTCCATAATAAACAAACTGTGCACTACATGAATGTAGAAACAAATTTTCTAACACAGGACACTATGGTGGAAGCAGGGAGACATTTCAGATTCACAGTGAATACAGGCTAATTATGGTAACACCTTATTTGTTTAGGAAAAGGAAAAAACAGCATCAGCTTGATATCGGTAACAGCAGATGCTCAAGGTTGTAGTATCGGTATTGGACATGACAAAGTGGTACTGTGCCACCCTAATTATGTCATACAAGAATGTGACAGAAAAAAAGAAAAGAAAGGGAACACACAGAGAATAAATGAACAAAGGGAAATATGGTTAAGCAGTGTCAGTACTTAACTTACCATTAAATGCATTTATTACCACAGAGCCATCTGATTACCATTAAAAACCTACACTGTAATTATTTGATAAAAACAAGAATGCCATCATCACATGCAGAAAATACAGGCTGCCCTTCAGTTTAATTTCTGTCGGCAGTAACTGTGTTGATGGAATGCACTTAACTTATGTAGAAATGATTTGAATGAGATTACTTTTTTAGTGTAGTGAATATTTTAGATTCTTGATCTTGTAAGTTAATAGACAGTTCATAGACACTTGTTAGTTAATAGACAATAGACAGTCATTCGAACTTATTTTTAAAAATCCCATATTAGTAGCTCTAGGTTTCAGACACTTCTGGACACTTTCTTTTGTTATTTACGTGCACAGCCACCCAGACGGACCTAAACGCTCCCTAGAAAAACCCTTCTATTCAGGTCTCTGTCTAAACATAGTGCTTTGAATATTTAATTTTCATCCATAGATTGTGACCTCTGAAGCACACAGGCCATATGCTCAGCTCCAGCAGCCCATGGAGCGGTCAGTGAAGGTAAATTTATCCCTGAGTGATATTTATAGCATCAGTACAGCTGCTTCCCACACACACACCCCCACACACAACTTAGCGGCGTCGGGGGATTCTCTGCCCTTGATAGTGGAGTTTGGAAAAGGGGAGTTGATGTTCTTTTGTCCTTCGTTGGGAGGCTGTTTCAAACAGAGCATCTACATTTATGTTTTTATTTTTATACCCTGCTGGACTGCCGTTATTTTGTTTTGTTTGTTTTTTAAAAACAAAAGTTATGTTTATGCTGAGACTGCTATCTTTAGCTATGATGTGGTGGGCATACATACACATACACACACAGCTACACACTTGTTTTTGTACAATTTCAGGTTGGGGGGTATATTAACCTTAGCAATATACATATATATATATATATATATATATACACCATCACAAATGTTTCACAAAACACACACACACATATACACACTGCTGCTGCTGTATGTGCAGACAACAAGAGGAGTAAACATTGATTTTCTTCAAATGAGCCATACTTGCCAAAGTCAAGTCATCAAGTCTGGTTTGATATTAACACCATATGAATGGCCTTCACATAATTATCAGAGATAATGAATAAAATGCCAGACTGAGGCATTTTATGGCTTGTGGCACACTTTTGGTTGATCACTTTTTTCCATTGACTTCAGATCAGTCTAATCTAATTCATTATACAAAAATAGTATAATAGAGGAAAGAAAAAGGTGATTTTAGATTATTTTGGTACTAACAGCAACCTTGCACTTTGGAGAGCTGGTAGATAAACATATGTTGGTTGATTTTTTGAGTGTATTTGCAAGTGTATCTGTAGCGTGGGGGGTTGATGAGAGAAACATTAACATGTCACAGGTGGCCAGAATGGAGCGTTTATTAAAACAGAGGAGGAAAGTGCTCTTTGCCTCTACGTCTCAAAAAAGATATTCTAATGTATGTATATGCTATTATAAAGATTAACGGTTAACTTTACTTTCACTAAACAAGCACTGTAGGTTTTTTACAGTCTTTCTTCAGCATCCACAATCTTGATCAATTTGTAAAGGCAAATTTTGATATTAATATTAATTGAGTTTACATTTGGAGCTTATTGAAAGCATAGGATCAAAGCCTAATCACTTACGATACGCTTATCATATTCAGCACCATGGGATATATTACCTTCTGACAAGCCTAAATAATCAATCACAGCTGATTTGAACACAGGTGCAGAAAACAGGTGAAATTGTAGGCCAGTCTCAAATGGCACACTTGCTGTTCTGCAGGACTGTGAGGACGCAGTGTTTCTGTCATTTTGGTGCTCAAAAGGGGGCTCACAAGCGTCCTCTATGTGCCCTTACTGTGGCCTTCATTGAGGACTGTAATAATGCAACAGTCTGTTACCCAAAATTCCCACTCCAATCAGAGTAGATTTTTTTACAGCCATTTAGTCAACATGGTGGGAAGAAAGATATTCAGATATGAGTTAAAATGCATTTGTTTATTACTTTACAGTGCCCTAACTCGGTTTACAAACATGCAGTTTGATGACAGGTTGATGACAAAGCTCATGTACGTCCTAAATGTATATGTTTAAAAGTCGCACTCTCAAGGTTTCTTGGCCTGTAGCAAGTTTTATACATACATACACACACACACACACACACACACAGGCAGGCACGCACACACGCACACACATACATACATGAGTTTGTATTGAGTCAGTGTCAATCTGGTTCTTGTTCCATAAAATGTGTAAATCTTGTGTAATCGTTTACAGCCCCCTTTTCAAAGTACCAACATCAGAAACCCTGTTTATGCTGATGAAAAATTCTGAAAGTTTTTAAAGACAGCATATGATTTACCAGCCTAATAATGTTAATAGTCTACTTATCTGACCACGGGTCTCAGGCTGCCCTCTTAGAGCATCAAGCACAGCCCGACTTGACCCACCTCTTCTCAAAGGTTGAAGACCTGCATCAAGACAGCTTTGGCACCATCAAAACAAGCAGAGACTAAAGACCGTCCTCTTCACTGAGCACTGAGGAGAACATCTACATGTCATAAACTTAACTAATACAAACTTCACTAAAGAAAGAAACCTGAGATGTGATCTGACAGGTAAAATGATAGGTTCTCTGGTACAACTTTACTTTACTAGAAGCTCTAAGTCTTACTCATGTGAGGGACACTAAGTTTACTCATGTGAGGGACATGTTTATACATTGCTCTAGATAAGAGCCAAATGCTGTAAATGTAAATAAAATCAGGTGAAAAAAAATGTTGCAAAAGGTGCTGGAGCAAGGTGAAGGGTGAAGAAACACCCTGGACAGGTCCGGGACATTGCGGGACATACAAAGAGACAAACATACTCATGCACACAGTCATACCTAGGGGCAATTAAGCATTTCCAATTCACCGGTTGTACAGGTCTTTGGACTATAAGAGGAAACCAGAGCTCCCTGCAGCAACTCACACACACATAGGGAGAACAAACTCCACCCAGAGAAAGGATTACTTTTACCTGGCCTCGCTGTGAAGCTAAACTTCATATTTTTGCATCTGGGTACAGAAAAATCCTGGTTAAAACATCAGTATAAAGTGTATATCACTACGCCAGTGGCCTGCATGGGCTGACATCTCCAAAGTATGGACTTTGAGATAGAATTCAGAGCTAAGGGAGACATTTCGGGCTTGGCTTTTGAAAAAGTACAGCAAGTGAAAACTTTTGCACTAAAGTGTTGACAAGTGTCTTCAATAATGCAAATGTCATGGTTTCACCAGTGCAATTTGAGAAGAAATCCTGAACTTTTACATAAACAAATTAAAAAACCATCTCTATAAACTCCAGTCTCTCATCATTTAATGTGTGGGCTATGTTTCTGGTGACTTGATGTAGCTCCTGAAAGAAAATGCTGTGATTTAGGAATGCTCTGGAGAAACTGACATTTTTGAGAGCGCAGCACAAAAACTGAAAAATATGAAAATACAATTCGTTAGCTGGTCAATCTGCATGTTATTCAAGTGTTAACTGTTGTCTAGCTTCAAAAGAAGTGAGGTAGTCTACAGAAAAGCCAGACAGCGCTGATTAACTGTACTTACTTAATGATGTTCTGCTCAGCCTCAGAGCTCCACTTTTAATAGAGCATCAGCAGCAGCCACATGCTGCATGACATGTGTTTAATGAGTTCTCCGTGGCCACCGGGGCATGCTGGGAAGTTTTATCCACTTCATTACAGACTCAGGCAGTGGTTTGTGGCTGTGCATGTGTGAAGCCTCTGATTTCTGATGTGGAAAAACTGGAAGTGAACATACAGGTCTAATTTTAGTCTTGAGTTCACTATCAAATGAGCATAAGAGGGCAAAAGGGAAAGTTTTGTAAAAGACCATTTATTTTTGTTGTAAAAAAATAATGTAAAAGAACAAGAGTTTCTACCTAGATCATCAATGTGACTATTAGCTGTTTGAAAAATTGATGCAGGCAAAGTGGTGAGTAACAATTTTTTTAAAGTCTCAATTAAAAGTCTACTACTCTAGTAGTAACATTCTTTTAAAGTGCCTGTTGCTGCTGTTTTATCATTTGTGTGTCTGTGATCATGGGCGATCTCCAGAATAAGGCAACTCCTCTGATGTGAGCTTACAGAAGACCTGTCCAGACCACCCTGGCACTTGTGGATTCACTTGTTTACCTGATGCAAGTTTCCCCATAACACGAATAATAAAGTTTTTTGCTGTACTGGCCAGCTTGGCAAATCTGTGCAGCTTTAAAGGAGACATATTATGCAAAACTCACTTTTTGCATCCTTTTGTATTTCCATTTGGGTCTCTATTGCTTCTTAAAAAACTCAAAGTGCGTTTGGGAACATTTGCATAGAACCACCCCTCATCTGACGAGCCCCCACCCACTAGATTAGTTGAAGATCTGCCATTTTTGTCTGCTGGTTTTTACAAGCACGCATAAGACGCCGAGCGCTATGGCTACAGGCAAAGGCAAGTCAGACATGAAGTGTTGTGTTCATCTTGCTCTAGGTCCGACTCGGGGTCCAACATATAGGGCTGGATAGCACCTCTCTTTCATGTGTGTTAAACGCAGCGTTAGCATGGGATGGGTGGGGTGTGGCCAGCAACAGCTTATTTGCATAAAAGTGACCGAGCCCTTAAACGGCTCATTTTGAAAGGGACTGAAACTGTCAAGAATAGAGCTGGTGATATCTCTTTATGTGAGAGTGATTTTGTACAAAGAACTTCATGAACATGCTTTGTATAGCCCATAGACCTATTATAACTAAAGTGAGTTTTGCATAATATGTCCCTTAAAAAGATTCACTCTTAAAAGATTCATATTTTGGATCATGCTAAACTCTTGGTGATGCAGGGTATGGGCACCATTTATTCTGATTAACATTTTCTCCCGTTTCTAGCCAGGCATTAATCATTGTGTTGTCACTGGGTTTGTTGTTTGTAATTTTTGGCATGTACTTATCCCTGAAGTTCTTTTTCACCAGTTTACATCCTTCCAAAAAACCCATGCTAGTATATACAATTAAAACGTTTCTGTTGAGGTTTGACCATATGGCTATTTAAAGAACTATTTTTAATGAAACAATCTATTACCCAAGGCGGTGGAGACTGGCCCTTTCAACCACGAGTTTAGTCTCAACCACAATCTGCCACACCTGCTCCAGATAATCAACTTTGACAAAATTCTCTGGCTGGCAGGATTTGAGTCAGGTAAAGAAGGCAGGCGGCAAATAATCTTTGTATCTCCTGAGAGGAGCTCTGACCTAAAAGTTTTACAACCATCACAACTGTACATCCAAACCAAGAACCATTCAGACTCCTGCATCATGAACACTGGCAATATTAACAAGAAGACCAACAGAGGTGTCAAACTGACTCATATACACAAGCTTTCCCTTCTGAAACTTGTTTATAACTGCTGAAATTAGACAATTAATTCACAGCTTCTGTTCCTGATTTGGTGTCTTCATTAACCCATTTTCTTGGCATGCTTGTGGAAATAAATGCCTCTTTCTACAGAGTCTGGTTTTAACATAATGGCAAGACATACAAATCTGTTATGAAGCAAATCGTCCTTGTCCAACATGTGTTCCTACAAATACACTTTATATTCTTGGACCCTATCTGAGCAGAACTAAAATGACTCATAATTAGGCTGGATGTATTATGGATGTTTTGGATATTGTTGAAACCATCTGACATGAGCGCTTTTATTGCATTATTGATTTCTTGAGTGCATTCATCCTTGCATGCCCAGTGTGTACTGATTCAGTTAAATGCAGTGCCAAATATATGTTGTGAAATAAAACTTTTGTTGTACTTGTTCTCCACCCTCTCGCTCCCTGTTCAGTTGAAGTTTCTGGAAGTTGTATTTGGGGCATGGGGAAAGCACCAGAGCGCTGGGATTTGGGCATGTGATTGTGGCTCAGCAGAGGGTTGCAGGCACACCAAGTGTAGGTGAAACACAAAAAAACATCACATTTTCTCTGGAAATAAAAGAGCATAATCAGGCTTGTGATGGAATATAACAGCAGTGCATGTATATAATTTTTTTAAAAAGACGAAGTATTTACAGTTTTGAAAAAAACACATTCAGAATTGTACTGACCTTCATTAAGGCCAGAATAAATAGAGTTTTTAATGGGGAAACACAACGGGCATTGCAGTTTAGTCAAATAGACAAGGTATGGAGAGAAATTCCCATACATTTTCAAAATCTCAGCATGAGTTGCTCATCGAGAAGTAAACAATGGAAGGGTGTTTTAAAAAATGGTCCTTTTAAAGGAACGTGTGCTTGTTAGTGATAGAAAACAAGGGTCAAGATAACGGGGTTATTACATAATATATGACCAGTGCAGCTACATGTGTCTTCAGATTTCACAAATCTATAAAAATCAAGTCATAGCATAGCGAATGGATTTTTGCATCAAAATAATCTGTGTCTTTGGTTCCTTATCAAGAACTGTACTAAAGACCGGATAATCTTTTAGAAACTACCGTTTTTAGGAACATTCTGTGCCAAGCAGATTCAACTCATGGCTAAAAGTATGTGAACACCCCTCCTTATAGTTGAGCTCAGGTGTTTAAGATGCACATAGCACGTGAATAAAATCAAATGGGCGTGCAGTCTCCATAGACAAACTCTGGCAGTACATTGGGTCATTCTGAAGAGCTCAGGGACTATGATAACTCTAAGTGTGGGATTATTGTAAAATGGAAGCATCTAGGAGCAACAACTGTTCAGCTCAACTCACCAGTAAGCCATGTGAACTCACAGAGCCAGGCTGTTAATTGCTAAAGCATTATGCATCACTCATTACTGCCTCTGGTAGCAACCTCAGAATGAGCACGGTGCCTCAGGAGCTTCATGAAACGGGTTTCCATGGCTGAGCAGCTACACACAAGCCTCATATCACTATGTGCAATGCCAAGCATTGGCAGGAGTCATGTAAAACAGGACTCTGGGGCAGTGGAAACATGCTCTCTGGAGTGATAAACCATACTTTTCTAACTGGCAGTGAGATGGATGAATCTGGGTTTGGCAGATGCAAGGAGATCATTACCTACCGGGATACTTACTGCCAAAGGAGGAGGCAGTAAGTAACTGAGACCGTTTTTCAGTGTTTAGACTAGACCTCAGTTCCAGTGATAGGTAATGTTAAAGCTACAGTATACAAAGACATTTATACAAACATGCTTCCAGCATTATAACAACAATGCGGGGAGGCCCATTCTTGTTCCAGCATGACTGTGCCCTTGTGCACTTACCGAAGTCTATAGACATGGTTTAATTAGTTTGGTGTGAGAGAACTCCAGAAGTGCTGAGCTCAAGTCAACTGAACACCTTTGAGATTAACTGGAACACTGATTGTAAGTCAGGCCTTCTCATCCTCCATCAGTGCCTGACCTTACAAATGCTCCTGTGACAGAATGGGCAGTAATTCCCCCATGAAGTCCAAAGTCTTATGAAAAGTCTTTCCAGAAGAATGTAGGCTGTAGCTGCAAGATAGGGTCAATTCCATATTAATGGAAAATGGGTTTGGAATGGGATGTCTGATATGCTCATGTAGGTTTAATGGTCAGGTCTCCATATACTTTTGGCCATATTGTGTATGTCCTCTTGAATGTGTAGCACAAAAAGTTATGAAGAGTCAGTATTCAGTCATCAGTACTTTTTAAAATATTCCACCCAAGCCTTATCATTATTATTCAGTCAGCTGGGAGGTTTCTAAACGTGTGCCAGGCTTGATTGTTCATGTTTTAAGTTGTGATATATATCCATATCTATAATAAGCAATTATTAGCAATATGTGGAATATATCTTGGCTTTGTTGACGAAGTGTGGGAGAAGCATTAGAACCATGGCCGTTGCATAATAACAACATCTACTCCAAGACCACAAAGTTACCAGTGCTCCTAATTGGCTGGAGATTTCTCAGCCAGTAGTTACATGATAACTGTGTGAAACAAACATTCTCAAGTCTAATTAAAACTGTCAGAGAGAACAAAAGTAATGGATGGTAGTGATTTTCTGCATAAACCAATTTATTAGGGTACAGTGCGTGGGAAAAACATACAAAACTGTCAGAATTGGTTTCAGACTGCCCCCTGGTGGAAGACGTCAAGATCAGCGCTGTAAATTCCACAGATTTCACAAATCTGGATTTGAAAATGCCTTTAAATCCAAACCAACCAATGCAGATAACAGTTCTGAATAAAAGGAGCATTTATACGTAAAAAATTGTTTTACTGGATCAAGATTTGTAACGGAACACTGACAACATAGAACAAATCTTTCACAGACAATGGCAATTCATTTGGTTGGGGAGAAAACAGAGAGGTAAAGAATTCTGACAAGCATGATTGATTTAGCTATAAAAATGGCACAGTTTAAGAGAGCTGAAAAATGGTTCGATGGCAAACATTATTAAAATGTAAAATACTTGCCAACCAATCATTTTTCTCAGCCACCCAGAGCCCACTTAATGAGTTATCTGTAATTTCACAGAACACAGTTCTCTAGTACGAGATTATTTGAGATAGCTGTGGGGGAAGCTATCTCCGGGGAGGGAGTGCAGTGGCAATTACTATCCTCAAAGGAGGGCTTAGACTGAGAAAATTCTGGCAACTGCTATTTTAGGGACAACACAGTCTGCATACTCAGAAAAGCTAAACGACACATACTGTCCACTCAAATGTTACAGAAACATCTTGGGCATGGTACATATTTGGAGACTCGAATGTAAATGGCTAAAATGAGACTGGGGAACTAAAAAGGTAACTGGACACAAATACATCAATATTTTTAAGACAAAATGACTACATTTTAAAATGGGATCATGTATCTCTCAAATAAGTGATGGGTCAACAGCCATGGACATTAAGTAAATAATTCCATAAAGTCTGTTTTGGTCTTTGCATCTTTCAAATCTACAGTAGAAATGTGCACATGAGCAGAAATGTTTTCTTTTCTCTGTAAAAAAAAAAACCCACAAAAAAAAAACAAAAAACGTTCAAATGTCACCACATGAATCGCTGCACTCCGGTGCTACCAGGCCAGTGAAATGTCTTGTTGATGAATATGTAGAGTGTGGCTGCATTGACTGCTGTATAGAGAGCCAATTCGAGCAGCAGTCTGGGGACAGATGGTAGAGGGACATGTACACGGTACAGGAGATATGGCAGAATAAAATAGCGGAACTCCAGAAGTTTCTGAGGAACCGTAGCTGCCACTAGACACACAGAAAAAGCCAAGAGCCAAAACAACGACTTGGACTTCAACATGTCTAGAAAGTTCCACGCTGCAAACAAATATCCAGGAACAAGGAGGTAGCGGACCAGCTGGTGCTTCTGGAAGATCCTTTTCCACACATAGAAAGGAAAATGTCTGTTATCTGCCAGCAAGTACTTGTGAACAAATGTAAACTTCCAGATCAGTAGTAGAGACACAGCTGCCATTAGAAGAAACAGAAAAGGGTGTTTTCGTAATGAATGAAGAAATCTGACAAGCCTGTGGTAGCACAGGACGACAGGAAGAGAGAAGACCAAAGTAAATGAGAAGAAATAAAAAAGCTGAGGGAAGTTCAAACAGGCTTCATGGTTAGTCCTGTCTCCAACCACAATGCCATTGTTCAAAACCATGAATATGATGAAGCCACACCCAACTAAGCCATAGGGCCATGTGAACAAGACCACAGTCTTTATGTTGACTGGTGTTCTGAGAAATTCCAGCAAAAAACGTGCGACCCTCTTCACTCCGCTAACTGTCAACGGTATCTGTGAGGGCGTTTTCTCGTCCCTCTTCTTTGACTGCTCCACCTTCCAGGCCTCGTCCAGCTTCTGAGCCACGACAGTGCCAGCGCAGAACACCACCCAGATGATGTTGGTCTGACGGAAGAGGATGGCACAGATGCCCAGCAGAGCTGCCGCCTTGTGGCTCCCGTAGAGGCACATAAGGTAGGAGAAAAGAGTGAAAAAGGTAGAACCAGCATCTGTGTAGTAGAGGAATGTGAAGAAATAGAGTACAGGGAATGTGGACAGGGTCAGGGCAGAAAGAACTCTCCGTTCAGCTGAGCGAGACTAGAAGAGGAAGAAAAAGAAGACAGAGATGAAAAAGTAGGTCATGGGCAACTCATATTTTACCAACTAAGAGTCAGACAGGGCCATTTTACTAAAAAATACAACATCTACAACAACAATTATAGTAAAAACATAAAAATGTTTAAACATTGCCAAATTCTGTTAAGTTTATAAGTTTATGATTATGTGAATTATTTAAGTTCGATTTTATGTGTAATTTGGGCCGGGTGCATGGCTGTTACAGCATCCATAATACAATAAATTCTACTTCACTTTTTAACATGAAATGATGTTGTAATCTGACGATATAATACATTTTATATAAAAAGTGAACCTTCAGCATAAACTTAAGAAATCTGGTCATCAACATGGGACATTGTGGCAATATCTGTCATGCTCCCTACATGTAACTTTACACAGGGCTCGGTTTTTTTTATAGCAGACATGATTTACTGTTTTTATATTGTTATTTTCAGATTTTGTTTCACCAGTCATTGATGTGACAACTGAATTTGTTTTTCTAAACAGAAATATGTGAAAAACAAAAACAATGTTTATGGGTTGAGACCTGCCACTTTACCAGCTACTATATATTTTATTCATCAGTTGTGAACTGCTCAAAAAAATGGAATTACTCCATAATTCGACATTTCTCTACCATTATTCCACTATAATTACCAATATCGCGTCTAAAATTAAGATAAAATAAATGTAAATAATTGTTCTGCACCTTGTCTTTAAGGTGTAGCCTGCAGATGATAAGATAGAGTACATAGAGGTTTCCACAGTTGAAAAGAAGATTGACAAAGCGCAGCATGGCAGAGGAGCACACTACCGTCCTGGAGAAATCTGCCAGCCATACCAGCGGTTTGATCACTCCCACTGAGAGCAGGTAAAGACCAGGCAGAGTAGTGATCATGGGATCCCACTAAGAAAAGAAAATAATACAAATTTTAACCTAATTCCATTTAATGTCACATTGAAAACATTCATATTCAGTACACATTTAGCAATGAATCCATTAATATCTAGCTACATGCACCAAACTCTAAGTAACATTTATTGCAATTTGTTGACAAAAGCAGCAAGAAACACTGCAACTAAAATCAAGAGCCCTGCTTTGACTAATGTTCCACTTACTCTGCTGAACTTGCCTTTGGAAAGCTGTTCAAAACAGTGCAGAGAAATTAAAAACTGTACTGCTGATATGAGCCTCATGAGTCTCTTATCACGTTGGTGGAAATCAGTACCAGTGATCAAAACTAGGCACCTGGGTGCATCCTATTAGAGTAAAGGGGGCAGAGAGGGGCCTAGCTTATGCTACTTACACACCCACAACCAAATGGCTGGGCTGTTCCTTTCAAGTTGTTTATAAATTCTAGGAATTTTTTTAAAGAGCAAGTTTAATCTTAGACCTGCAATGAAAAACAAACTAAGCTACAGCAAGATTTTATAAGATCACTATTTTGCACAAGGACATCTTTGGTTTCAAATATGAATTTTTTTTTTTTTTTCTGTAGTCAGTGTTCTGAACTGAATGAAGAAATCAAGAATTACATATTGTCCTTAGAATCAATACTAAGGTCAATATTGGGCAATACTGACTTTCTTTATATCTGATACTAAGTAATACCAATAACCAATATCACACTTTTAAAAGTATTCTTGTGTATGAAAAGTAAGAGAAAATCTGTGTGAGTCCTACATTGAAACAGTAAATGACCTCATAAATCCTCTGTGAGCACAGAAACACTCCAAAATCTTGTGGAAAGCCTTCCAATAAGAGGGGAAGCTGTGACCAACTCCATATTAAAATCTATGTATTTCAGTCCATATTGGTGTGATGATCAGACTTCCCAATACTTTTGTCCATGCAGTGTAGCTCGCAAGTTTTATGATATATTTGTTTCATTTAGCATAAAAGAAATGCAGTTTAGCGCACATATACAGTTTAGTGTTTTGAGGAAAACTTGAGTATCGATATTTGGAAATATCGACATTTCAAGTATTGGACCGAACAGCCCTAAGGTGCATACGGATGTACCTATACGTACCTCGTTAAATCTGCCCTGGCAGTATTTCTGGGCCTGTGGGATGTGAAATATTTCGTCCATGTAGGGCTCTCTCTGTTCTCGACTCACTGAGGAGAACAGTAAACACGACACGAAGAAGTTCACACTGCACACAGCAGTGAACACGTAGCACTCAAAACGCTCCAACATCGCTCCACACCTTTCTACACCGCACTAAAACTGTAGATTTCGTCTCACAGTATGCTCTAGTAGTACTTTAACGCAAACCCGAACTCTTCGAACTCCGTTTTTGTGAAAAATCTGTGTTTTATCAGACTGCATACTGCAGCTGCCTAGCAGGTAGCGGGGCGACCGGTACAACCTTCCGGCCGGAAACTCCATTCTAAGCCAACGCGTTTTGTCAAGAATACATCTAAATATAAAACGAACAGGTTTATTTTATTACTTATGTTATATCACCCAATCGTCCTATTAAAGTATGTTAAACACTCATTTTAGACAAACAGCAGACTCGGAACGTTAGTAAACAGGGGGTGTCACAATATTATTGTCCCGGTCAGAAGCAGTCGTGTAGTTTGCTCAGTGAGAAAGTGAATTCACATTTCAGTCCCTTTTTTACCGACAGGATGCATTTAACTCATGATTTGGAGCTCTTTCCAGGACAAGCCGTGACCCAGCTGCTCTTTAGAGATGTTAAAAACTGTGCAGAGTTGAGGAAAATGGCTGTGGAAGGACAGATAGTCGGCGCTCTGATCAACCCGACCATGGTAAAAAAAACCCTGACCATTACTTTCAGCTTTCAGTCTCTATTACACTGTGAAAAACTGACCATTGATTTCAGCTTTCAGTCTCTATTACAGTCACTATTAAACTGATTTCAGCTTTCAATCTATATTGTAATCACTATTAAACCGATTTTAGCTTCCAGCCTCTATTACAGTCACTATGAAACTATTAAAAACTGACTACTGATTTCAGGTTTCATTCACTATTGAACTATTAAAAACTGACCACTGATTTCAGCTTTCAGTCCGTATTAAACTGCCCCTGCAGTCAGATGGTTGTGGGTTCGAATCCCAGCTGTTAGTGTCATCACTGAGGCGCCCTCGAGCAAGATACCGTACCCACACACTACTCCCCGGGCGCCCCTCGTCGATGGCAGCCCACTGCTTCACTTGGTGAATCGGTCAAATGCAGAGAAAGTTCACACTGTGTGCTGTGCTATGGTGTGTTAAAAACTGAACACTGATTTCAGCTTTCAGCCTCTATTAAAATAACTGTTAAACTCTATTATCAGCACTAATAAATCATTATATATCATATAATCACTGTTATAATCTTTATTAAACTGTTTTCATCCAGGATTATCACCATAAACCGCTTTCATTCAGTATTATTACTATTTAACTGCTTTCAGTCAGTGTTATAGTCACTATTAAACTGCTTTCATTCAGTATTAAAATCATCATTAAACTGCTTTCATTCAGTATTATCACTGTTAAACTGCTTTCAGACAGTATTATAGTCACTATTAAAATCCTTTCAGTCACTATTTTACTCAGTATTAAACTGCTTTCAATCCATGTCAGTCACAATCAAATTTGTTTTTAAATTGCAGTCATCATTCTCTTTCTCTCCCTCTCTTGTTCTCTCTTTTTCTCTCTCTCTCTCTCTCTCTCTCTCTCTCTCTCTCTCTCTTTCTCTCTCTCTCTTTCTCTTTCTCTTTCAAGGTAGTTGATCCATTCCAGGTTTTAGTAGCAGCAAATAAAGCAGTTCATTTTCAGAAAACTGGAGAAATGAAGACAAGGAGCTTATACTCTGAAATCATCTTCAGTCTTTCACCCACGAATAATGTAAGTAGTTTTATCATAAAACCACAAATATTTAGTGAGAGCTTCTGAAAAGGTGTTAGTGTCTACAATAATTATTATGCTGCAAATGTCATTACAGATCTCTGAAGCTTTCAAAAGGTTTGGAATCTCAGACAGTGACAACGCAGTCCTCGTTGTCCTGGTTCACAACAAAGGGGACATTCTCAATAAGGATGACGTTGTGTCTAAGGTGGATGGCCAGCAGATACCAGTTGATCAAATATCCAGCTTAAGTGACACTGCTAAGATTAAAAAGGTTTGATTCAGTTAAATAAACACTTTCATAAAAGGTTGGGTAACATGGCAAAAATACAACACTGCGGTACTTTAACATTTGAACAAAAATACAATAGTTTGTCTTTCTGGGGCTTGAGAACAAGTTGAACTGGACTAAATACACCAGCAAAACAGCAGTCAGTGAAACTATAAATAGCTAGGGGTACAAAGACTTGTAAGTGTAAATTATTTAAGGCAAATGGTTTGTGAAAATGAATTAATAAAGTAAAATAGACAACATCTGACAGCCAATTTATTACCTGTCACTGTGCAGTTTATGCCATTATAATATACTGTTATTACATACTGATTTTTTAAAAATTATGCATGTGGATGTCGGTGCTCTAAAAGAACTGACAATAAACATGATACACTCAGAAAATTAGATTTCAGATCAATTCATCATGAGAATGATAACATATTGCCTACATTCACATAATTGTGTTTTTGAATATAAATGTAGTCTGACCCAACTGGCCAATGGTTCCCTGAGTATGAAAATGTATTCTTTCTGTAATTTCAGCTCTACAAAGTCACACCCCAGGAGGAGAAGTGTGGAACTGTTCTGGACGCTGTTGTCTGCAGAATGGCCATCAAGGATGTCGTATAGCTGAGATGGTGCCAATAGGACATACTCCCCTAAAAATAAAAGTGCCAAAAAAAAATTAACAATGCCATAAAAGAACCATATTTGTTTCCCAGGTTATACAAATTTTCCTTTTGAGTGCTTTCAATTTTATTTTTAAGGAACCATCCACTGAACAGAGGTCTTCTAAGACATCTCTCCAAAAATAAGTTTGTAGAAAGTTTATTTTAATTATATAAAAGACTTGTTTATTTAAATGTTTGACCTTTTATAATAAAGCTGATGCAAGGCATCCTTATTTCATGCTTTTTCTGAGCAAGTGCATGGAGCAAAAAAATTCGGTGTGGAAAAAAAAATCAGCTGCCTAGCTTTTCCTGTGAGGATGAAAGAAGCCATTAATACAAGTCAGAGTCAGAGAGAATTTAAATGCAATCGCTCAGCTGGACAAACACCAGGCCTTTTTCATCACAGGATGTCACAAAGCATTTTTCTTAAAACTGGTGCTAGAAGTCAGCTACAAATTTAGACATAAATCTGTTAACCTTTTTCTAATTGCAGGAGGTGTCTGCAGAATTGTGAATGTTTTTTTTCACTTCCTGTGGATTCCTGTCTGTTTTGTACCTCGTGTCCTGGTTAATCCCCATTAATAGAGGGCTCTGCTCATTTTTAATAAGATGTCCTGCTGAGTGAAGGCTACATTTGTAGCTCATCACAGTCAGCTCTGACACAAAGGTCATGCAAATCCACTTTGTGTTTTCAACCTTTAAGGTAGAAAATCCTTCACATTGACTTCTGTTCCCATGGTTCTGTAACAATATTTCCTCTACCACAAAGATAATGGTGAACACTTAGGAAGGCCATTTTCCACAGTGTGTCCTTGCTGTTGTGAAACCATTAAATGGCCCATTTCTTGGAAAATTTCATGAAAATGCACTACAAAAGAGTTTGATGTAGTGCATAAATGCTAGCAATAACTGTAGCAATAACTGGCTCATGGAGCCCATATATGCAATCTAAGATGCATAAACATCCCAGTTTTAATTAACGGTTTCTGTAATTTCACACCACCACTTTTTCACACCTGTTTAGTTTAAACTTCCTGTTTGGCAATGCCTATATGGAGTGTTTAGCCTGGACTTTTTAGATTTGCACAATACAGGGCATTTACATATGTCAGCCTTACAGGCAGAACAACAAAAATGATCTAAAAGATAAAGTTTGAAGATGGTCAAGCTGTGAGAAGGACTGTAAGGACAATCAAAATAGTAGGTGGTGCCTCTTACTATAAGGTTCTTTGGAAAAGAAACAAGACAAATATATAAAGGAAAGCACTGACATTAGTTATTAAAATGAATATATTAAGAAACTTAAAAGATGTTCTGTTGTCTGATTATTACATTGAAATACTACTTTAAAAAATGTAAACAGGTAAATGAAAAAAATCAACCGCAGTGTTTTTAAATTCTACTGCGCTCCAGAAACAGCCTGATGGG
>JBBPCX010000135.1:27897166-27916932 GCA_037974365.1 Hydrocynus forskahlii | reverse complement strand
CACATACGTTCTGTTACCATATCAATGAGCAATGAGAATGATCCACTACCCAAATGATACCTGCTTACTAGGGGTCCTGACAATCGATGAACTTGGTAAAGGGGGCTAACAAATGACTTACGGTCTGTACTTCCATCCATCCATTCATCCATCCATCCATTTTCTGAGCCACTTATCCTTAACCAGGGTCGTGGGGGTGCTCAGCAGTCGCAGGGCAAAAGGCAGAAAAACACCCTGGACAGGTTGCCAGTCCATCACAGTGCAGAGACCCAGACAGACACACTCACACACACACACAGTCACGCCTAGGATTCAATTTAGCAGTTCACCTGGGAGGAAACCAGTGGAAAACCACACAGACACAGGGAGAACTAACTCTACCCAGAGAATGGACCATTCCCATCCGGCCTGGCTGTGAAGCTAAATGTATAAAAGTTAAATATTTTTGCATCTTTAAATGGAAAAAGGCAAAGAAAAACAGTCAGTATACAGGGTATATGCAGTGGGAGAAAAGGGGGAGAACATGCAAAATCACTGTCTATAATTGCAAATCACAAATTGCATAGATGGTAAGTGAGCTTATAGAATGGCCAATACCTTGTCATAGGTAAGGTAGGTGTCCCTAATTGTATGTATTTACTAATTCATTATTGAGGTATTTGTGGTTGTGTGAGGTGGTTGTGTCTTATATTTATGATGGTTTTATTGTTACTACTAAATTATTGTTATTGTTACTACTAAATTATAACTACTTTTCTCAAAATGATGATAAGAAAGAAACTGGCTCTTTTTCGGTTCTGTGTGTGTGTGTGTGTGTGTGTGTGTGTGTGTGTGTGTGTGTGTGTGTGTGTGTGTGTGTGTGTGTGTGTGTGTGTCAGCTCCGTGCACTGTGACCTTGAATCTTGATGGATCAGTGTGGTTAACAACGAAAGAACTACAGAGAGCACTCACACCTGGACAGGTAAACAATTAATATTACAGATATACATTGAGTGTGACTTTTTAAGTACATTTGTGTGGTAATAAATGCTTCAGTGATCTTACATTACACCCTGTAAGTCTCTCTCTTTCTTATTAAAAGATGATCCTATATACTCCGATGGCTGCTGTTGGAGACATATTAGTGTTGCAGTGTAAGCTGGAATAAATGTGACATAAAATATCTGTGCAGTTTCTCCAAATTCCCACAGGCAGCCTGGATTGAAAAGTCGTAGCCTGAATGTTCATGTTAGCGTTATACCACAGGACACACTCGACAACAATAATAGCGCACTGCATGTGTCTGAGAGCGGGTTTTGTTATTCCCCAAATGATTTAGAACAAGACTGTTGCTGAAGAAGCTCTGGGTTCAGCCAATAGCAGTGACGCTATTCATACCACAGTTATTTGTGTAAAAAATACACACTAGATTCATACTAGTTAAAGTCATGCCACAATAATTATATTTAAATTACAGGCTAAAGCAAGACTGTAAAGGGGTTTAATTGCTGTTTACAAATATTAAGCTATTGTATATATAATGTTTGACAGTTATGTTTGTCCACATGAGCAAAGGGTGAGTGACACAGTCCCTACAAATGACCTGAATTGTTACTCATTTTATTCTGTCCTGTAATATTCCCACATGTTCAGTAATGTATATTTTGGCCTCTCTGCCTCTGATTTGTAGTTTGCTGTCCTGTATAAGGGGGACGAGTGTCTGGGCAGTGGGAAGATTGTTCGACTGGGTCCGAGTGAGCACACACTCCGAAAGCGGCACTTTCAACTGAGAAAAAACGCAGGAGACACAGAACAAACACCAGCATCAGACAGCTGAAATGAGCCGTTGCCAACCAGCACTCACATACACACACACACACACCTGTCTCCTCATTGGTAGCACTGATAGTGGAGGGCAAAATCTCAGAACGGACTTTGAATGGGATCTTCATGGACAAACAAAATTATAACAGTGATTTTTCTCAGAAAGAGTGACTTAGACCTTGATCTGGGCTATGATCTTAAAAGACCTTGATTTAATGATGGAAAATCCCAGGAATATACCTCATGTACCTTAGTGTTGTGACCGTTTGGCATGTGTGTTGTTTCCTCTTCCTATTATGTGGAAAAACCACACAATCAATTTTAATTAAAATATTAAATTATGAAGTGCCTTTTTGTATAGACTGTATAGAGGTGTTATTACTGTCTTAAACATGCATGTTATTTTGAGCCATAAAAATACATTTCATTCACAGTAATAGGAATATGTGCTATATTTCCAGCCATAAGTATACTATATAAACAAATGTATTGGGACACACCTGCATTCAGGTGACCCCTTACTTCCAGCGAAGGGCAATCTTAATGCTTCAGCAGACCAAGACATCTTGGACAACGTCATACTTCCACAGTTTGGGGAAGAACCTTTTCTATTCCAGCATGACTGTGTCCCAGTGCACAAAGCAAGCTCCATAAAGACATGGATGGATAAGTTTGGTGTGGAAGAACTTGACTGGCCCGCTCAGAGCCCTGACCTCAACCACATCCAACACCTTTGGGATGAACTGGAATGGAGATTGTGAGCCAGGCCTTCTAGTCCACAAAATCTTGTGGAAAGCGTTCCAAAGAAGAGGAAGCCGTTAGAGTGGAAGTCTATGTAGTTGAATGCAATCCCATTAAAGTCCCTGTTGGTGTAACGATCAGGTGTCCCAATATCATAGTATTACTAGTTGGATCTACCTGGTAAGTGAGCTTATAGAATGGGCAATGCCTTGTCATAGGTATTGTTACTCATTTTGTTACCCAATACTTATCTACATAGTGTGTGTTTAGTTTGTGCTTACTTAGTGTGTGTTTAGTTTGTGCTTACTTGTACAGTGTTTACATTCATCCATCCAGCTATCAATTACCTAAACCGCTTATTTTTAACCAATGGTTCGAGGGCAAAAGGCAGGAAAACACCCTGGACAGGTTGTCAGTCAATCACAACAGTGTTTACAAATGTAGGATAATTGATTTGATCTATTTGTAAGGAATAAATGTTACTGATGCTATAATAAGTTGAGTAATCTACAGTCCTAGGCAGACTGATATATTTTTAATAAATAAGTTCTGTCTTCTCTAAATCCCCCAAGACCACTGGACACCAGCGTCTCTGTCAGTGGTCTATATGCAAATTCTGCTCTCCGCCACTAGAGGGAGCGCGCGGTTCATTTGTATGAACTATATAATGAATTTGACTCCTCAAATAAAAATAATTCTAATTCTTATATAACTTACTCTTTACTGTTCAAAATTTCAATCGAAAATTAGTTTTGCTTACATGCACCACGACCAGTAAAAAAAACTTGTTTTCCTGTTCAGTAAGTTATTTAAGCCGAGCACGTGGCTTTTCGTTTTGTAACACATTTCGTTTTGTTAGTTTTAATAAATGATTAAAGAAAAGTAATTCGAAGCAATACTTGCAATCATGTATTGCAGAGCATTTTTGTTGCAGGTATCGCAAGTGTTAAAAAACAAACGTTAACTGTGGCTCTTTTTTGATTTTTGCCAAGACTTTGTTTCCTCGTCACTTGTTTACAGTTTCTTTTTTTTTTTTTTTTTAAAGAAATTAAGGGTTATTTGTTTATTTGTATATTTGTTTACCTTTAGTCTAGCCTATGTTCACAGAAGCACGTACAGAATGCACAGTGCAGCAGTGGGAGACTGACCGTGGCCCCTCTGTTCTAAGGGACCTCGTTAGTAAAGACTAAGGTTTTCTTTCAAATAAACGTTATAAGGCAGATTAAGGTATGTTTTGATAATTTAAAAAAATAAAGTTTCAAAGTAAGTTGGTGTTAAGGTTTTCTTTTAAATAAACTTATTCAAGGCAGATTGTGTTTAAAGCGGATTCCAAGGTAAATTGGTGTAAATTGATGTGAAGTTGGTGTAAACTGGTGTAAGGTTTTCCATTATATACATTTTGCAAGGCAGGTCATGTTTTAGTTCGAAAAGTTTCAAAGTAAGTTGGTGTAAGGTTTCCTTTTAAATAAACGTTGCAGGGCAGGTTCAGGTACGTTTGAAAGAAAGTTTCAAGGTAAATTAGTGTAAGGTGATTGTTGTTGTCAGGTTAGTTTCTGTTTCTATGGTGAAGTCTGTCAGTATGCCAGTATAATAACGCAGGTTTTTAGTGTGTCTTTACAAGTGTGAAGAAGAGTTTGGTCGTGAACCCCCCCGGGAGAAGGCGTCTCACAGCAGGTTTATGTTAATCACCCCCAGAGGGAGGAGGAGAGGAGAGGAGAGGAGGAGGTGCGGAGGAGCCATTTTGTAGTCATTTAAAACTTACCGTGGACTGGAGTGACACCCCAGCCTATGGATCTCACGGGACGGACGCGCGGACGCGTGCGTAACTGTGTGTTTTCGATGTTTTCCTCACGTTTTCTGTCCTTTCGGCGATAAAGAGAACTACGATGAAGGATAAAAGAAAGTCAAAGTGTTGGGAGAAGGAGAGCTGAGGGCGTTTGTTCTGAACTTTGGAGACGGTGAGGGACCTTTCTCTCGCTCGTGCTGAAGCATGGAGGTGGCTGCGTACTTGACAAGCATCATCCTCTTGCTCGGCGCGTCTTCTCTTTCTAGAGCTTTCGACCTGCACATCTCGGACACTTTACACTCCGGAGCCGTTCTGGCGAACCTCTCGCTGGGACCCGGCTGGACCTACACACTTGACAGGACTTTATCTCCACGCTCCAGGCTTGGGGATCTGGTGAGAGTGCACGGAGGAGGAGAGGTGAGCCTCGCGCGCAGGGTGGACTGCGGAGTGGAAGCTCAACCGGTCGCTCTGAACTTCCAGATCAAGTCCCTCACATCAGAGGACTTGGTGCACACGCGCTTTAACGTGTTCGTGCGCGGCCAGGACTGCCTGGTCAAGCGCAGGAGAAAGAGCTCCCAGCCCGAGCTCGATGTCCACGTCCACGTTCTTCACAACTCAGGAGCAGCGTCCTGCTTACCTACAGGTCTCTTGCTTCTTCGCCTTAAAGACTATGTACCTGCTTTTGCGCGCAGAACCAGTGTTTCTGGTTGTCGGAGCACTGCAAAGGACTTTAATGTGTTCCTTTACAATGGAAGTCTATTTCTGGGGGATTACCACTGTTTGTCCAGGGGGAAGAGGAGAGAGGAGACTGTGGTGTGTGACCTGGGGGAGGTCACCATGCACATCAGGCTGCTCTTCATCACTGAGGAACCTTCCTCCTCAGGTCAACGCACAACCCACAAGTGGAAGTCGCGCAGACGGAGGGCGCCCAATTCAAGTCCTGTTTTCCAGCTGCCCAATTATCAGGTGTCCGTTCCTGAGAATGAACCCATAGGTACGCACGTCATCACACTCAAAGCCACTGATGCAGACAGTGGAGAGGCCGGCAGAATAGAGTATGGCATGGAGGCCTTGTTCGACAGCAGGTCTGGTGACTTCTTCAGGATAAACCCTGAGACGGGGAGCATTGAGACACAGCGGCTCTTAGACAGAGAATTCAAGGACACACATGTTTTTAAAGTGACCGCAATGGACAATGGCTCGCCCCGGCGCACCGCCATTTCATATCTTACTGTCACTGTCAGCGACACAAACGACCATGGCCCTGTTTTCGAGCAGACTGATTACAGGGTTAGCATCCGTGAGAATGTGGAAGTGGGCTTTGAAGTGATGACTGTGAGGGCCACTGATGAAGATGCACCTTCCAATGCCAACATGATCTATAGGATTGTGAATGGCGATGGCGTAAACTCTGTCTTTGAGATCGATTCGCGGAATGGGCTTGTGAAAGTCAGAGTCCGGCCAGACAGGGAGACCATGGCACAGTATCTGCTCATAGTGGAGGCAAATGACCAAGGGAAGGATCCAGAGCCACGCAGCGCAACAGCCACGGTGCATATAACAGTTGAAGATGAAAATGATAACTACCCTCAGTTTAGTGAAAAGCGGTATGTGGTGCAGGTGCCTGAGAATGTAGCTGTCAACACCGAAGTGGCTAAGGTGGTGGCCACTGACAGAGATGAGGGCAACAATGCTAAAGTTCATTATAGTATAATTAACGGCAATGTGAAGGGCCAGTTCTATATTCACTCTCCAAGTGGTGTAATTGATGTTATCAATCCACTAGATTATGAAACAAACAGGGAATATAACCTGCGTATCAAAGCTCAGGATGGAGGCAGACCTCCTCTCATTAACAGCACAGGAATAGTGATTGTACAAGTGATTGATGTAAACGATAACGCCCCTATGTTTGTAAGCACTCCTTTTCAGGCGACAGTTTTGGAGAATGTACCCATTGGATACTCTGTAATTCATATTCAGGCAATTGACTCTGATGCTGGGGAGAATGCTCGCTTGGATTACCACCTCACAGACACTTCCCCTGGCTTCCCTTTCACAATCAACAATAGCACAGGCTGGATCACAGTCGGTGTTGAGCTGGACAGAGAAACCACAGAATTTTACACCTTTGGAGTGGAAGCCAGGGATAATGGAATCCCTGCAATGTCCTCTTCTGCCAGCGTTAGCATCACAGTGCTGGATGTGAATGACAATGTGCCCACGTTCACAGAAAAGCTCTACTCATTGAAAATAAATGAGGATGCCCAAGTCGGGACCAGTGTGCTAACAGTGACGGCTGTGGACCGAGACATTAACAGTGTGGTGACTTATCAGATATCGAGTGGCAACACCCGGAACAGGTTTGCCATCACCAGTCAGAGTGGTGGTGGCCTCATCACTCTGGCGTTGCCACTAGACTACAAACAGGAGCGCCAGTACGTTTTGACCATCACAGCTTCTGACGGCACACGGTATGATACAGCACAGGTATTCATCAATGTCACTGACGCTAACACACATAGGCCGGTGTTCCAGAATGCCAATTACCAGGTTTTCCTCAGTGAGGACAAGCCTGTTGGGTCAACAGTAGTGGTCATCAGTGCTACTGATGAGGACACGGGTGAGAATGCGCGTATTACTTACGTCATGGAGGACCAAGTGAAGCAGTTTAAGATTGACCCAGACACAGGTGCCATCACCACGCTGGTGGAGATTGATTACGAGGACCACGCCTCCTACACTTTGGCCATCGTTGCCCATGACAACGGCATACCCCGAAAATCAGACACCACCTATGTGGAGATCATTGTGGAGGATGCTAATGATAACAAACCTCAGTTTGGCCGGGATAAGTACCAGGGCAATGTGTTTGAAGATGCTCCTCCATTCACCAGTGTCCTCCAGATCTCCGCCTCAGACAGAGATTCTGGGTCCAATGGAAGGGTGAGCTACACTTTCCAGGGTGGCGATGACGGCGAGGGGGACTTCGTCATTGAGCAGTTCTCAGGTATCATCAGAACCAACCGGAAGCTAGACAGGGAGAACGTTCCTGTATACAATCTGAGAGCCTTTGCAGTAGACAGAGGAATTCCTCCACTCAAGGCCGAGGTGGAGATCCAGGTGTCCGTGTTAGACATTAATGACAATGCTCCTGTGTTTGAGAAGGATGAACTATATATTGATGTTAAGGAGAATAGCCCTGTAGACTCTGTGGTGGCCCGGATTACTGCCACGGACCCAGATGAAGGCACCAATGCTCAGATCATGTACCAGATAGTGGAAGGAAATATACCTGAGGTTTTTGACTTGGATATCTTTACTGGGGACCTCAAAGCACTCACGGATTTAGATTATGAGACTAAGACAGAGTATGTGATAGTAGTGCAGGCCACATCAGCACCACTGGTCAGCAGGGCCACTGTCCACATCCGTCTGGTTGATGTCAATGACAATGAACCAGTTCTGCAGAATTTTGAGATTATCTTCAATAACTATGTCACCAATAAATCCAACAGCTTTCCCACAGGAGTTATAGGGAAGGTGCCAGCTCATGATCCGGATGTTTCAGATAAACTGAAGTATAGCTTTGTGGAGGGGAATGAGCTTAGTCTGCTAATCCTGAATTCGGATACTGGAGAGCTGAAACTGAGCAAGGACCTGGACAATAACAGACCATTGGAGGCTACTATGAAGGTGTCAGTTACAGGTAAGATCTTGACTAATCTAATGCCGTGGAGTTGCATGAGGTGTTGCATGAGTCTTCTTCATACTAAAAGGAAACCCTTTTTTATTATCTTGGATTACTGGATAGCACTTCTCTGTGTAAATGTAGTAGTTAATGTGTAATATATATCTTATTTGAAGTGAACTGAACTGAACCAGATGCCTGAGCTGGTTGCTCTAAAGTTCCGTCAGAATTGAGTGTGTTTGCTCCAGGCTAGCGGGATCCTGTTCTGCAGCTTTCGAGCTGTTTGTAAGGTTTATTGCTCTCCTGTTGTTGTGGGAGGTATTATCTGCTTTATGTAAGAATGCTAGTTTTTGGGTTGATGAAAATGGAATTATTGTGCCACTCTATACTGGGCTGTTTGCTCTGGCTTTTAAATCAGGTTTAAAAAGTTTTTTTTATCATTGTTCCATCATTTTGTATTCATCACGTCTTTAAATCCAGACTGCAGTTAAACTTTGTTCAATTCTTTATTCTAAATCTAAAGCTTTCATTTTAAATAAACCCCAAAATAAAAGAAATAGTTTTAAACTTCACACTCTACACAATGCTTTAGTAATTTGGGTTGAGATGCTATATCAGGACAGAGCTTGGTGTGTAAAGTTAACGGAGACACAGACTGACACTGTGACTAGCTGGTTAATTATTAAGTGAGGGCGCATTAATGTGTATTGGATTTTAAGATGGATTTGAGCTGGTCAGGTCACTGAGGCCATTACTATGCTCTTGCTCTTTTCGGTTGCTTGCACTCTTTTTCTCTCTCGATCTCTCTCTTATTCAAATGGCATCAGGGTTTCATATGTTACAATCCTCTTAGCCTTTCTTTCTCCCTCACTTTCCCTCCCTTTTTGTTTGTCTCACACATTCCCCTTCCTGCTCATTTGCAACTTGCATTTTGCATAGCGTTCCCTCAGCAAGCCTCTCTTAGTCTCTTGTGTGTTGTTGGTGGCTTTATGGCTGACTCTTTGTTGTTCTAATGGCTGTTCTTTAGCTCAGTGTCCTCGCCCAGGGTCATTGTGGGCCCTTTATACGGAAGCAATGGCTGGCATTTGTGTTCATCTCATTCATAACAATGTGACAGTGGCTGTCTCCATGACCACTACCCCGTTTCTTTAATCTCTCTCTCTATCTTAGTCACATTTGTCATATTTGCTCAGATATTTTTTCTCTTAAAAAGACAACAAGCTTCACCACAATGTATTCATTTGAGTAAAAATGTTTTATCACGTAAACAGGGGGTTTACTTGAACATGAATCTTGTGATTTTAATAGGATAAACACGTTTTTTTTTTACTTTTATGGTTCTATCTTTGTAACGTACAACAAATTGGCAGCTAATTTTCAGCTTGTGCTAAGGGTCACACTAGGTAAATGCATTAATGGGGTTAAATAATTAGTGGCATTAATATTTCATTGTGTTGATGCATTATCTAGCCTCATTTTCTCCCTCTGTGTTCCTTTCCTTTTTTTTTTTTTTGCTCATCAATCTAATGCGTATCGCAAACTACCCAAACCTTCACCATGTTACACACACGCCCACATGTCAAATGTTAGATAACCATTAACTGGTTATGTGACCTTTTCACCTCAGACTCAGGGAAACAAAAATAGCCTCAAAGGCATAATTTAGAACAGGCTCTGAGCTGGACCTCAGCATGCAACTGCCTAAACCAAAGCTTTTAGCTGATCAAGAGGTGCATTAGAAGCATACTGTAAAATATAATCAATGTTGTGTTTTACTGAATTACTTTCATTGCCTGCCTTACCCAATATGGGCCTAAAAACTTGCATTCTAATCAGTGGAACTCCCAGACTGTGATGTTTGAGGGTTTTTTAAGATGTCAAATTTGTGCAGTTTGAAGACCACAGAGGAGGGTTTTATCTTTCAGTGTCTTAACAGGTGTTTTTTTTTTCCATAAGATGATCTTCAGGTAGTTATCTCACCCCCCTAGAAACACAAGAGCTCCCAGATTTCCCCTTCTGATTAAAGTAGGTTAACATTCTAGTCACAACAAAGGCCTGTCTTCCTTACAAAAACACAGCGAGGACCGCAAACAAGCAGCAATGAGGGTTATGTGTTCTAGCTGTAACCTAATCTGCTTTATCTGTATCAGGCAAGCTTCTCCATCATCTTAGGGGTCTCTGTGCTAACATGGTCCCACCATGGAGAGGAGTATTGGTTTTGGTCCTATATCTGCTATCTACTTTGTTTGCCCGGATAAATACAAGTGATAAGCCCTCTGACAATGCCTAAACAGCTCTGGATGTCTGTGTTTAACGATTTTAAAGGTGAAACTCAACATCTGAGCTTCCTTTATTTTTACATGATGCCGTGCGCTGTGTCCAGAGGGATGGGTGCTAATCACCTTTTTGTAGTTGCTGCCCAGACTTTGGTTAGCTGTAGGAACTTGCCGATACATGAGTGTGTGAGGCAGGTATTAGGCCTGTGCCTTGTGGCCATGACGGCTGCGTCTTGTCGTGGACCTTTTGCCCCCTCTCACCGCTGCAGGACTCACATAGTTTGACTTTTTCGCATATCTTGCCCCAGACTCAAGTTTATCCCAGTTTCAGCTGTCTTAGTTTTACAGCAGCAGCTAATCTATAGAAATACTTGAGCATTTTAAACCTAATCTCTGTCTGTAGCGCACGGTTGTTACCACAGACTTAGTGAAATTGTACTTTAATCCCTCAGCCTGGAGGCTTATTATTCAGTGAATGATCTTAAGACTTACTCAGTAACTACCACAAATTAACAAAAATTACCAAGGCAAAAAAAGGGTATCTTAAGATCTTGAATGTGTTGCAGGTTGTTCAGTTGTAGCGCCTGATATGTGTCTGTGTGTGAGTGTAGCATGAGTGTTGTGTAAGTCATAAGAGTGTGTCAGACACAGAGGCAGTTTCCAGCTGTGCCTGGACCGCCACAGTCATTTAACAGCTGAAGAAAAAGAAAGAAATCATCACTTTATAAATCACCATAATACTTTGGCAGTGAGGATAACATGAGCTCTGTCCTGCTCATCCTTTCTCTCTGTGATCTTAACAACCTGCCTTTACACCAGGAATAAGGTTACTTACTACACGTGACCCGCTGACCCTAGACCTCTTTGCCTGCGGGTGAGGGCAGTTGGTGTTTTAAGTCTCCTTGTCTCATCCACCCTCAGCCTAGAATAATGTACCTTGAGGAGCCTTGAGTATTGTTTACAGAGCTGGTTCATACAGGCTTTTTTTGACAGAAAGGGCACAGTTGTTCATCATGTGATTGCCTGGTCTTTCTTATTTGATGGTGAGCAAATTTATCCTGGTATATTCACTACCATTTTCAAAGACATTTAACTAAGGGTTGATCAGGATGTATCAGCAAATAGTCAAAAACAATAAAACCATAAGAAATTGTCAGACTGCTTGACCATTGAAAGATTATATTTAAAAACAATAAACAAAGAGCCAGAGACGTGTACATATACACACATACTGCTAACTGCTTCCTTAGGTTCACCTACCTTGTATCTACTCTCACAGTGCCCATTTTATCAGCTCCATTTACCAAACAAGTGCACTTGGTAGTTTACAATTACAGAATGGAGTCCATCTGTTTCCCTGCATCATCTGTTGGCCCCCTTTATCCCTTGCATCAGTGTTCGAGACGCTCTTAGGACCACCAGTGAGCAGGTATTACTTGGGTGGTGGATCATTTTCAGCACAGCAGTGACACTGACATGGTTGTGGACTGTTTGTGTGTGTGTGTGTGTGTGTGTGTGTGTGTGTGTGTGTGTGTGTGTGTGTGTGTGTGTGTGTTGTTGATCGGTCACATCAGGGGTAAAAGGAACTAAGAAATGCAGAGAAGCTCCAGTCTGCAATTGTAAAATACAAAGTGCACCTATATAGTAATACTAGGTGGGTGTAACTAATGAAGTGACTTGTCACACATAAATAGATATTAGAGCAGTAGAATTGAGAGATTCTCTCCGTCATAAAAGGTTAGCTTTACAAAGAGAGGGCAAAACTTCTAGGCTAGGCTTCATTTCAATTGATTAAGCGTACTTGCCCTAACTTTACAGCCATGTGGAAATGTACAGCGTTCTTATATCTCATCTGTAAATGCAGATTACTGCTGGTTATCTATTCTTCTGCTTCTTCCCTCTCCCACTCCCTGTGTGTGGAATTTGCCCCATGCCATCCCTTGCCTGTGCCCACACAAACCTCTTTTGCAGCTGCTATATCTGTCCGCCGTGTCTATAGAAACTGTTATTAGATTACCAAGCCTGACTGGATCATGCTCTGACCACACTGAACTTTCGCTCTCTTTATACGTACACTGTCTCAGCTCTGTACTACAGACAATATATGGTCCTTACACTGTTGCAGTTAAGCTATTGGCATTTCTGATGTACTCATGATAGTTGGATGAATTTAAGTTGAATGTCTTTATTCTGTTTTTCCAATAAAGTAGTGATGGATGGAACTGCTGAAATTCTTAATCATTATTTTCCAAATATATCTAGGTAGTATATAGATATATTTTCATAAATTTGCTTTAACAATGTTAACAGATCTGCTTGGGTACTGCTATTCTGTTTTAATTGGAGTACTTTTTTGAATTACACCAAAGGGAACCTAGTATTGTAAACGTTACCTTGACACAACTAATTTACTGAAAGAAAACGTAATGTTTATTTTTGATTCGCCACTTATTTTATCATTATCAACATTACACATAAAACCGTTTGGATAGTAAATGAGAACATTGATTTATTTGCATTGTAGACATTGTGACCCCTGGGCCCTATCACCAGTATTTTAAAGAAAGATAAGTTTCTCTACAGTGCTTTAGTTCTTTTCAAAACACTGTGATTGACTCTGTTTATATCTCAAAGAAGCATGCAAAAACCTGTGAAATTCTGCTTAAAGATTGCATCTATCATTTAAAGTCAGTATTGTTGTGTTCCACAAGTCATCCAGCACCGCCCTGAAGAACAGACCTTGCCTTGACCACAAACTTCAGTCAGCCTTCAGAAATCAAGGGGAGCGCAAAAAGAAACCTGAACATCAATTAAGCTGAAATAACAGCGTGAGCTGCTCTGTATCTCGGTTAAATGAACAGGAAAGGAATCTGATTCATGTTTAATCTTGCACGCTCATTGAGACACTGAAATGTGTGGATGTGGTCTCAGTCTGGTGCCAAATGGGGGAAACAGAAGAGAAAAAAATGAGGGTCATCCTGGGACGGTTTGCACTATTTTCAACCTGTTGTTTGATATAATTTCACATTTTAATCCTTAGTAAGAAGTTACAGTTATTGCAGGTGATAACATATACACTGTGTCATTTTATATCAACAAAACATTTCTGTAGCTCATTAAAACAGGCACTGAAATCCTGTTCAAGCATCAGATCTTTCAATCCAGTTCTTCTACTTGTAGTAGAAGTAGAAGTTGTACTATGATTTGAATTTTGAAAAGCTATGGTGTGGACTGCATTGTTATGTACTAAGAAAAACAACCATTACATTCTTGCCATGCATTATCATTTCTTAAACTCAGAATGGTTGAAAAAGCCAGAAATTCAGACTCCTGTAAATAAAGAAAGTCAGTCAAACATGAATGTAATTCATCACATCACTGTTTATGTAATTTATTATACATTTGTGTAACTATGTTTAAATAGTCCTGCAAAATGACTGTAATAGCACTGGATGTCCATGGGTGGGGGTGGATTGTGGTCTATATTTTACAGTGCCCCTGACTCCATTAGAGTAAATCAGCATTCTTTGTAAATGCTGTTTTTTCTCTTTAACACTGTAAGGTCTCCTCCTCCCGCACTGTTATGTCAGTATTCACTTTTAAGTTCAATTTGTCTTGGGATGTGGGTCTGAGGGCTCTTAGATAAGTTAAAAGGCCTCCAGACTCTCTGGCTTCACTGAGGTTTTGAAGTGAAAATGCCAGGAGACGTATTGTAATGTCTCTTTCCTGGCTTGACCACATCTTCTGCAGTGACTGAAGAGACGTGGGTCATATATTAGAGGCTTCACTACAGAAGCATTCTGAGAATTCTGGGAAAGGCCTCAAGCTACACACAGGCACAAAGATCTGAATGACCTAAACCATTTTGGTCTCCAAAAAATGTTGATGTTCTGTAATTTTTAGCACCCATACTTCAAATTAGTGCCTTTCCTTTTTAGAGTTAGAACTTAAATCCAAGCTTTACTCAGAGAACTTTGAAGGGATTCTTTATAATCTTGTGTTGGAACAAAACCTCATATCCCTGAACAACTAACATAAGAGAAGAAAACAATTCTGAATTAATAGAGAAAGAATTTGTTCTAATTTCTTTTTGCCCATTTGTCACACAGTGTTCATAGCAGCTGGTTTTTAAATGTAGAAACATTTCAAAATGGAGATACAAAGTGAAATGGTAACTTTATCAGCCAAATAATATCTGATCAGTGGTGGTCCTATGGTGGTCTCTTTCCAGTGATAGATGGGGTAGGGGGGTCTGATCAGAATCAGAAAACTTTATTGATCCCAGAGGAAATTGCTTATGTTACAACTGCACAGACGTACACAGACAAGAACAAGATAAAACATAGTCTTAAATAATACTCAAAAACGTCTGCAGAAATGCTCTTAAAATACTCTGTATGAAATACACAGTGCTATAAGTGTGCAGTAACAGTTTATACAGTTTGCAAACAAAGGGCACCTTTTTGAATGGGTGTTTCTGACAAGATGGCAAAGGAGTGTAGGTGCAAGAGAGGTGAACCCTTATAAACTGGACACCTAGTGTAGAGTGGAGGGGTGCTCAAGGTTCCTTGTCAGTGAATGAGTTTTTCCAAAGACTTGCAAGAAGATGCCAGGCTAGTGTTCACGCCGTGTCTCATCTGTTACCCCTTCATTCTTAGGGGCTTAGATTGTGTCTGACAGGCTGAACACAGTATGAAACAGTGATTTCAGCAGCTGGAAATCGGAGGGGGGAACCTGTTGGAGTGTAACTCTACACACTTTGCTGTCCCTATTCTGGCACTGGTCAAAAGAGGCCTTTGTCCGGCGCCCCAAGTGGCTTGAAAAGCATCTAGATCAGCCAGCAGCGGAGAAAAGTAACATTACGTGCGTTCAGCAGTCATCAAATGTTGGAATGCACGGAGAATAAAACATTTCTTTGGGGGCTAAGAGATGGAAAGTGTGCTTCTTGCTCAGCCTAACCTTTCTGCTTAGATTTACACTTTCAAAGGCACTCCTGTTTTCTCTCTCGCCTCCATTCAGTGTGCTGTACCTCTCTGAGATGGCACAGTGTAATTCAATAGGGTTGTTATTACCAGTGTACGACAATGCCAGCGGATAATGGAAGCACATATATGATAGCAAATTCTTTCTCTTAGGATTAGTACATGCTTCGTTTCTGTGAAATTTCATACTCTCCTCCTGGTATTTAAAAGTAAAAATATCATATTTAGCAGTTGTTATCATCCGTACTAAATATTTTATTCTTTTAATTGTTTTTCAGTTGTTAATGTATTTGGTAACTATTATGCATTAATCACCAAATTTTGTGAAACTGGTTTGTAGGTTGCGTGATTATGAGAGTGAGTGTATTAAAGTATGTAAGTGATCTTGCTGTAGGGCTGGGTGGTATGATGATATTTATCCTTGTCCTAATAAGTTTCGCCCAGTTTCATCACAGAATGGTTTTTGAGCGTATCCTGGATATCGTCAGCACTTACTAGCCCCATGTTTTATCACAAAGAGAGTATAGTTAGTTCTTTGATTGGATTTAGTGCTGCAACATGTGTGAAACATTAAATAATGATAAACGAGTAGTAGTAGTAGTATTTAAATGTGGCGCTACGGGTGTTTTTTCTCTGTTTTTATCAAACTTACCAGACTTTGGGAAAAAATATTGGGACAGGTTGTGTATGGTTCTTGATGAGTATCTTGAAGTACTGTGATATTGTATATTTTCATGTCATCCACCTCTACCTTGTGTGTGGGGTAACAAGGTAACAACTAGGTGCTGCTTCTTTGAATCCATGTGCAGGTCATGCCACAGTGTATGCTCAACTGGTTATTAGTCATCATTCAGGTAAGCCTTTGGAGGTCTTAAAGTGTTCAGCTACTGGTTTCCCTATTGAAAGGTATTTTTTACCCCCCAGGCTAAACCTCTGGTGCACAAGAAGCTTAGCCGTATTAAATTTTTGCTGCCTTTTAAAGGTGTACACACCTTTAAAAATCCCTGTCATCCTTTCTTAAAGGAATGGTTTCACCTTGTCTCATGATTGCACAACCATTGTGAACAATACGTTCATGACCTCTCAGTGAGTGTGTGCGCTCTTCTCGCAATGACGTGTAATAAACAACGAACTGCTCAACCCAAAGTGTTAACAACAAAACACCGGGCCTACCTCACAAGCTCCCAAATCACATTTACATTTAATAGGCTCTACCTCACAAACTGAACCGCCTCACACAATGGCATGCTCTGTTCCATCCGAAATCCATGTGATTTGGAAAATGATCTACGTGCTGCTGCCACATTGGCTGGGTCTGGTGGGTTTCATCTCATTTTCATGTGGATGAGTCATTTTTAAAGGGTTTGAAGTCCAGAGAGTGTTCGTATGCATATGTGTGTGTGTTGACTGACAATAAAATCAGATTCCTCTGTTAAATTGGATTTATGTAAATAATCCGTTAAGGGCAACTTTCTGACATGACTGTTATGGTATGTGAGTAGAATTTGCATTCCAATCACAAAGATTTTGAAAAAAAACTGAATTAAGAATAATTAATTCAGAAGGATTTGCAAAATATAGTTTGTGAACAACAACTAAATGTACTTCCTCAGCAGCAGCTGGTCAGTCTGGATGTTTTGGTCTACTAAAGAGCATGTGGTTCCTAGGTCATAATCTGGACTGTGGTGTGATGACCTTTTGCTTTAAGAGGTTAAAAGGAGTCGGCCATTGCTAAGTGCACATACATGCAAGGCTACAGATTGGTCTTCTATTTAACCTGATTGTTTTTTGGCCCTGAATATGAAAGTATTTGATAAAAGCTCTTCGTATATGGAGTACAACTGGAGTTTGTTCCAAATGCAAGAATATGACAGAATTGTTTGTTGCTCAAGGTAAACCTAAAAAGTGTATTATTGAATTGGGTCAGCTGTGCATAAAATTTCTACCCATATCCTTGGTAGTTTTGGGAAGTTTACAAAAGAAATTTGTGTGTCGTTCACTATCTTTGGAAAAGCATTATTTTTTTACTTTAGAGTTTTTAACAGGCATTTTGAAAGGTGTTATGTAGGTGTATGTGGAAGTTACAACATAATGTCCTTCCAAAACTGTTACTTTAAAAAAATATATATTATATATACAATATATATATATAGTAGCCCTCTCCATTGGTGGCTTTTCTGGAAGTGTTTTAACCCTTTTGACAAAGGAGCCGGGGGAGGGGAGGTGGTACATTTTTTTTCCATGTCAAAAGGCCAACAGCCAGAATCAGTGAAAAGGTCCAGCCTATAGGACCTTCATCCCAGGTGTTACCGAACATTAAGGGTGTTTCACTTTGCAAAGGAGCTAATGGGCCGAAAGACAATAAGGCGTGAGTGCATCTGTGGAGTGTCTCAACGGGTTTCAGTTCAGTTTCCAGCAGACTTTGTTTTTAATTTTTTTTCTTATTTGAGGGTCTGCTGACTGGTGAAGAGGCTTTTATTACTCTAAGAATGCTTTTGGAATTTCTTCTCAGATAAGTAGTTGTTTTAACATCAGGTTTATGGTGAAGCATTGCAATATGTAGATTGCCTGAGATAAAGGGAGCGTGCACAGCATTACATTATATTTGTTCTTTTTATTCAGTAAATGGTATGAGTTGTTGAGTAATTAAAATAAAGTAATATAAAAAAATAATGTAGTTGTGCGAATGAGGATTCAGAAATCAAAGTATTGGTTATTAACTAAAAGTTAATTATTTAGGTAAAAAAAACAACAGCATGTTCCAGAATCAGAATTTAATATCTCTTCATATCATGCAACTCTAATATGGATCCATTGACATATATGCATTTTAATGGTTATTGAGGGCCACCAACCCCCACTCATCACGCCCTACAGTTGCCCCTGGTGTGTCCCCTTGTGTGTTTGGAGCCAGGGCAGTGTGAGAGGCCCTCAGCCAGTTTTAGTGACAGTAGGAATGGCACCAATCTCAGCTAGTGCTGACACTTTCCATACTGGGGCTGCCAGTACAACAGCTGCCACCATTCTTCTTATGAGCGCATTTGAATTTTTCTAATTCACACACACACATGCCCACTCACTGCTACTCACACTGCTTGGTGCCAGATTGTCCCGTAAGCATCTATAGCTATTCTCAGGATGGTAGATTTATTTATTGCACTTTGACGGGGTTAACAAGGGGATCATATCTGATGCTGTCATTGAATGTTATGGAAATCTCCCCGTGTATCTCTGTGTGATGTGGAATGATTTGCCGTTTTGCACAGTGTACTGTGTCTTTAGTGGAAGGTTAGTTACAGTAGACAGTCACAGCGTCTTCTGCTTTTTTACTCAGCACATTTAGAAATATTGAAAGTATTGGTAATGATGACCATACAGTCATCATTGCATTGTTTGCTCTGAAAGGTGTGCTGTTTGTACTTGGTGATGGGCCTGCTCCCATTTTACTGCTTGTGCTGGACTTCAGCACTTGTGTAGGAAGTCACAAACAAAAGTGCTTTTCTAAATCAAACCTTTACATTAGATCCTGGCAGGAAAATAAATCATTGGATAAAGGAACAGAATGCACTCAATGAGAACTCCCAGCATGCTCCAGAATATCTTTCTGGGGCCAGTGCAGTTGGTTAATTAGGTGAGGCGGAGTGTTGTGAGTGGGGGTGCGTGTGGCTTTCAGTAAAGACTGGTTTGCACACACTTGATCATGGCTGTAGAGGTGGGTGTCGTGCAGTGACTGATAAAGTGCAAATGCACTATTATTACTGCGATGACAGTACTGCTCTGGCATGTGTGGCATGGATGCATTGCTGGCTTTGTGTAAGCTGAGCTCACTTGCTTTTCCATGTCTTTTTCTTTCTCTTTCTTTTCTCTCTCTCTCTTTCTCTCTCATTCTCTTTCCCATCTCGCTCTCTCTCTCTCTCTCTCTCTCTTGCTCTTTTTGCTCTCTTTCTCACCCCTCCCCTCTCACTGTCTCTCTTTTTCTTTCTCCCCCTCTTTCTCTGTTACTCTTTCTCACTATGATGGGGTCATTCTGTCACTGCCATCCCCCTTCAGAGTCTGTTTGAGCTGGGGGTTATTGTCATGGTGAATGTGAACCCTCTCCTAGCCACTCTGTGCCTGAGTTGAATCTGTTTGGACCTAGTTTTGGCTCTTGATGGGGGCTGCAGAATGCCCTTTGCTTATAAGCTTTTGGGTGGGCTTGCCAGGCTCCTGTGTGCTGTGAACAGTACAGTAGAAAGTGAGTTTAAATGATAGTGGTAAAGCAATAACAAACAAGCAAACTCATCACACACTACCCTCAAACTACATCCATTTGTTGAGTAATCTCAAAGAGTTATGCCTATGTGGTTTCGGACATTGTATGACTTACTTTTATCAATGGAAACAGACAAAAATATCTCACACATCTTAAACCAATCCTAGCAGGCGCCTTAAAGCTCCGTTTGTATAGATAACTGTGCCATAGTTCCAGAAACCACTTTTGAGATATT
>JBBPCX010000135.1:27862279-27887385 GCA_037974365.1 Hydrocynus forskahlii | reverse complement strand
ATATATAGTGTAGTGAGAGATTAATATTTTGTGTGTGTTTCTGATTGTGTGTGTGCCTAGTCTTGTAAATGATTAGCGTGAGTGAAAAGTGACGTACTATGTCAGTGTACTGCTACTTAGTAAGGAGTTAAGACAACAGTTTCAGGTGCTACAGCTAAAGATTTCAGACAGGCTGAGAGTTTGAATAGGCAGGGGCCTGTCTGTCAGCTCTCAGCAGAGTGAAGTTGAACAGTGCTTTCAGCATCAGAAGACGTCTGGCTACTGTTTTCTTAAGGCCTTTGCCAACAGATATTTTCATTAGCATTCACTTCTGCTTTTACGCTCTGAGGGAATACTTGGCCTCTACACCCATTTATTTATCTTATACTGATTAAAGTAATTCTGAGAATGTGTTTATTTTACTTGGATTAAGTGAGTTAAAGACATAGTGAGCGAAGTAGTGATAAGGTGAATGCCTTTAGATATTTGTGTGTTTGTCTGTCTGTGTGGGTGTGTGCACGTGCGTGTGTGTGTGTGTGTGTGTGCTGCAGCATGTGAAATAACAGAGTGGTAGTTGTACACAGTGGCAGGTGTGTAGCCTCTGCTGCACAGTGACGGACTGTAACTGACACTGTCTTTTTCACCCCAGTTTTACTCCTCACCTTCAGAGAGACTCCTCCACTCTTCACCTCTCAGCACCTCACACTCACACCTGCTGCTGCTCTTCACTCAGAAAATAGCTCTGTGTTTGGACCCCACACAGCCATTGTAAGGGCTAAATCCACTGCTCTTGGGGAGGCACACATAGATAAAGATATTTGGTAGTGATCTAACAATCCATTATTTGCTGATTAGCCACAAAGTCCACACAAAAGCTCTGTTAGTGCCGAGACAATAGGCTTCAGCTAGAATGACTCTCTTCATTGTGTTTGCCAGTACCAGCTCTGAAGTGTTTTACTTTCATTGAAAATGGGAAATAATAAGAACTATTGGAGATCTTTCACATTTAAAATAAATCTTTAGAATTAAGGATTATTTGTTTGGGATATCATACACAATGTATAAAGATCCAAAGGATCAAAAAGAGAACTTTTGAAATCTTATGTTACTGAATAACTCACTCTCAATGAAAGGATACACCGGTTTGTATTGAGAAGGAGGCCCTTTACTGCCAGTGACAATTTGTCTTCCACTCTCCCTCCCTGTGATTTATGGATTTGAGATATTTCAGTGCTATGTAACTATGAAATCTTACTCCACTGTGTGTGAAAGATTTTAGAAGCTGCATTGTTTTGCCGGGTGTATTAATTAGACAACAGCACCTGTTCCACAGTTGTTCCCTTGTCAGAGCTGAAGAGCCTTACATGTGAATGATATCTGCAGCTTCTCAGCAGGACTGTGAGTTAAATGTTCCGCTGTGAAATATAAGCTTTGTTCAGTTAGTAGAAAACAGTGTGAAGTGGGATCAGAAGTACACCGCCTGGCTAATGCACCTGGCTAATGCTGTTCTGCTGTGTGATGTTGCATCAAAAATCCAGTCAGACCTTTAAGCCTGCAGAGCAGGAATTCTGGCAGAGCGTCAGGACAAAATCTAGCATGCTGTTCCAGGCCTTGTTGTTATAAGGTGTTAGTCAGGAAAGCAGCGTGTTTAAATACTAATGTCAACAGAGCAACTACCGGAACATGCTAGTATAGCAGAAATTTTATTGGAACAATGGAGAGATTTTACTGGAATACATTTGTGGCCTTTACACATTTCAGTCTATGTAATAATAGAGCAGACATCTGTTTCTGGTTGCTCCCCCTAATTTTTAGATCTGGTGGTATGTTCCAATCTTATAATCATGATTGTAGGCTTTAAACAAGTCCCTCAAAGGAATGACTGTTCCATTACTAGTCGTACTACAGGTAAGCTTAGATTATGTCATTTTGATGAGGCAGGAGGAGTGTTGCCTCAGGTTTTCATTTTCTTTGTTCATTTTCTTGAATTCTAACCCCTAGTTTTACCTTTTATACTTTCCTCAGTTTCTACCTTTACCCCAAATATAATTTGTCAGTCAAGAATTGTTAATTGCCTGAACTTTTCCTCTTCTTTTGCACTTTAACTGCAAAGCTAACGTGGCCATCATGTAATGGGAGGTTATACCGGCTCCAAAAGCTGCTGTGAAATTTAATTGTGATAATTCTTGTTTTTTTTTTTTTCTTCAGATGGCCTCCACCACGTGACCGCGCTGTGCACGCTCCGTGTCACCATCATCACAGATGACATGCTGACCAACAGCATCACGGTGCGGCTGGAGAACATGTCTCAAGAGCGCTTCCTTTCTCCACTGCTGGGTTTGTTCACCGAGGGTGTGGCAGCTGTTCTGTCCACCAGCCGTGAGGGTGTCTTCATCTTCAATGTACAGAATGACAGCGATGTAGGTGGGTCCATCCTAAATGTCACATTTTCAGCCCTGCTGCCGGGCGGTGCCCCGGGACGCTTCTTTCCTTCTGAGGAGCTGCAGGAACAGATTTACCTGAACCGAACCCTGCTCAGGCACATCTCCAGCCAGAGCGTGCTGCCCTTCGACGACAACATCTGCTTGCGTGAGCCCTGCGAGAACTACATGAAGTGCGTGTCGGTGTTGAAGTTTGACAGCTCGCCGCCATTTATTGCCTCGGATACTGTCCTCTTCAGACCCATCCACCCTATCAATGGGCTACGGTGTCGTTGTCCTGCCGGCTTCACTGGAGACTATTGCGAGACAGAGATAGACCTGTGCTACTCAGGACCCTGCCACAACAACGGCCGCTGCAGGAGCCGGGAGGGCGGATACACCTGCGAGTGTCTGGAGGACTTCACTGGTAAGTTTGGTGCTGCTCCTATGCTAAATGGTACCACAGTTACAGATGTTGAGGTTTCAAAGCAGAATCATACACTGGTGCAACATTTATATTCTAGCACATGATCACAAATGTACAGGCATAGATCCCTCATGGTTTGATGTTTACACCAAAAGGGCAGTGTATTTATACTTACGTTTACAGCATTTGGCAGGGCGCTGTACATCTGTACTGTGTAGTCCAGAAGAAACATGTCCCTTATACCAGTTAGCCTAGACTTAAAATTAAGAGCTGCTAGAAGTCTAAGCTACCAGACAAGCAGTAATTTTAAAGTTATTAAGATAAACATATAGCCCCACAGTGGTGCAGTGGGTAGCCCTGTTGCCTCAGGTTGGGGGTTCGTATCTAGGTCCTGACCTTGTGTGTGCAGAGTTTGCATGTTCTCTTCCGGGGTCACCGGTTTCTTCCACAGTCCAAAGACATGGACGTCAGGTGATTTGGGGATTCTAAATTGACCGTAGGTTTGAGTGTCTGAGCAAGTGAGTGTATGTGCGCTCTGCAGTGGACTGGTGCCCCGCCCAGGGTGAGTCCCTGCCTGTGCCTATAGACCCCAGGATAGGCTCTGGGTACCCACAACCATAACAAGGATTAAGCGGTTACAGAAAATGAAAGAATGAATGAAAGCTCAATCGTTTGTTTTCACAATGAAATTAAAGAAACTGTATCACCCCCTCCAGTTCCTGCAGTGTATTGCAATCTGTCAGAATGGCCACTGTAACACTGTAAAGCACCACATATTGCTTTTTTAAGTAAAAGAGGCAGTGACAGTAAAAGCTCTGTATAGACAATAAAAATCTGCTTTGTCAACTATTCATTGTAGCAGCACTCTGGAGTGTTTGTGTGTGCTCTTTGCGTCTGGGCTGTCACAGCATGGTGACCCCTGCTCTGACACGGGATGTGTTTTGATAGGAGTGGAGTAGGAGGAATGCTGCCTCAAAGAAGCCTAGACTGTTTACTCATATTTCTCATGCTATAACACACCCACTCTAATCCAGAAAGGGCTTGCTAATAAGCATTTTAGGATCAGGTGTGCCAGAGCAGGAATACAATACAAGGGTGCTGTAGGACCCTTGCTGTGCTGTAGAACTGTCAGAAAGCACCACAGATGTTGAATCAGAAGCTTAATAAAGTGCAGAATATGATAAAATGTGGCTCCACAGTTGAATTTTAATAATTACTTTTCTGTTTTCTCTCAAGTTCCTCATCCACATTCTCCTAGCTCAGAGGTGAATAGAGCATCTGTTATAAGTATCTGATACGAGGGTCACTTATTCTCCTGCCCCTGTCCACCCCCTCCTCACTTCCTTATCAGGAACAATTACCATCTAATCATCTCCTCCTCCTTACTCTAATCGCTCCCTGTGCTTTGAAGGTCAACTCCAGCTTGTCTGTGGTCATTATAGCACCGATGACAGCTGGGACACTCGATGTCTCCTTTTCTCTCACTTTCTCACATTAAGGGGAAACAGATCCGTCTAATTCCCATCGAGAAAGGGGATTATTCTGAGGAAAGCACAGGTCATTACCAGCACAGGGACGTCCATCCTGTCCCCCTCTTCATGCATACCTGGCCCTGTCCAGATCTTGTCGGTATAATGGCAGAGACATAACTCTGTGGGGCTGGAAGTCCATCTGCAGAGCTGGGAGGATTGGAGCCACTGAAGATAGAGCTGTTAGGAGAGCTGAAACTGAAACGTCTGTAGTGTGCCAGCCACTTTTAGTGTACAAAGTGTGTTAGGAAATGCACTTGGACATGGTGTACTGTTAACACATGGATGATGAACTAGGACTGCTGGAAAACAGTGTGAGAAACACTGCACACAGTTTGCACCCAGTGGCTACAGGCTGCCATACATAATGAAAGGAGATGACAAATTAGAGGAATGCCTAAAACATTGGATCATAATGCCTAAAAAGCAAGAGCACTAATCCAATTTGGTGGAAAAAGGTTTAGAGTGAGCACTGAGCCATTAGAAAGTGATGATGTGATGCAGTAATTTCTAATTAGTACCAGTTTAGAGGTGGATATTAGTATTGGGGAAATAGCAGCAGATGCTGGATCAGATATTGAATCAGTCTGACTCAGTCCTGTACAAACTTTACCTGGAATGTGAGGACACTGTGATGCAATCATGTTAACTATATATTTCTTCCTATGGGTAGTATTTGAGTAGTGGGAGCATATCCTACTTCATCTTTCATTTTTGTGCTTTAATTAAAATTATACCATTTTCAACATTAGCAAATTTTAAAGGAGAAATACTGGCTTGGTACCTTTGTCAATCAATACTTGTTTGTTGGTAGTGTCTGAAAAGGGACGAATTCTCCTCTATTGCAAATTACTAGTGCGCTGAACACAAGCCTGAAAAATCTAGGCTCTATGTAGTAAAGTATGTAATGCATCAGGCAGTGCGTTGCCCGCTAGACAAATTTGGTCTGCAAGCACGTTTGATTTGACTCTGTTTGGTGTGATTTGGTAATTATTGATTTTCTGTTATTGTTATTGCTTTGTTATTTACTTATTTATAATGCCTTTCTGTCTGTATCTAACTTTACTTGCTCTGATCCAGGTGAGCACTGCGAGGTGAACACCCGCTCGGGCCGCTGCGTCCCAGGTGTGTGTAAGAACGGAGGGAAGTGTGTGGACCTGCTGGTGGGCGGTTTCATCTGCCAGTGCCCGTCGGGAGAGTATGAGAAGCCGTACTGTGAGATGACCACTCGCAGTTTCCCTGGCCAGTCCTTCATCACCTTCAGAGGCCTCAGGCAGAGGTTTCACTTCACAGTGTCCTTTATGTAAGTACCAGAAAACAGGTTTGCCATGTTTTACTGTACTTTAATGTGACCATGTCCTCTTACTGAGTAGTAAATGGACACTGTGTACAGTTTGCAGTTTTATTAAATTATCATTATCCTGTTGGAAGTAGGCACACACTGGGCCCACAATAGTATCTGGACATTTGTATTAGAAAAAAAGTCAAGCCACTTAGCATTTAACACTTAACACCGTTCACTGTTAATTTTCGCCCTGGCAAAGTATTCTTTCAGAAGCAGCTTTAGTTTCAGACCATTATCATTGTTGCAGTTTCTTTGCAGGCTTCTCCAGGTTTGCATCCAGAATGCCTTTGTACATTTCTGACTTCATGATCCCATTAACAAAGCTCATGGACACCACTAGAAAGATAAAATCCCCAGACTTTGACATTTCCACCTTTGTGCTTTTTTGGTATCGGCAATGCTGTTTAGCTGGAAATCTTCTCGACTGTCATTCTTACGCAAACATCCTTTTTGTAACTTAAAGAATCCTGTTAAAGTTAAAGTGTCTAGATACGTTTGGAACCCACTGTAGCTAACAAATGGAATAGTGAAAACTGACATCAAAAGAGAAGTGATATTAAAATGCTCTTGTAGAAGAGTGCACAAGTTGTGCAAAAAGCAGTAAAGAGCAGTAGCCTGTGTCAGACCTTCATCTTGTTTGTTCAGTTCAAGAATATCAGGATTGTTCAGACTGTCAGTTGTTGGCTCGATCCTTAAGGTGGGGCAGCACAGTGATTAATTTGTCTGTTTTTCTTTGCATTCTCCTGAATAAATGGAGTTCCTTTAAAGTCAGAAGTAGCGTATCCAGCGTAATAAACGTCCAAAAAGGGTCAGTGGAGAATTGCGTGGGCTCCCCTGCAGTGGCTGAAAACAGGATGGGGTCCGTGTTCAGAGTGCCTATCAGTGTTTTGCTTGGTCGGCCAGGTCTTCCTGCAGAGCGCCTCCTCTGGCAGCTGTGCCCTGACTCCTCTGCCCTCTCCTCTGTGCTCCAGAGGAGAGCCGCCCGTGCCAGAGGAGCCGCTTCCTGTCTCAAGACCACCGGCCTTACGCTCGCTTCCTCTCTTGCCTTCCTCCTCGCCGCCTGTCTTACTCCTCGCACTTTATCGCTGTCCTTTCAAAGTGTCTCCGAGACTCACTGCTCTACTTTCTTTTGCTTTCTTAAAAGATTTTATCAGCCTGCTTTTCCACAGTTGATTTTTTCTTCAAAAATATTCTTAAAATATAAATACACATGACGGATTGTTCTGTTTGCTGTAAAAAGTTCCCATAATGTAAATAGCAAGTTCAAATTGTGATGACAAAAACGTATTGTCCAGATTGAGTCATTTGAGGTACAAACACTGTAATTTTACCCTTGAATGCACAACATGTTACTCAAGGTCAAATTATGTACCTTAGAATAGTCTTAAGACAGATTCACATTTGCAGGGGAAAAGGGCATGCTTGTTTTTGGTTTGGCCTGTTTTATGTAGAAAAAGAAAGGGCCCAGATTCAAGCTAATATGTATAAAGTCAGTGCAACCTAATATCTATACCTGCCACTCAGTTTGATACAATTATTGACCCTAACTGAATGTACTGAAGACATGCCCTTAGATGTACCACCCCAGTGACAGCACTTTTACCCTAAAAGGCTGAAAGTATAGAAGAAAGTGAGAAATGAGTGGTTATAATAGTTACATCTTTTGTTCTCCAATTCTCCAGGTTTGCTACACAAGAGAGAGATGCCTTGCTACTTTACAACGGGCGTTTTAATGAGAAGCATGACTTCATCGCTGTAGAGATCATCGACGAGCAGATTCAGCTCACCTTCTCAGCAGGTGTGTGTCTGAAGTGACTGTCACTATTTTACAGCATATCAATAGTAAATCATCATCAGTGAGCTACTTGCCACCCCAGTTGTGAACAGTGGGTTGAGTTCATCTCCACTATTTTCCCTAATTAAAGCAATAGTTTGATTGATTGATGAATAAACAAACAGATAGAGTAAAGGGCATTTGGCAGAGACCCTTTTCCAGAGCTACTTACAGTCATTAGTTACAGTGACCGTCCCCCTGGAGTAACTGAGGGTTAAGTGTTTTGCTCAAGGACACAATGGTAGAGAGTGGGGGTTCGAACCTGCGACTTTGTGGTCAATGGGTTCACAGGCAACTGTTTTACCCAGTAGCCTACCACTACAGACAGACAGACAGACAGACAGTCAGTCACATTTTTTCCTCACAACAAATATAGTCAATCAGTCAAGATTCATTTGATGTACTGTATCCACTGTATAATATTTTGTCTAATGAACTGAACTAAAGTAGGGGCAAAATTCAGCCTCCAAGAGGGCTCTTCTACTGTTTTTAGCTATGTGAGGTACTTTTGTCCATTTATACAGGTAATAATGTTCAGTACAGTTAAGTATGATACTCTATTAGTTGTCTCCTAGCTCCGGCGCGAACTTTTGTTTGAGTGCATGTAGGATAAAGAAAAAATAGTGTAAACTTGAGTTTATTATCGCTTTACGTGAACATGACAGGTTTTAGTGTGATGGGCTGCACGGCTGTGTCTCAGTTCGCAGGTGTAATATTATCCCGCTGGGTGTGTGTTTACGAGAGAGGAAGTTCAGCAGTATTTTAAGCTTTATGAGTTGTTAAATATCCACACCTCCGCACTTTTACTGATCAGTGGAAATGGCTGAACTCTGTACTATAAAACGGTCTACAGCACGGGCCTCTGGCTCTGGTCCCAAAATTACCACTTTCACTCAACCTAGCAATTAGCAAAGTAAGGAAATAATTAAATTAGGTTGGACAGTGGACTAAAAGGATTGGAGCAGCACATCTTTGCCCTGCAGTCTTTTCAAGGAACATGTTATATGCATACATTCATGCTCTCTTTGTCACACATGGGCACACAATGTATGCACACCCACATTCATACAGTTGCCAGTTTGTTGTGTACAGTCTGTTATGTAATTGCTGTACAGTCTGTTTATATGGTGCCCTCTACTCCCGTCCATCAGTGGAAAAGGAGGGGACCACTTTCAGCATAGCAGTGGCACTGACAAGATAGTGGCCTGATAGTGTGTGTTGTACCGAATGTACCACTATTGCCGGAAACCTCACCTAAATATTTCACCTAAAAAAAACACAGCACTTTTTATGAGCTGTAATATGTGGTGTTCACCTCTGCCTTTCTTGTCTGTCATTCATATTCCAAGAATTGTCACCCTCAAATTACAAAAAATGCTAAATTCAATCTGACTGCCATGTGTCCAGAACTACTGACAAATGTGACTTGAATCCAACTGATTTGAAGTAATTAACATTTTTTATTTCTCCCTCATTCACTCATAAAGTTGCATAAATGCATACCAAAAGCCCATTTCTGAGCTTCTCCTCACTGTTTAAAACATCAGAGGAACTCTGGTAGACATCCAGGGTTTCTCTGATGTCACCACTGTCTCCTGTGGGAACATAAATCTTCACCCGCTCAAAGAGACTAGGACAGCACCATACTATGTGGCTTGGTGTGTGTGTTGCAATCAACAAGCTTTACAATCCAACACAGCTTTTTCTTCCACAGCAAGATCTGGTGATATTACTAAGCAGGAGATTATGCTAAATTCAAAATTAATGAAGAAATTCTGCAAGTGTCTTTCGAGAGCCTGTCGAGATAGCTCGCGAGCCAGGCTGCACTGTTTGGTTACTGTTTACTGGTTCTTTTGTCAGTCCCTGCCAAGCTGCTCCTGCCCTTGGTAAATATGGCTGTAAAGCCAGTGTAAATCTCTGTCAAGGGTGCTCCATAGCCTTCTGAATGAACTCTATTGATGCCAAAGAAATCCCTGCCACTTGCATGCATGATGGATCATTACTATGTGAGCTTGCTTTGTGCACTTGCCACAACATGACTCCAGACTGAATCAATCACACAAATAAACAATGAAGCCCTGAAAAAGATGTCATAAAAATTCAGGCACTTTGTCAACACTGGGTGTGTTACAAGGAACACATTTATATGTGGTATTTTTCTAAAACTTTTAGTGCACAGTTTATGATATTTTATTTTTCCCTCTAAAAGTTTCAGTCAGGAATTGTTAATTACAATGTATAGAAGTGCATGTTATAAAGAGGATGTGCACTTAGTTTTGCTTTATTCGGGGTGCCAATGCAATACTATGTGGCAAAATGGCTCATATAAATGGCTGTAAAAAAGTGTAGCATGAGCAGTTAAAGTTTTTTGTTTAGGTTAAAAATTCTGTTGACCTGTAACAATAATTTTATATGAAAAGCAGGCTCTAACCTTGTTTTACAGTGATTTAATCTCTTCCCGTCTCCTTAGTCAAGTTTTTTTACTTGTATTCCCTCAGGTGAGGCTAAAACAACGGTGGCCCCTTTTGTACCGGGCGGAGTTAGTGATGGCCAGTGGCACTCTGTTCAACTCCACTACTACAACAAGGTAAGAGACTGCTTTCTGCTTTGTTTCTATCCATTCTCAGCCACTGCACAGGTTAGGTGCTCTGGTTAGTTTTCACCAACATCCACGCCTTCAGCACCGTCGGTGAAAGTTTTATGTAAGTAGAGTGTCCGAAGAGTTTACCCTTTTAACTCCAAGGTACTTACATTTGTTGGTCACGTAACTAATTTGCATTTTTTTAGTATGTACTCAATAATTTATAATAGCTTCTGAATAATACACACTAAGATGAATCATTTAATTATAAGCTTTAATTATAGAGCTTTAAGGGGTTTATTTGAATGTGCAATGAACGCATTTCTACTAAAGCTGCAGGACTCTAAGAGCTCTTTTAGTAAATCTCTTACCCTGAGGGTGGATGATATGAGTCATTTGGTGCTTAAATGCTGATTAATAAATCAACTAAATGAAAAATTTGAGAAACAGTCTGCAATGTATTGCACTTTATTCATAGCAAAGAGCCTTTCAGTCTAACTTTAGGGTGTTTCCATTGATGATATGGGGGTTCAGTCATGTACACACAGCTTGTATGATTTCCACAGAAACCCAGTGCTAAGTGTATGCTGTAGTTGTACAGAGCCCCAAGCATTGGGCTGTGGAGCAGTGAAACTATTTTCTGGAGTGATGGAGCTCCATTCAATACCTTTGAGATGAGCTGGAGTGTCATTTGTGATCCAGAGCTAATCATCTAACCTTAGTACCTGCTACTCATGCTCTTGTGTCTGAATGCAATTAAAGCTTCACAGGAAGGTTCTAACATCTAGTGCAGGGGTGAGCAACTCCGGTCCTGAAGGGTCAGGTGTCCAGCACAGTTTGATGGTAGTTCTCCTCAAACACATTCTCCAAACCTGACAATTAACTGGTGAGGTGAACCAGGTGTTTCTGAGCAGGGAAATCACCAAAACGTGCTGGACCACGGCCCTCCAGGACCGGAGCGTAAAGTCTTCTCAAAGGAGTAAAAGCTGAAACTGCAGTAAAACCTAATGATTTCAGAAAAAACATTGGATTAACAGGTGTCTACAGACTTTCAGACATATAGTTTAAGGTCCCCAGATAAAAAAAAAAACATGTGAAGTCAACAACATTCCATCTTTCCTGCTGTTAAGCATTTCCTTTTCTTTTTTTAAAATGATCGCACTTGAGTGTTACTTTACTGCTTGAATAGATGGTTATGTAACAAGTGCTCAGTTGATTACTTGTGCCAGTCCCTACTTAAAACACCACAAGAATGATAATATGCTGTCTCTAGGCCACTGCACACCATAAAGGTTGAGAACCGCCTCATATGATTCCATCACAAAGGACACAAGCATCTGTTTACTTCCCTTTGATTCCTCTTTCCTCTGACCTCAGAATATCAGACGCTGAACAAGGCACTGGGACTTACCAAGCTCCTTCCACCAGTGTACTGGAGACTGGCTCATATTTCACAAACACAATCCGACAGCACTATCACTGACTCTGGAGCTGTATTTCTCTGTAGCTCCTGCTAACGGATACGAGCGTACCGGCATAAAGGGCATTCCTAAATTTCTTTCTCAAGCTTGATTATGAGCACAATGCCTGGGATATGGCTTGTGTTTCTTGAAGCGTATTAACCTGCTCTCAGTGAACGTAAGGTAGGGGTCATTCTTAGAGCTGAAGACAATGAAGTGCTCTCCTCTTTCAGCAGCGGTGCTTGTTAACGTTCTGCTGAGAAGCTGACGTGCCCTTTCCTGTGCTGATTTAATTGGTAGCCCTGGACCATCAACAGTAGATAACTTGTGTAACCGCTGTGGTGGGGTTATTTGTTTGTGCAGCAGTGAAAAGGTATTAAAAGGATCAGATGATATGAGTTGTCCACTCCAAGGCCTCATATTGAATTCCTGTTATCTGCTCAAGTGTGTACAGCGGCAGTGTGAAGAAGCAATATCATGCACAATGTGAGTTATTGTGGCTGTGTATTTGGTGAGATGTTGCCATAGGAGCCAGTGTGGTTGATTTTCTCACTGCCTGTCTGGGCAGAGTTGCTGTTGGTGTTTGTTTTGTCATTTTTTGGCCGTAATTGTTGGACACAAGCTAAATCAGACTGCACACACACGTACACACACACACACACACACAAGGACAAGCGCACACGTGAGCATACACACGCACACAGAAGCACACACACACACACACACACACACACACACACACACACACACACGTCTTTTGTATTTTGTAGTACAGTGCACAAAAAGGACAGTGATACTGTACAGGCTTCTGGAGCTAATACCCCCCCACAGCGCACACACACACAAAACAGCGACAGTCATCCAAGAGATGTCTCTGAGTGTGTCACAGCCTGCAGCTGCTGTGGTTTATGAGCAGTGATTTATAGCAGTGAATTGTTCGGACACACACACACACAAACACACACACACACACACACACACACACTCACTCTGCCTTTCAGTTGTAATTTGAAGGCTGAGTGTTTTTCAGCAGCTGGGTTTGTGGCTGTGTGTCTGGTCAGGGCGAGTGTAAGGGCAGCACAAAGCTGTCGTGAAGAGCCATCACACAAGCAGGAGAATGACAGCAGCAGGTTCTTAAGATCCTTTCAGACCAGGGGTATACATGTCTGACCTCAAAAAATTCCAGTATGATTTTTATACATATAAGCAAATTGTATCCCATTTGCAGTTGAATCATACCCTTCATTTCATGATGCTTCATTGTGCTTCTCCCCTAATTCAGACATTCTTCTGCAATCAGCTAAAGCACTGCCAGCTTACCGCTCACCAGTTCAGGCTCAGAGAGAAATCTGCCTGGATTCTTGAGGATTTCTCTGGAATCTGACTTTACTTCTAAGGCCTTTTGCGGCTCTGCTAAGCTTAAGATTGCTCATATTAAGATTGAGTGGACCAGTCACCCTTAATGCGCCATCTCTGATTTATGGGGTCAGTGGGTGAACATATAGAAATACCCCACAAAACCCTCTTCTGGTCTTCAGAGAAGTAAGACCGCCTGTGCCTTGACCCTTGGCAAAAAGGTCAGAGGACTCATAAGCAATGACACACACACACACACACACTTACACACACACTAGTGAGTAGCCATTGCACTCACTAGCAGTTTAGTGCCGTCTCACGCAGGACTGTTCCTCCACTGAAGACGTGGCGATGAAAAGGACAGGAAATTCACGTCCGGAATTCTTGCTTTATTTGAGCGAAGAGATTCCTCTGTAGAATGACATGCAGTTTGGGACAACTCAGCTAAACAGGAAGGCCTCAAACGGAGAGATATTCTTAGTTGAAGAAGTTTTTGTGTTCATTTCTGGTGTTAACATAGCAGGAAGCAGACGTTGCCTCTAAGAGAAAGATGCTTAAGATTTTGAGCCTCACTCTGGAGTTTGTATCGCATTTAGGAATGCTACATTTGTCTATAAATAAACATTAAACTAAACATCATTACTGTTATTGTTCCTGTATTAGAATTACAGTCAATAATTTAACCAATAACTTGGCCTACCATTTGTAACCCCGTATGCAGTAACACACACGCAGTCACTGATAGGGAATGTTTCTGTTTTCACTCCTATACCAGTATGAGTGAGTCAGACTGTTATTTGTAGAATATTCACCAAATTTCACAGCATGTATAAAGACTGCTTTATACAATATCTACTACATCTCATGCACTCCTGCCATAAAAGGATTTTTCACGGCATATTTTGTCATAAATTCAGTCCATAAGTACATATGCGTTGCTGGCGTGTGAAAACGTAACTATTTTTGCTTTGATATTATTCTTCTTTACAGTACTGGATTTAGTAATCTGTAACTACCTTTACATTGTGTAAATATTGTGTGTACAACTGTTGGGGGGCAGAATTCCTAAGTAAAGTCTTATTAAATTTGCATATAATAAAGTGAGGAATGATTTTTTACCTTTCCTATAAAGCTGCATTATGGGTTTCAAAATTGTCATGGCAAGGAAATGGTCAGGATTAGGAAAATAGTGATGTAGATTACCCTGAGACTGGACTGGCAGGATCACCTGCTGTTCTTGCAGCTAATTTGCCAAGTATTAATTTGCCTGAATCTTAGTACTGCTTTAGAGTAGTGTCCATCCAATATCTTCCACAGGCAGGATGATCACAGGGCTCTGCTGCTCTTTTCATCAAAGCCAATTCAGTAGATGAAGGGATTAATCAATATCAGAGTGAACATTAGTTAATTAAGATGCTTCTTAATCAGTTTCTTGCTCTGACAGCTATTGGCAGTCATTGTGCTTGCTGCACTTAAATGGCTTCGCTCTGGTTATAGTTCCAAGAGTAGAGAGGCACAAATGCAGTCTTTCAGGGTGGACATTTTGGGGGGAGGGGTGTTTGTCTGTGTGTGTCTGTGTGTTTGCCTGTGTGTGTGTGTGTGTGTGTCTGTTTCTGTGTGTCTGTGTCTGTTTCTGTGTGTGTGTATATGTGTGTGTGTGTGTGTTTGTGTGTGCATGTCTGTGTGTGTGTGTGTGTGTCTGTGTGCCTGTGTGCGTGTCTGTGTGCGTCTGTGTGTGTGTCTGTGTGCATGTCTGTGTGTGTCTGTGTGTGTCTGTGTGCGTGTCTGTGTGTGTGTGTGTGTGTGTGCGTGTGTGTGTGTGTGTGCGTGTCTGTGTGCGTGCGTGTCTGTGTGCGTGCCTGTGTGCGTGTCTGTGTGCGTGTCTGTGTGCGTGCGCGTGTGTGTGCGTGTCTGTGTGTCTGTGTGTGTGTGTCTGTGTGTGTGTCTGTGTGTGTGTCTGTGTGTCTGTCTGTGTGTGTCTGTGTGTGTCTGTGTGTGTGTGTCTGTGTGTGGGGTGGAGGGGTCCAAATAGGTGAGTGCTCTCTTTCTCAATAATATTGTTCCATCACGTACTTAGCACTAAAACAAGTCATAACACAAATAAATAGCAGAACAGCTAAAGTAAATGTTTATCACTGAAAGCAGGCTAAACTCGGATGAGATTACAGATTGTGTCATTTCTTTTTATGTAACAATTTTTACTCATGCATATGTTAGTAGTGTGAGCACCCCAGTCAAACAACATGTGGCTGTGTTAACATATTTTCAGCTGTGTCCAAATTTTTGTGTATAATTGTAACTGCATTCTTTTTTACAGTATGTCATACAGTGGGATTTGTAATTCGCTCATTTATTTCACACTTCTGTTTTATCTGCTAATTGCTCGTAATGACTGGTGTGCATGCTCTGGAGGTCGCTTCTGTTATATTTTCGCTTAATTGGGCTTTTGTACTGTCTGTGATGTGTTAAAGTTAATATCCGCATAGTAAAGCCTGCCAAGTGGCAAATTGTCTCGGAGAGTATGTCTTAAACAGGTCTTTTTTCCCTAAATAAGGCAAGGCACGCATTTAGGAATGCTACATTTGTCTATAAATAAACATTAAACTAAACATCATTACTATTATTGTTCCTGTATTAGAATAACAGTCAATAATTTAACCAATAACTTGGCCTACCATTTGTAACCCCGTATGCAGTAACACACACGCAGTCACTGATAGGGAATGTTTCTGTTTTCACTCCTATACCAGTATGAGTGAATCAGACTGTTATTTGTAGAATATAAAATTGAAAAGCTTGGCAGATCCTGTCTATTTAAAAGCATAATGTCGTGGTATACGTATCAGTCTTAAAAGCACAGTAATGAAAACAGCCTGGTTCATACTGTGGAATAAAAAAAGGTTGGAAAATGGGAGTGTAAAAATGAATCGTGACTATTTTTGGTACATAAACAAATGAAGACATCACAAGCAGTGATATTTCCTCTTGGAAAAAAGATAAGGCCCCTTTCAATGGTAGCTATGTTTTTATTTAAATTTGTGCATAAATTCCATATCGCTCATCCATATTCACAGATATTACGTGAAGACTTTGGCTCTGTTTCTCAGCAGGCCTGTGGTTAATGAATCCTGACTGCAGTTCTTCACTGGACTGATTTCTGTGAACCTCAAGTGCAGTGGTTATCAACACAGATGCTGCAGTTAAACCGTTTACGTTGGAACCTCACAGCTGTGTCTGATTTTACTAGTGTCTGGTAATTTTTTTTTAAAGAGGGTTTCTGCACCCGCCCCCTCTTTTTTGCACACACACACACACACACACACGTGCGAACACACACATATGTAAGAGGGAAAAGAGGAAGAGAGGGCTGCTCCTTTAGACTCTAATTGAGGCTTTCTCTCTGGTCTACCCAGGACAGCCTGCACCTGCTGGACGCCAGTGGGGTGCTGCGTGTCCCACTCTATACAGCCTGGCTGGAGCTGACCCATAAGGAGGTACAGTAAGCTGTCCCGTAAAACTAGTCTAGCTCTAGCTGTGCAGTGACGGAGTTGAAGGACCCTTGGCTCTGTCCCATTGGGGGCTCTGTCCCATTGGGGGCTCTGTCCCATTGGGGCCTACTGACCCCAGGGGCCCAGGGGTCAGTTTTGATGTGAGCAGCATAGATTAGTCATTCTAGTCCAAGAGGGTCCATACAATACACCTTTCTGTTGTATTTTACATTCTAACATGAAGTATTTCTTAGTTGTTAAAAAGAAAGGTTTTGGAATAAATGAGAGAAATATAAATACATATGGTTTGCAGGTTAATAAAGGGGCTTTGTACAGTAATACACTTATAATGGACCTTAAAAGAGGCTATATAGCACATTTATAGTTGTGCTTGGATATTAAATCTTCCGAGAATCGGATTACGTCTGTCTACTCAGACTGTCTTCCGAAGAATTTAGCAGTTGAAAAAGAGGAAAAGAGATTCTCTTCATTGACTGTTAGACTGTTGAAATCATTAGCTGATCTGAAATCAGTGTTTTGAATAGGGCACTCAGGCCTTTTTTAGGGATCCTTTACTTTCTGAAAGAAACATCTGCCTTTCTAGAATCTTATAAAGAATTAGCAGTGTTACATTTGAGTGGGTAGATGCTAGTGGCCTCAGTCCTTACTGTCATTGCTAGAGTTTGTTTTGTTTAACGGAGTAAGACATTTTAACCTCCATTAGAAGCATCAAACGTCCTCTTTAATGCTTTACTTGGACCTTGTTACATGACATGAATATAAACAGATTGTATCCAGTACTGTAAAAGTGTTGCGGTATGAGTACAGGTATTTACCAGTTTACACCATGTGTCAGCGTAATGTAAGAGGGTTTAGGGAAAATTAGTAAGTTTTCTCTTTGCTGTAACCTCGGTTTGCTGATAAACTGGGGTGTAAAAATGTATTAAAAAATTATAGATGTGGAGAAGCAGGAACTGATGTACGCAGTATTAATTTATACAAAAAAGGCTTGGAATGTTTTTAATTCTCCACGGTGTAAATAGTTTCTTCAGACACATTTATGTATTTTTTAATAATTCTGAATAAAATGGAATAATTATGAGGCTCATGAGAGCATTACAAGGCATTATATGATTGTAAGTCAAGTCAAGTAGGTTTATTGCCATTTCAGCCTTATACACAGTATGCAGTGAGATTAAACAATGTTCCTCCAGGACCACAGATCAAAAAACAGAACACCAAAAGACTACACATGTGCAGACAGGAAAAAGAGAAAGGACTGTGTAGTGTGTATAAGGCTGAAGTGACAATAAACCTACCTGATTTATACCTCTACTGATGTATAAAATGTACACAAACGCGTGAAGGGAGAGCAAAGTGCTTGAAAGGGGTAAGGGGAGAGGCTGAAGCACAGGTGTGTGCCTGTTCTATACGATAAGGAGGTTGAATTGGAGTAGGTCACTCTAAACCACTGTAAAGCGCTCTAAAGCCAACGGCATTGGCTCTATAAGCTCGTCGGACATTTCTCCAGTGGCACATTCCCCTGCCAGCAGTGGTCAGGTGACCACTGGAACAAACGGCATTAATAACTGTCTGGAATATTATCTGCTCCTGACACCCCCTGCCCTAATGGAACACCAGTGTGGCTTTTGGCAGTGACTTTGTGTTGCGGGGCAGCGTTTGTGTGACTGTGTTAAACAGAGCGGCCGAGTTGCAGAACTGATCAAGAGAGAATGGAGTATATTTTAAAGAACAAACTTTTGGAATTTGACAACATTTGGAACCCTTTGCAGCCTCAGCCTTGAAAGTGAAAGTCCTAAAATGGTTCTTATCTTGGATGTGTTGTTCTAAGAAGACCCTTTAATTGGGGTTTCGTATGGAGGTTTACCATCATGTGAAAGTTCTTTAAACTTTGGAACAGTTTCTGCCATTTGCAATTGCAGGCTTTTCTCATTTACAAAATCGAAAGGTTCTTTAAGGAACCAAAAGTGGTTCTCCTGCAGCATTAACATAAAGAGCCCACATTTTAAGAGTGTTGGCATGGTTGGGAAAGGCATTTTGTTTATATTTACATACTTACAATGTTTGTTTTTGCATATACTCTCAAGAATAAAAAAAAAGCCCAAAGTGCTCTTTGGAGTCATGCCATGGAAGAACCAGCTTTGGTTCACTAAAGAATGTTTCAGTCGGTGGTTCCTGGAAGGAATTCATAACAGTTTTTTCCTAATCTGTGACACATGAGATCGATTTCCTGGTATGCAGCTAAAAAGCAAAAATTAAAACTTGTTAACTCAAAACTTGTAAAACACATTTATAGTAGAAGGTAATAGCTGCTTCTGTAATAAGTATTTTGTGAACCCACAGATTTTGTATTTTTTTTACAAAGAATAGGAAAATACAAAATTTTAGCCAATTGTGATTGCTACTGATGCACTGAATAGGGATCAGATTGGAGTATTTCTTTAAAGTACAATCCATTGAAAGGTTCAAAGCAATGAAACCTTTACAGTATGGCTTTACAAAGAAAAATAAAAACTATCTCAATAAAAATATTTAAAGAGAAACAGAGGTCGAGAAGAGCGAGAGGATGAGAGGGATGGACACAACATGCCACACCTTTGAGAGGAAGGAAGTGTGATGTCATATCAGTCGGCACAGCTGTATCCCATACGGTCTCACACACTCAGAACAGTGCAGAGATTCAAGAGCAAGAGAGGCACGATACAGATTTCTTTAGAAGATGATTGTCTGTGTTGGAGGATGTGCTTGAAATAGGTTTGCATGCTAGAACCTTGAGTGGATCCACATTTTTATAGAAAATGTATAAATCTGACCCATATGTGTGTGTATAAAATATGGCCTAACAGAATAGCATCCAAAGTAAAAGTCCATTAATTTTAGTGAAGTGTAATGTTAATTCTACAGCATATAAATAAAATTAATACAATTATTTGGCCCCATGTTTGAGGATAGACATTTCCTGTTCCAGCATGATTGTGCCCCTTCCCATGTTCCATATATAATATTATGCGTACGTACCTGCATATGGTGGTGATGATAATAGTAATAATATGTCTCATTTGTATTATATGTTTTTAAGTATCCATATATAATAATGGTGCATTGATAGTGCGACGGTTACCAGTAAGAAATGTTTTTGGTCTTTCAGTATTAAAAGAGAATGCACTTGTCACATACACTGGCACACATTCTTACTCAGGTGTGTGTGCCCTCTGTAACCTGTAGGTTTAGCCCTAGCAAAATCCCCGGAACTAAACACCAACAGTGTTTATTACTTTATTCCTAAGTGGCTGAACCTATGAAGTTTTAACCCATTCATGTCAGCAACAAAATTTACAAAGGAAAAATGCCAGGGGATTAGTTCTGATTGGTGATGACAATTTGTTTAGCTATAACTTTTTAATTGGATAATCTAATTTATTGAGTTTCATACTTTTATTCCCAGTTAAAGGTTTGTTTTTTTTTAGAAATCAATAATCATATGCGACCAAAACACTAAACTGAATATGATTAATTGACAAAAAATATATATTTTTTTCATATATAACCTTTTATCTCTATTTTTCATCTTCTTTGGATGTGGAAATTAGAATCGTTATATTAATTTACAATTACCATTTGTATTGTTCTTCTGTAAAGTATTTTTAGAGCTTTGTTAGGTTTTGGTCTGGTGGTTTTAGGCCAAAGGAAATGTAAAATTTAAGATACAAGACATTCATGGTCTTTTTTTGCAAACTTATCCAGTTACACTTACAGTTTGCTCGCTACCGGTCTCAGAGCCCCGTTGCCTAATTCTTCTGTTAGAGCTGAATGCCAGTATTTAGCTCCAGTACCGTATTCTTAATTAAATGCTTAATGAAATACGACCGCAGGTGCAATGTACTGGTAGGACATGAATCACTCAACTTTCTGTTAATCCTCCACTTCTTTGGAAGCATCTAGACTTATATCTAAACAGCCGTAGGCTAAGAAGCGAAGGCTACTTTGCCTTGTCATAATGCAAGAATCCACAGAGAGAGGGAGAGAGAGTCTGCTGCAGATTTTTGTTGGCAGGATGTGGAATAGGTTCTGTCATCCTGGACTAATCCTGGTTTGAAAGATCAACACGCTAATTTGTCTGACATGTACTCGGGATGGCGCAAAATTAATGATTTCTTCATCGAGACTGCTTGTGGCTCTGTTACTTTGCTAACTCATAGCTTATTAAAAAGCGTTATGAATTGCATGATTTTCATGTATATTCATGGTGTACCAATGGGTGAGTGTACGGCCTCCAGCCTCCTTGGTTTGCCAAAATGTTAACTCTACAGCTTATAATGGAAGTTAATACATTTCTGTTGGTCCATTCATCATGAAAAGTTGAAACATATCGTTAATTGCTCTTTAATGGACCAAAATGGCATTTTTGATTTTTAACAATTTAAATAACATAGAAATTTACAGCCAACTAACTGTTTGGCACAATAAGTCATGCAGGTGGAGCAGCAACATTCAGATGTAGTGCAACTGAAAATATGTTGCTTATTCTAAAATCTAAAATAATCAACCACAGGTTAGCAAGTATTAGATAAATCTCTTTCATACAAGCTAGGAGATCATTTTGTTCATTTACGCACCTTTGTTCATTTGTTTGTTGTGTAAACTATATCGTTATTCTCAATAGTAAAAACATTTACTTTATTACACTTCTTTTAATCAATAATAATTATATCCCATGTTGCATTAGTTGCATTAGCGATAAACCGCTGTGGGCTGATAAACCTGTGGATGTCAATGCATTTGTTTAATAAAAAAAGTGCCTGTTTCTGAAGCTTAGTTTCTATATATTAACTTAATGGCCTGGAGAGTGAATGGCTCATGTGCCTGAGTACAGGTGCACTGTTCCCAGCTGTCTCTTCTTTTAGATAGATGACTCTGCTACACCTTCATCAGGAAGCTTCCACTTACTGCCTTCATCGCCCTCTCCTTTCCTCCTTTATCTACAGACAACAGCACTTTGCTGTCTCACCGTCTCTGAGTGTGAGATTCCTCACACTCTGTATGGCGTGACTAAACACCCTGCTAAAGTGGGCCTGGGTCACATGACCTGAGAGAATGGAAGTTTCCCACACTTGTGTTTTGTTTGTTTTTTTTATACTAACAGTGCAGTTTACAGTCTGTGTTCACTCCCTCAGGAGGCTGTCTGTTCATTTTTCGCTTGTTGTTGGTTGTTGAGTCATGAAGATCATTCTCTGATGATTGAGATCATGTTTTGGAATATAAGACTAAGATACATGTCTAATAAGGTACATTTATATCTCCAACTGTGAAACCATGTACTGTCCAATAAAATGTACAAAAATGGTTCTTAAGGTCCAGTTGTATACAGTGAGTGTTAAACGGACACCACCTTCACTTTCCCAGAGGATTGGTACAGATTTGTATCTTGTCATAATTAAGTGCAACAACAAAAAATATTTGTGATGGAAATACAAACTGAAGGTACTGATGAAGTATTTTGAGGGCACCATTCCAGTGACAGTACTCTGAAAGGTGTAGGTTAATACTTTTTTTCCTGAGAGTAAAGAGCTGCACAGTAGACTGTTTGTTAATGCTTACCACGACCTTGGTCTTCGCAGTACTGAGACTCACAGTAGGCTGTCAGATGCAAATGAGCCTCGTAACCAATCACAGCATTTTCCACCGTGTGCTGTAAGCACGCTGACCAATCCCACAGGCATGTTTCTGTGCGGATCAAGGTGTCCTTGTGAACCAACATAAGAAAACGATTTTGGTCAAAATAATGCAAGCCGATCTTGAGCATGACGTTATTAATTTACCAATGCATTTTTGACATTTTACATCCATTTTAGAATTGTAGTATGTAGCATGTATGATCGGCGTACTGATATTTTGTCCACATCATGTGACCTTGTGCAGTAGCATTCAGGTGTCTGTCGGGTAGGTTGTTACAGGTGGTGCTGGGGGTGCAGAGCGGCCTGTCAGGTGAAGTATGTGTTTGTAAGTGAGGTAAGCCGAAGTGAAGTGGACACCTGAGTGAAACAGGAGAAGGATGTGTAGCCTTTTTCCTTCTTCCAGGTTGTTCGGGAACATTAAAGGAACAGAAAGAGACAAAAGCTGCTGTCCGTTCGCATCTTTCTGGAACACAGCCGAGCACTGATAAATGGGCCATGTTATTGAGACAAGTCCGCTGTAACATATAGGGCTGAAAGTGTGGCTCTTGTCCTGTGGGGCAGGGAACAAGACGGTGCTAGGTGTATGCCCCAAGGGTGTCTGTAAGAGAGTGTGTGTGTGTGTGTGTGTGTGTGTGTGTGTGTGTACCTGTATGGGGGCTGGCAGGTTCTTTTAATTATTCACTGCTCTAGGTTTACACTGCCACGGGGGAGGTGAGGTAATGGTGTTTGAACTTGTGTAAAAAGGCTTGGGGTGGTGACACTTTTGCGACAGAAGCCTTTCAGACAAAAACACACACGCATACAAACACACAGACAAACCTATAGTACCAGTTGAAAGTTTGGAGTCTTCTAATTAAATGTTCCTTATAGTCTTGAAAACATTTTTATCTAAATGTTAATGCTTACTAGTCCAGACAAAAATCATATGTACACAGTTTTCCACAGCACATGTAGTCGATCAGTCAAGACATGTCGGCTGTCCAGATTCTGCTTTTTTAGTTTATTGCTGAAGTGACAAGGATAATCCTGCTAGCAAACACCAGGATTCAGTAGTCACCAAATCTTTTTTGTAAACACGTCACCAAAACTTCTCTCAAACTGCTCAGACTACAGTGATCTTTTCGTTAATGTGGCAGAGGCTTGTCAGTGTGGTTTAGGATGCAGCATGACTAACTCTATTTATAAACAAATGTCTTCAGGTCCTTTTAAGAGCTGTTTATAAGTGGAAACCACAGAAGTCTAAAAAAAAAAATGTCGCATTCTTGTGTCAGTGTACCATGCTTTCATGTAAAATAAATTGGAAATGGGCAGAACATTTGTTTTTCTGTGAGTTATACTGTGTCCTAAACCACAGAGACAGGTCTGCACCACCTTAATGAAGAGCGGCATGCAGCTTCAGCAGCTTTGTAAATTTGATTTTTCATCAAACTCTGTTCCTTTGGATACTTGAAATTTGTTTCTTAGATGGATATGAACAATGAAGTTAATGATAATTTTTTAAAAGCTGCATTAAGGCGTGGTGGGGTTTAAAGGACATAAATTAGAAATCAGTTTTGCTGAATTTTGTCCTGCATATTTTATTTCTTAGTACTACTGTCTAATATTATTCTGAAGTGCAACATTGTAAAATGCTGGATGACTTAGGGAATGTGAGAGAGTAAGAGTCTGCATTTCCTTACTCGAACACAAATAAAATCGCATGCTCTCGCTCCCTGCTTCCTTTCTTATGAAAATAGGTCTGTCAGCCTTAGACTCCTCTGTTGTGAGTTAGACGCCTCTGCAGTGACCAACTCTCCTCTAAAAACGACACACACTCAAAAATTCACTGCATTCTTGGCAAGTGTTCCCACAACTGTACATTTCAAAGGTGTTTCTTAAAGGAAAAACTTACACCTAATATAGCCTTTCATCAAAGACATATTTTGTGTCTGAAGTTTGCTTCTGTAAATTTGCCCTAGAGCTACACATGTATGGACAAAAGTTCAGATAGCTGCTGCTATTGCTTTCAGCTATGTGGTTGATATACAGTGTCACAAAACACTTTAGTAAGTCTAGTAGTAAATGTGAGGTAATGGGAATTTTATTTCACCCAACTGTTGCTTTAATAGCTTGATTTGCAGTATCATCATAGAGTTTTTTCTCTTTTGCTATTTTTTCTTCATTTCTTTCTCCCAGTTTTGTGCACCAATCTGTTAGTGCCCTTTCCATCTTATCCCAAACAACAAAGTTGTGTTTGTACTGACTGACAGGCCGAATGAGTGTAAGAGTATATTTTGGCTTGTCAGTTTTGGTTGTCTTAAGGCAGGTTGTCTCAAAGCTGGAGCTTCCACACAACTGTAAGTGTCAAATCAGAGAACTCTTCAGAAACCTGAGCCCAGCCTGTGGGCAAAACAACCTGAACTTCGCAGCCACTACAGTATGGTCTCATGTAAGAACTTGTAAAGAGCAGATATGTAGCTTGATTTTTACCAGTAATTGATAGATTGTGGGCTTTTCCAGTTCTTTGTTATTAACCGCTGTCCTGAAGCATTTGGTTTTCTGACAGGTTCTGTATTTTAGGTCTAGTTCTTCAGGTTCTTTGAGCTTTGTTGTGACTGCTGGAATGAAGCCATTATTTTAACATGGTTTCCAGGAAGAGCTGTAGTGTGGTTTAGTCTAAAGTCAGGGGTATACGGTGAGTAGGTGTTGGCAAAACTAGCCTAGACAGCAGCCTAACTAAAATATAACAAGGAGTTAGAAAGGACCTAAACTGAAGGTTAAAGAGGAGTCGGAAGTTCATGTTTGTTTTAGGACTCAGAAGAGTTCTTGGTAAGATTTAGTAAGAGCACTTTGAATATCAAAGTGAAATTTGGTTCCATCACTGCAGTGAGGGTCAGAGTATGAGGAGTGAGGCTTGATCTCAGTCTCTCTGTCACTCTCTCTCTCTCTCTCTCTCTCTCTCTCTCTCTCTCTCTCTCTCTCTCTCTCTCTCTCTCCCTCTTTCTCTCTCTC
>JBBPCX010000135.1:27845023-27861078 GCA_037974365.1 Hydrocynus forskahlii | reverse complement strand
TCTCTTTTGCTCTCTCTCTCTCTCTCTCTCTCTCTCTCTCTCTCTCTCTCTCTCTCTCTCTGTCACTCTCTGTCTGTCTGTCTCTCTCTGTCTCTCTTTCTCTCTCTCTGTCATTCTCTGTCTCTCTCTCTCTCGCTCTGTCTCTCTTTCAGTGTCTCTATTTCTCTTTATCTTCTCTTTTTCATTTGTTTCTCACTGTCTTTTTCTCAAGTAGTTTCTTTCAGACTCTTTCTCTTTTTCTTCTTTTTTCCCACAGTATCTCTTATTTTCTGCCCCCCACTTTCTCTCTCTTTCTTTCTCTTTCTCTTTTTATATCTGCCATTGCTGGATCCTGATCTCCTTTTTCTCCCTCTTTGTCAAGAGCTGTAGGGATCAAGTGCGTTGCCATGGTGCCAGCAAGCCTATCGTCCCCAGAGATGAGTGTTAGGAGATGAAGGGGGAATTGTCAACACCTGAAAGAGGGAGGGAGGGAGGGAGGCAGGGAGGAAGAGAGAGGGAGAGAGAGAAAGAGAAAATGAGAGTAGAACTAAACTAGAAGCCTAAACATGACTAAGCAGTCAAATAATCATGTTAAACTACACACACACCGAGCACACAGACAGAGGCTTTCTACAACTCTCACATCCAGTTGCGAGATGATGGACAATATGAACTTAGAAGAGGGATTACCATGGCTTTGTGTTCAAAGTAAATTCTGCGACTGCTCAATTGCCTAACGTACAGTTTTGTAGCGTTTTCACTTCACTTGCAGGCAGTTGAGAAAAGGTTCATTTCACCACAATAAACTTTACATTGTAAGGTGTCAAGTCGATATTCAGTGAAGCTGGAATGCTGCAGCCAGGGGCGATCCTGTCCTGCTTCAGTGAGCTAATTAACACATGCTGCTATTCAAGGAAGAGCTTAGGAGCAGATCGGGCTTTTGAAGAACAGTTGTGATCTGACAGCTGGACAAATAGTCACATATCCACTATAGATCTCAATATCTTCCTATTAAGAGTGAGAGTCCTATTATGTGGCATGTGTGTGTGTGTGTGTGTGCGCGTGTGTGTGCCCACCTAATGCAGTAGTGCACATTTCAGTGTGGGACCCCCATTGGCCACATCTGCGCTGAGGCACCCCTTACAGGACCCGACTGAAACCAGATCCAACACCTGCTGTTCACTCCTTCACCTAACTGATAAAAACACCACCATACATGATCTTATAGGGGAGAGACTATTGTGGAAAACACAGATAATGTCCTATATAAATTATCACAGAGTTTCAAAAGTCCAGTACACACAACATGATACTAATAAATTAGCTACACAGTTTATTGGTTGTTGTCCGTATTGAGATATTAATGCTGATATTGCAGAAGTTTTTTACTGTGTGCTTCGTGTTTCTCCAGCTAAGTGTTTCTTTGCATTTTATGATGAATAAAAGTGTTCATGTAGTCCAACAGTGAAGTAAAGTATTTTGGTCAGAACAGTCACGTTATTGATTCACCAGAATGGTTTTAATGTCCACTAGAGTGTTTTTAAGGTTTTAAAAAATACTATAATCATAATTTGTAGCTGTATAATTGTTATAGTAGTATTTTGTCTATATTATGCAGCATTCAAATAGGATAGACAGAAAAAGGCAAGGAGCTACTCTGTCACTTCCCAGGGCGGCAACCTCACACAAGCTGGCACCTGTTTGTTTCAGAGGCCAGAGGGCATGTTGCATGCTACTGCAGAATGAGTGTGTGCATGTATGTATGTATGTGTGTGTGTGTGTGTGTGTGTGTATGTGTTTGTGTGTGTATGGATATGAGTGTCTAACATCATTGGTTTATAAGTAAAATTATATAATGTATCATATAACGTGAGATTAATGAAGACTCTGTGTTTTATTTTATAAAATAATTTGAATAATGTGAAGTAACATATATTTATGATTTTTTATAAATGGAACAAACCAGTAATCATGGTCCCAAAATGCTAAATAACAGACTGATATATAAAACCCTTCTCCCAAAAAAAGATATGTACAGTGCACATTCTTCGCATAGACTTCAGTTAAATATGTTTTTAATTACACAGACTATGATGGGATTTGTGTTAAACCTCTCTTTGTCTGACTCTCAGTCGTGTGAGTGGCCCGGCTTCTGTTTCCGGATAAATCCTGAGGTGTTGCATGCCCAAACAGAGTCTCGGCACTTACGCTGCTTGTTTGGCATCCCACATGCCTGTTACCTGCCAGTATTGGTTGCCGCCAAACCACCTGAAGAGAGTCTAACGCAGGCCTTTGAAGGAGCACTGATTACCTCCTGCCTTGTGCTGGTGTTTTGCTGGGTCAGATCTCTAGCAGAGTTTATGATAACCCTCAGCTTAGTGCCTACGGTTCACATGTGACTGAAAGACTTGTCCAGATTTGGAGTAGTGGAAGTCATGGAAAGGCCCCAAATGAGTCATTCTACTGGCAAACCATTGACGTTCCATTCAGCTGTTGGCTGTTGTTTCATGTTAATCACAAGCTCGACATTTCTGTTTCTGACACAGTGAAACTGTATTTGAAAATTCTCACACTCTGATCAGAACAAATTTGATGCCTCGGGTGACTTAGGGTATTTTTTTCCACTGTTAGACACAGGTGGTTTTGTTCATTACTTTACCTGCCAGGGATGCTAATCCAACACTGCATCTATGTATTCAGGGTTTCAGCCAGCTGAGTCATGTTGCATTCATACGAATGGAAAATGCAATGACTTAGTAGAGCTAATTCAGTACTGAAAAATAGATAATGTGCATATGTATTTTGTAATGTTCACACGACACTGTGTAACCATGCACAGTCGTAACATTCTTCGTCACTGTTTTCAGAGATTTCGCCCCTGTTTATCATTCCTTTCTCTCATGATTGTTCTGTTGGAAGTCGTGTAAAAGGCGGTAATTTTCCCTTGTGTCGGTAGCCAGTGTGTTGTTATTCTACTCCCCTGAGAGCTTGATTAAGAGGCTAGATAAATGACTCTGTGAAATCAAGCGCTCTGGAGCTTAACTCTTAAATCAAAGCTTAGGGCATGCCAGTGAGGCTGACTCGCTTGACCCTGCCTGTTGTTGACTATGTCGTACTGTACGGTACTTGGTACATGCTTATGAAGGAGCTGGCACACGCTCAAAACTGCTTTCAGCTTCTAAAGGAAACCCTGCACTGCTGGAAAAGGAACCGTATTCAGGTTTATTGTAGTTTGTAAAGTCTGTCGGAATCTGCATGTTTAATTTGGATTTGAGCTGAATAGACCTAACACAGGTCTGTTTATTTCACTTTTCTATTGTAGAAAATGGTATTGGCAAAAAAACCTTCTCCCCATAAGGCAAATGTAGTTGATCAGTTTGTGCGTGTTTAGTTTTGTACTGGAGTTAAAGCCTACATAACTAAAAAGCTGCATGCATCATTATACTCTGATCAAACTGTGTCCATGTGTTCAGTAATCTCAAACAGATGGGTTTATGTAATTCATGACACTAAATAAAAATGGGCAAAATATGTTTAGTGTAGTTAAAATGAGTATTAGCAGCCAACTCTAAGCTTGAACTGCGCACGTTTGATCATTCTGTGACCACAGACAGGGGTTTATATTCAGGAACTTTGAGTGCTTTTATGAACTGGAGTCTCTTCAGTGTGTTAAGCGCAGTTAATGTTTGTCCGTCAGCACAGTTCTTCCACTGGGACGTGTGGGGCAGGTGTTCTCTCTGGAGCTCCGGATGGGGACAGATTCTAAAAACAGTCCCAGCTATAGGTCTGCGACTGTGGGCAGGCAGCGTGCCAACAGCTCTGGCCTGCTTGGAGCTTTCTGACTTTCTCTTTTTTTTTTTTCCTTCGGGCACTTGGCTCAAAGTCTGTGGCCTTAATGAGACATCAGGACTGGTCACTTCCCTTCAACAAGGATGGAGTGTAGGACATGATCTCACAGCCCTTAATGATATTCCTAAAAAGAAAAAAAGCACTGTTCTGGGATCTGTCTGTTTACCTCATTCACTGTCTGTCAGTCAGAAAAACTAATTCAGGAACAGTGCTGCAGTAAACAGAACAAAAGTTCTACTTTAAAACATAATTGTCCAATCAAGACACATTTCTTGTCCAAAGCTTCTTTAGTAATCAGAATTAACACATAGTAGATGTCCCATCAGTGACATACTGTTATCTATAGAAATGGACAAAGGCGTTATAAGAAGCCCGAAATTTGTTTTCATTTTTGTTCATTTTCATTTAATGATGAATAATCTTCCATTAATAATGAGCTATATTAGCCTCATAGCTCCAGTGGAAAATAAAGAAGTAAACTTTAGACACCAAAGACATTCTCAGATATGAAATAAATGGCAATATGTGAGGCTACATCTCAAAGATTTAGTGTCCTGAATGTGTTTGAATGACACGAGACTGACTGTTACCTAGGCTTGTTTTGTCCGGACTCTTTGCATTTACAAAGAAAAAAAAAAAACACAGCATGGCCCTGGATAGCCATCTGGATAATAACTCACGCCCTCATATCCTGCCGCTTATGTGCTGAAAGAATGCACCAAAATACGAGCATGCTGATTTAGGTCTGGTCCCATTAATCAACTATTTTAAGTACATTCTGGCAGACTGTGACACACTTAGCTCTTCAAAACCTTTGTGTGCTCTGGGCCCCTGATGGGACTTCTGTTTCTGACCACACCTTGATGCTTTCAGCCTCCACATTCTCTCTGCTGCGGCACTTCCTTAGGAAAAGAGATCAAATATACTCACATACAAAGGAAGAGAGACAGAGAGAGAGACAGAAAGAGAGGGAGAGAGAGGAAAACATGTTTTTTTTTTAAGTGAGAGACACCGGAATTGAAAGAAAAGAGCAAAAATAACCAGCTGTTGAGCGCCAGAGTTAAAGTTGCCCACTTGTTGAAAAAGGCTTTGGTGGAAAGAGGACGAATATTTTACGCGATGGAAAAAGGGACAGGACAGTAGGTGGGGCGGTGATAGGACAGATAAAAGCCTCACTGCTGTGGAAAGTGTTCCATCCTGGAGCCAAACAGCATGATCTGTAAGGGTGAGCTGTATGGTGAAAATAAAACATCACCAGACCCGAAGACAAACTTACATATGTTGTACATTGTAGTGCATAATTTACTTTCCTTGTTTTCTCTTCTGATCTCAGTTTTGAGTGTGAGTTAAATGGAGTTCAACATATTCTTGGCCATGTACTTACCTTAAACAAATAGATCAGAGGAGACTTAGCTGTGACTTAACTCACCTGAACGTTGTGTGGGTACCCCTCTGTTATCCTTATTGTGCATTTTCAGCACAGCATTGTTATTTTTGCTCAACATTTTCTGTTAATAGGCTCATCACATTGCTGTCTGAACAAACCCATCTTTCAAAAGTAACACAGGAAAAATGCAGAAAATAATCATAGTAAGATATTATATATATATATATATAGTGGCTCTAGGGTGCCCCAGAGAGAGTCACTGTTTACCACTCTCCACCTATATGTTCATGCTGAAATCACTGTGAGAAAGTGAAGGCTCTGTTCTCCCGAAGCTTAGGAGGAAATATTTCAGAGCATAAAGCACCCAGTGGCAAAAAATGTTTTGCATTGATTAGATTTGGAGTTCTGTGTAATCTTATTAGCTAATCTGAACCAAATATCAGATATTAATACTCTTAGTGTTATTTTTGCAAGACTTTTGAAGTATTATAACTACAGACGTTATATGAGGGAATTTTCCTGAGGCATGTTTTTCATGCAGTGTTATTTTCTACATAATTCTGTTCATGTGTTTATGTGATTTTGTTTATTGCTCGTAATATTAGCTTTCTGTGTTGTGAGCTGAGGCTGATCATATGACTTTTCTCTCTCTTTCTCTTTCTGCTACAGCCGAACATCGGGCGGCTGGGGGTTCCACATGGCCCGTCTGATGAAAAGGTGGCAGTGGTTGCTGTGGATGACTGTGATATCGCCATGGCAGTGCGTTTTGGGAGCCAGTTAGGAAACTACTCTTGCGCTGCACAGGGCACGCAGACGGGACAGAAGAAGTGAGCCCTCTGCTTCTTCATTCTCTCTCTTTCTCTCTCCCTCCCTCTCTCGTTCCCTTTTACTCTCCCCATTTCACTTTTACAGTGATTGATATGATTTTCCCCTTACCGCAGATGTTCTTGATCAAGCAAAACATGTTTAGCATCAGCTTGTTTCTGTAGTTTTTCCAGGTAGCACTGTACAAACATCCTCCCCGATTCACCACACACTCACCTCAAACTGTGTTGCATTGTGAAGGAGTTTCAAATGGTTGAGTTACTAAGAAATCTCAGATCTCAAATGTTGTCTGTGCTTTTGGCTATTTTCATAGACAATAGTGTGTCACATAGCCACACGCTCGCATGTCAATTTGAGATTAAAGCAAGGGTGTGATAATTTAGGCAAGAAATTTGGACAATAGTAATTTTAAGTATTTAAAGCGTTTCAGAAAACCTTAGCGAACTAACCACATCTTGACTGATTTGGACAAAGTGAAGGAACCCTCCATGCTCAATTCATTTTTATTCAGTAGAGTCGTTTTTGTATTTCAACAATATGTACTGCAGTACTGCTCATTTCATTGAGTTTTATTTGGAAACAGTAGGGTTACATTTTTTAAATGCCTCCACCACTGGCTAGGCCTACAGGCGCTGATCGAAAGCCTACTGTTTTTTTTTTTTTACCCACTATTGTAATTAGAAACCAACCGTTGAATTAACCAGTTACATTTTGATTTCTAGTGGGTGGGATCAGTTTTGTGTGGGAAATTGTCAGTCTAGGCCTTGTCGTCCCCTCAGTCTAGTGAAAGAGCACGGGTAAAGGGTGTTAATTAGAAGGGATTAAGCCATGTTTTATTTGTCCTAATCCCTAACCGTCTGCACACTTTCTAATGTCAAACCTGCATCTCCCTCTCTGATGCACACGCACCGAGAAAGCACTTGTTCTCCGGTCTTATCTGAGAGCGAGGATGTCAGTTGTTTTAATATCTGCCTGAACAGAATTTGACGTAGAGATTAAGCTGTCAGGTGTGGCTGTTTAAAGAGTGCGGTTCAAACGAACGCAAATAAAAGTGTTAGAACCAGTGTCTCCAGTTTGATGGGCAGTCACCTGTTCCATATAGCACAACCACATTCCACTGCAGAGTAAGGAGCATATAGTCAAGTATATAGTGATTGACTGCTGGGTTATTAAAAATACTGTTTGTGTTTTTGCTTTTTTGTTAGACTGTTTTGTCCTTTTAATATCAGATATTCTATAGATGGTACAAAATAAAACAGTAAATGTACAGTTGTATAGTATCTTGCTGTAAGGGAAAGCATACAAAGCAAATTTAGAAAAAAATATCTACTTACCTAAAATCTACCCTAAATACAGTCACTTAGCCAAAGTAATCTGAAGTTTGCTTCTTTAGTTTTGCCCATCATCACACACTTGCCTCAATCATGTTGTTACATCATCTCATATAAGGTTTCTATCATACCAGAAATGTAATTTACCAATAGTGGGAGTATCTGGTATATAATACTCGATTGTCCTATGCTATATACTATCATTACTGTGGCAAAAAAAAATTAAACACTTATTACTGTCTGAACACCAAATGATAATTGGATTGAACACAGAAAAATGTTGTCAACCTGTCGCGACCTTATTTTAATACACATTTAAATAAATGGAAATGTAGAGCACTGAATTGTTTGCTAAAAATACTGAACAAGCAAGTGTGTGATAATTTAGACATACAGATAGCACATTGCTAACTGGTGGGATGAAAGCTTCCATAGCTTCCATAACATTGGCCTCTTAGCTTCATTACAAAACTAAAGAGGCCACTTTGGACACCACATGTGTCTTAGCTGATGGACTACAGTTGTGATAAGTAGAGTTCTTTTTTAAACTGATTTTTCAAGTCTTAATAGACCACCCTTAAGGAATTAATGAGCATCCTGGGTTATACAAGCTGTTAAGGCACCGGTCAGCAGTAGCACCCCAAGACTGGCCCTATTTACTACAAGTGCACTGTTTCCCACAGCACGCTCGGGTTGTAGACTAGGTCAGAGTAAATCTGGCTAATGTGTAAGTCCTTTTGATGTGAAACTTAGGCAGATTGTGTCATAAGAGGCTTGATGGCTGGCGTGGACATTATACAAAACTAAGCCTGCAGGCACGAGGACATGGCCAGGTCACCCTGACAGTCCTCTGACCTTGTGTAATTTGTCTGGCCATGTTATTAATAAATAGCCTTTGTTAGAATAACCTAAATTAGAGACTTACTTGATGTCCCTTCCTTCATCATATTTATGTAATCATCAAAAAATTATTTAATTATGAACTTTCTGGAGTGTATTGTTTGTAGAGGCAGCACTATATATGTGCTGCCGTGCCTTTTTAATGACAGAACATTCATATTAGGCCTTGATCTTGCCAATAAAATATCCATCACTGCTATCTCTTTAAATATTCAGAATTGCGTAATTCATTATTTGCAGTACAGTGTTTAATTTTACAGAATAGAATTTATCAGTGTTCAAAAAAGGCAAAAAACATGGTAAGCATTTAAAAGACGTTTTTTTCTATCTGCAAAACAGCACATTGCACACAGCACAAATTTTTGATCAAATTCAAATAATACAATTCTTAATAAAAGACACTGAAAGTTAAACGTCTTCAAAGAATTTCAGAAAAATCGCTTGTTTGAATGAGGAGCAAGTGACAAATTGTTAAACACAATATTGGAAGTCATTTCATTGCATTTACATTGTGGGGACCTAGCAAGGTGAACAGTGATGTTAAGTCATGCTTAGTGATGTTAACATGCTGATCTTGTGGCTGGTTTCATGTCTGTTTTCTCGCAGGTCTCTGGATCTGACGGGTCCTCTTTTGTTGGGGGGAGTGCCCAACCTGCCGGAGGACTTCCCTGTGCGGAACCGGGACTTTGTGGGCTGCATGAGTAACTTGACCGTCGACAACAAGCCCATGGACATGGCCAACTTCATTGCCAACAATGGGACCACAGCAGGTCTGACTGCAAGACTTTCAATACTTTTAAAGCAGCTACAGTCTTACAAAAGTGCCAAAAATTGCTTGCTTTTTATGGGTAGTATGTTACACAGGATCAGAAACAACTCATTGTGGTTAAAGGCAATTGAATGATGATTTGGGCACAGTAGTAATTACTGGGATGTACGCTTTTATTAATTGAATATTGTGAAGTATGATGTTTTCCAGTGTAGTACATAGTGTGTTGAATCTTATGGTTTAACAGCTTTATTATTCTATTCAGGCTGTCCAGCCAAGAGGAATTTCTGTAAAGAGGGTTTATGTCAGCATGGAGGTCAGTGCGAGAACAAGTGGAACACCTACTCCTGCAACTGTCCCGACAGCCGCGGAGGCAAAAACTGTGAACAAGGTGAGTGTGTGTGTTTTAGTCAATAGTAATTGTCTCAGCGTTGGCCTTGCAGCAAAGCTGAGTGCTTTGAGCGTCCTTAGTGTTTCTGTGGGTGTTTTGATGAATGCATTTCATTTAAAAGTAAACTGGTAGATCTTTAACAATGCCACATTATTAATTCACAATAATGCATTTTAATACATTACAAAGCACATCACATTTGTGATATGTAGCAAATCACAATTGCAATGTGCAGTACTAGTGTTTTGTCCATATTGTAGAGTCCTAGTACCTTACCACACGTGCTTGTGAGAATGTCTGTTTGTTGCTTTACTGCCTTATTTTGATTCGCTTGTTGATTGTCAATGGAAGCGCAGGAAGCAGGCGGCCGCATTAATGTGTGTGCATTTCCTGTAAGGGAAATATCTTCACTGATAGCAATCAAGACAGGATCTGCTCTCATTTTCTGCCCCATATCCACCTCACTGACCCACAGATTCAAAGCACCAGCACAACCGACCCACTAGCACAGCTACAGCCATGTTTTTGCCATGTCTACTGAGATACACTTTCTTTTTTTTTAATGCTTTGTTAACGAGTTGGATTTCGTCTTTTAGAGGAAAAGTATGAGTCACCCTCACATGTCCTTTGGAGAACCTTGATGACTTTCAGGATCAGGGTTACAAGTTCAGGCACGGAGGACAAAAGGAAAAGCCATTATTGTCAGGATTATGCTTTTAGGCACTTTTCACTCATGACTGAAATGAGGGTTTGAGTTTTAGAGCTGCCTGCAGTGTGATAAGGTTTTTGTTTACATATGTGTTTTTCTTCTTGCTTTCTACGGTGTATTTTGTAGGGCTGTTGGTTAAGGTTTAATTAGTAATTCAACTTTAATGAGCACAATTTAGAAAATAAACTCTGAACACTAAAATTATCAGTATTATTGGAATAATGTGAACAACACTTTAAAAAAGACTTAAAATATATAGAACCCCATATGAACAATACATAATTGGGCTTGTACACCTATCTCTTGTTTTTTTCTGTAAAGCCACTTTCATACATGCACTTGCAAAACGGGAAGCAGTTAAATTTGAATGTGAGCCAAACTCCCAAAATGACCAGGAGGATTCTTGGCCTGATGTATTACTGGGAAAGAAATCTAGGTTCTAGATTCTAACTTTTGTTTTAACGGTCAGGTGTACATTTTTAATGAGAGACAACCATTGCAAGAACGTAGTTTTGAAATGAAGGGGCTGTTGGTTGTTTGTGGTATAAACGTAATGGGTGCTAAAGGACTGCAAGTGTGAATGAGGAAAAAGCCCGAACGTTACCTGTTAAACCATCTTTACGGTTTAATATGTGTAAATGACGGAGAGATCAGTGGGAGAATTTATCATCAGACTGTCATCTAGACATAGCCAGTAAAATTTCATCAATCATTTTTTAAAGTGAGTAATCATGACTACCCCTGGTGTCCTGTATTTTTGCCGTAAAATATCTGTGGTCAAACTGAGATGACTGATAGCGGTCTGTGTCACAACATCCTCTGGGCTACAGTTTCATGTGACCACATTCCTGGATTGATTTGATGAGCTGAAGTCTGGCAGTGTGTATAAAGCAGTTCATATCACTAAGGCCCTAAGGCAGAGGCTAGCCTTACAGATCTTTTTTTAATTTTATTTTTTCACTTCATCTCAATGACGGTAATGTCTCCGTCTGTTTCTTACATGATAGTCAGTTTTAATGAGGCAGGAAATTGGACCATCTACCTTTTGTACGGATGATGAACTTGGATGTGTTCTGATTTGCATTGCACTGTTGCATTCCTGCACAATGTGGCTAAGACCTCCTGGCAGCATGGCAATGACTCACAGCACAGCACCTCAGATTACTTAATGTACTGTAGAATATCCTGTGGTGATTGATTAATGAAGGTGCACGTATGTGTGTATATTTGTCTGTATGTGTCGAAACAGCTTTAATGATGGTTTAGCCACCATGTTGAGCAGCAGTTTTGCGGTCGGACGTTGTGTATGGCTCGTGGCGCCAGTGTGGAGACAGTTAACATGGTCTCCTTCAGGTCCTCCTGCAGGCCTGTCGAGTCTCGCAGGAATCTGTTGCGACGCATGGGTGTCAGTGTTATCTTATCAGAGAGCAATAACTGTGCCCAGCTACAACAGCGCTCTCCTGTTGGAATCAAATACGCATGCCTTGGCTTTTATGCTGATGAGATGCATGCTTTAAATAACTCTCTTCCTCGTGGTTTCATTTAGTTACAGGATAGCCTTGTTTTCCACCAGTGGCTTGCCTCAATTGCGAAGCAAAAGCATCTCTGGAAGGACCGTCCTTTTATTATGGTGCTGCACTCCTGCCAGTGAACAGATACAGTGTCCGTCCTGGAGTAACACTTGGAACTCTGGCTCAATCTGTTTGCAGATATTTGGCAGTGTAGCAAATGCCAGTCTTTTTTGAAGCTGTTCGGCTTGCTTTTGAAATATTGTTCCTTTTGTCTTTTACATACAAGGGCCATGCCTAGACTGTACTCATAGTTAAGAGACTGAATCACGTCTGAGAATTCTGAAGCAGGCCCAGCTATTTTTTTTACTGCTGAAGTGGAAATAATGTAATTTTTCTGTTAGGCCAAATATTTCCGTGATGTATGATATATAACACATTTTTTAGTTGCTCTGCTGCTGATTAACTGATACATTGGATACAGTGTACACAATGTAGCAGTGTTGCAACTTAAAAAAAATGCAATTAAAAGCTGTAAGTACAGGGCTCTTGAGTGACACAACAATGCAAGAGCTGACCTCATTGCCACCAAACCACAAGATTTCTGGAGATGCCAGACCCATCCTTGGTTCCTAGTGAGAATTATTGACTGGAGCTCTTTCTGGGTGGGTTGGATTGCGCTCCCTATCTGTCCCTAGAAAAACTTACTGTAACATAATTTACTGTGAAAATCGTGACCTATTCCTATCCTATCATATGCCCATTTCTAACATCTGTACTTGTATTTGTAATCTCCTGAGGTAACAGAACAGAGTGTGTTTGAGATGGAGAATGATGACTAAAGGCTAAGAGACACTGCCAAATATGAAAGACAAATTTCTGTTTTAGCAGATAATTACAGTCTGTATGCAGTAATGGAAAAATGTGTCTAGAGGAGTGTTTGATCTGGAGCTTTCACACTCTGATTGAGTCCAGAGAATGGAACCTCTTCAGGAATTAACAGTTTGAATTGCGTTGACAGCACTATAGAGTTGGTTATCTTAGTATTGCAGCATTCTGTGTCAAATTTGTATTTATGCTGGCTTCTGAGGCTGATGGATATGTTAGTGTAGGGATTATGTCCTTAAGGTTATTTTTGGCAGTGTTTAGGACTCATACCTGGTTTTCACATGCAGCTTTACCATGAAGTGCTGTTTTCAGCAACGTCCCACATCAAAAGAGCACAAAACTGAATTCAGTACTGATGTATCAAAGCATTGAAATTGAAAACACATTAAGATTCTGAATAGTTTTTAAGCAATGATTGTTCAGTTCTTGATGCTTATATTGTTTATTGATGCATGTAGACCTTTGTTTTGTTTCAGACCGTTTCATAATAATTCCTGAGCATAACAATGTTATGCATTACTCGCTCTGCTCTGTCTGCCTTTTTTAAGAGAATAGTTCAGTAGCCACCAGAAATGAAAAAACGTAATAGTCAAAAGAAGAAGAAAAGTGTTCAGAAGCGTTAATTCCTTTAATGAATCAAATAACATTGAAAAAATGTCGTTTCTGATATTAATATTAGGGCAGTTTGTTCATTGTTAGCAACATTCAGTGTTTTAGTTGAACTAATCATTTAAACACTTGGTTCAGAGAATCACATTTTGAGTCTGGTCCTCAATGAATCAGATTGTAGTTTCTGTTGTTAATATTAGGGCATTTTGTTCGTTGTTAACCACATTTTAATTTTGTATCGAACTAATCCTTTAGTCACTAGTTCAGTTTTGAGTCTGCTCCTCTTTGTAGTTTTTAGAAAAGGTTTTCAACTGACATGTCTCTTCCGCAGTGATGCCCTCGCTGCAGCACTTTGACGGCCACGCTATGGTCTCCTGGACTGATCCTGACATCACCGTGGCAGTGCCCTGGTACATAGGCCTGATGTTCCGCTCCAGACAAAGCAAGGGAACGGCCCTCCTCATGCAGGCTAATGCCGGCCCGGCCTCGCAAATTAACCTGCTGGTGGGTTCCAGATTGCTGTTTCTTTGGAATGTGGACATTTTTCTTGCTGTGTGGGCCCACATACAAACCCATACAGTTTCAAGGGTTAATCATCTTGGTATAATTTACAGTAATTGCATGCTACCGGCAGTGTATTTTCAAAAAGGAGCTTAAATCATGTCTTCAGCTGCCCAGTACTGTTTAGTTTCTGCACAGTAGAGAATGTGAGATGTTTATGGTACTTCTCTCTTGCTTTGTGTGTAGCTGGTGAATAGACAGGTGCAAATGGAGGTGAAGCTGGGGGTGCATCTTGTGGCCCAGCTGGAGTTTTCGGAGGTCAGAGTGAACGATGGAGAGTGGCACCATCTACTCATAGAGATCACCAGCAGAAAAGATGGCAAAGACACCAAATACATGGCCCAGGTGTCTCTAGACTATGACATGTTTAAGGTACTGACATTTTTTTAAATAGCTGGTACAAGTATACTGAGAGCTAGATTAGATTCAAATGTAGATTGTCTGTGGAACACTATGGAGCTACGGAACTATGGAACACTATCTGCTGTGGTGTTTTGTAGAGGTCTGTGGAGATTGGTAATGAACTGCCTGGACTGAAGGTCAGAAGTCTGTTTATTGGAGGCCTGAAGGGAGAGCACAACAATGTCTTGCAAGGCTTCCAGGGTTGCATGCAGGTAAGTGGAGGCCAGGGCACACCACACAGACCATATCCCCGATTTGCACACGCATATGAATGAATAGCAACATACACTTTTCTCAGGATCACAGCAGTCCTCTCTTCTAATGGAAAATTGGACAGCTTGCCAGTGGTCAACGCTGTGAATAAACCTGGGACTAAATGTGTTTATGTTCATATTCAAGAAAAGAATGTCCTGATTGTGCAGGGAAAAACAGCATGTATAAAAGTATGCATGTAAAGCATGTAATCTTATTACTACCTATTGATATTTGCATAAATATTTAATACATACAGGAAATGTTATTACCTGTAGGGCAAATGTATGACTCCACATGCTGCCAAGGAATAAATGTGTGTGTGTAACAGGGTGTGCGGATGGGAGAGACCTCCACCAACACAGTCAACATCAACATGCATCAAGGTCTGAAGATCCGTGTGGAGGAGGGCTGTGACCTGGATGACCCGTGCGACTCAAACATCTGCCCTGAGAATAGCCACTGCACAGATGACTGGAACACCCACACCTGTGTTTGTGACCCTGGTACTGATTTGAGGCTTGCATTCAAGGCCATGCTGTTGGTTATGGAGGAATGTTTTGAAATCGTAGAAGTTCCTTTCATGGGAACATTCTGCTTCACTGTTTTTGCAATTTTCATTTTCACTCTCTCTCTCTCTCTCTCTCTCTCTCTCTCTCTCTCTCTATCTCTCTCTAGGTTTCTTTGGTAAGAAGTGTGTAGATGCTTGTTCCCTGAATCCGTGTGAGCACTCGTCCGCTTGTGTCCGAAAGCCAAGCTCCTCTCATGGCTACACCTGCGAGTGCGGCCAGGACTATTATGGGCAGTACTGTGAGAACAAGTAAGATACAATTATTTAACCTCTCTTCACTCTGACTCACATTTCCTGTTCGTCAAGCCTGCATGACCACTTTTAATGCTACAAACAGCACAACTGCCAACTTGTGTAAATGCTGCTTGGATTATTTTTTTTTTCAGGCTGGAGATCTCACACTGCAGCAAATTACTTACTCTTGCCATTTGACTCCTGTCAGTGCTTGTTCAGTTAAGACATAGTCACTGCATACAGGCTACCAGTTAGTAAATTTCAGACATAGCCTGCATTAGTTTCTTTTATGCTGTTCAAAAGTATGGAAACACTGTTCAAAGCAGCCAAAGAAAGTTTTCAGTTGATTTTTTCATCAGATGAGTAACAGGCTGCCTCTTTAGGCTAATAATCAGAATGAACTGATGCAATGCTGGATGCTGATGGACACTCATCGCCTTCTACATGAGATCCTTTCTCCTCAGTAGAGGACGTGCCAATGTGTTAGATTGTCAGAAATATATTTTTCAGTGTTTCTGGACCTAGCTGATTACATCCTTGGCAGCACAAACATGTTAAGATGCATGTAGTTGCAAAGCATAATATAACATATAAATATATATATATATATACTTTCTTCATTAGACAGTCCTTCTAAAAAGTACCTCGGTATGCATTTTTAGGATTTGACATGCATTGTGCAGTTTTGGGTATTCATGCTATTATATTAAAATGTGATTTTACTTCTGTCATGTCTGTGGCATTCCCCCAGTGTGATTTATGACCACGGGGAAATCCTCCTGAGGCTAGTGCTGAGTGTCTGAGTGTGTGTGAATGATAGTGTGTGTGTGTGTGTGTGTGTGTGTGTGTGTGTGTGTGTGTGTGTGTGTGTGTGTGTGTGTGTGTGTGTG
>JBBPCX010000135.1:27831895-27842616 GCA_037974365.1 Hydrocynus forskahlii | reverse complement strand
TGTGTGTGTGTGTGTGTGTGTGTGTGTGTGTGTGTGTGTGTGTGTGTGTGTGTGTGTGTGTGTGTGTCTGTCTGTCTCGTTGTCCTGGCTGTATGCCACACAGCGGCTCGGTACAGCAGAACACATGCCTACACAGGCTCACCCCATTCTCCTTAGTACTGAAGGACCATGTAGGAAACTTTGGTTTTTGAGCGTGGTGTCCTTGCCCCACCTTTTCAGCCAAAGCAGTCTGATCCTTGCTCAGTGCACTTAGACTTAGAAATCTCTTTATGAATCTAGAGCAATATCAGCTCTGCCATATTATCAGGTCTCATAAAAATCCAACACAGTGATCATGGTAGAACTGAATCCTCAGCCTTGCTGCTTCCATATTAGGAGCTACAGGAGCTCTGTCTATGAACTGAAGATTAGAATGTTATGAGCATTTCTTTGTGGGTGGGTTTGTTCCTGAAGAAGGCTTTAGCCAAAGTATTTTGTACATTTTATCACTGAGGGAGGGTTTGGATAATTCAAGTACAGTTTGAGTATACATGTATAAACTGTACTATACTATTGTCAGTAAACTCCAGAGCAAAAATAGACCCAAAATGACTTACTGTATAACCGCATTCCACTGTAGATCAAAGTGACCAGAACATTACATGAGGAACTGCATTAAACATTAAATTATTTATTATAAGCATTCGCCACAATTTTCAATAAATTAGAAGCATGTTAAATCTATGCACTGCATATTATGTACATGTTCTGTGGTTTGAGATTAAATTATTAATGGTGAAATGTCCTTTTGTATATTTGACAAAGTGTATAGTCAGTAAGGCTGAGATTCAGTGTCAATAACCAATACTGTCCGTGTGAAGTTGGCCAGTAACAGGAAATGGTTATGAGTGTGTTTTTCCTTAGTTCCTTTAGTTAGTAGTGAGTATTGGAGTTAGGAGATCACTTCAATGTGGATCTTGTTTCACCACCTGCAGAGCTTTTGACCCTAATGTAACATGTGAATACCAGAGACAATTGCTTTAGTTTAAAATCGGAGCTGTACTCTAGAGTCCGACTGCACAGGGTTGGGCACTGGAAATTAAACTGCCTATAGATTAACAAAAGATTACACTTACATTATCATAACAGGATCCACCTGTAAGGTCTCTGTATGTGCTCCGCCAGGGTGGAGAAGCCGTGTCCCAGAGGCTGGTGGGGTAGCCCGATGTGTGGCCCCTGCAACTGTGACGTCAGCAAAGGCTTTAACCCAGACTGCAACAAGACCACAGGAGAGTGCCGCTGCAAGGTATGCATACCACACTAATCAATACCAATTCACTCTTCAGCACTCAGCAGCAGTACACCTGCTTTAAGGGCTGGTCATAAATATGATGAATGTGTGTTCATGGCCCATGTTCATATGGAATTCATAAAGGGCTGTTTTTCCTGCTAATTTTTTTGTAAATAGGCAACATAGATGTGTTAAATGTTTTTAAAATATATTTTTCCATGATTTGACCCCTTAATAAACTGGTTAAAAACCTGTTTTTTTTGTGCATACATTAGTGCATACATTAGTGTCATGAAGGTTTGCTTGTGTTCTGAAGTACCAAATACTTCAGTTTATATGGGTCATAAATGTCATAACTAACCATGCACTTCCTAATAGGACAACTACTACAAGCCCAAAGACAGCGATACCTGTTACCCGTGTGACTGCTTCTTTCCGGGCGCGAGAGAACGAACCTGTGACGCCCATACCGGGCAGTGTCCCTGCAAGGCCGGTGTGATCGGGCGACGGTGTGACCGCTGTGACAATCCCTTTGCAGAAGTGACCCACGCTGGGTGTGAGGGTATGTCCTTACATCACAAGCCCTTCTCTTTTCCCCTGCTGGGTTACTATTTATTTATACTAATGTTGTATATTGTTTGTGCCAATATTACATATAATATTCTGTGATCTTAATTTTTTAAATATTACATAGAGCTGTTAAAAACCATAACAATTTATTGCCTAGATAGTCATAAATCATTTTCTTTGCTGTTCCAAGACTTTTGCACAGTACATTGTATTGTATAACAGGATGCGAGCATAGCATCCCACATCATCACAGCATGTATTCATATTTATTCATATTTTTAGCCTTTATTCAGCTCTGTTATTTATGTAATACATTTGCACATTATGCCAAAAACAATGTAACTTAGTCTACTGTTAGATTAGATACACCTAACTGAATTTAACTTGACTGTGTCCAAATGCCCTGTGTCTGACCTGCAGTTGTTTATGAGGGCTGTCCTAAGGCCTATGATGCTGGAATCTGGTGGCCCAGGACCAAGTTTGGCCGTCCAGTTGCTATGAACTGCCCCGGTGGATCTATTGGTAAGTGGGGCTGGCTTTTACTACAGTTGCTGAATGTCTAAACCCACTTTCATACACATGCTGTGAATATGTGCTGGGACACTCAGATATACACACTCAAACATACACGGACAAATGTATTACAGAAACCAATGCTGGAACTTCATGAGGCTCTTCTGCTTTACAGATTCAGTGGTCACTTGCGTAAAGCATCTGAAGTGACTTTCATCCTTAAGGTTCCTTCATTTTACAAGGGTTGTGTTTAAACTGATTTTATTGTACAATTGTATAATTATAAAATGAGTTTCTGAATTCAAACATTTGCAACTTTAAATATATCACTTAAGTTTTTCATTTAAGATAAATACTTTATATGTTTATGGAAGTGATGGCTGTGCCTGGGTGTACAGGTACACAGTGCCTCCCATCCATTGCTGAACCGTTTTTCAGTCATATCTAAACCAGTCTACCCAGTTTTTACATACATCAGCGTCGCTGTTAAGTTTAGAGTGGGTCACCATTCAGAAGGGTTAGAGAATGTCTTCATACAAACTGGACATCAACAGATGATATATATATAATGGAGAGAGTGTGCATACATACACACAGACATTGTTTATATCTATTCCTCTGCTTATTCCCCTCTTTTAAAACTTTCTTACCTACTGTGCCCTGTGGGCACTTCAGTGGAGATATTGTAGCCTATGACTCAGACGAATTACTTGGTTGCTGTGGTTTTCTTCTGCTTTGCTCTGCCATGTTCCATTAGCTCTTTTCACTGGAAGGATAAACGAATGTTAATGAGGCCTTGTCTCTGGAGGGATCCGTTGGCTAAACATGGCATTTTGTAAAGGGATGGCTCGGCCCGGCCCACACAAAGTCACATTCACTGTAGAGCCAGTGAATGACCTCCATGCGTGATGGCCGAAGTTACTGTTCCAAATTGTTCTGTGATGGGAAGTCACACAAGTATTACTGGCAAAACTGTGCTAGAAGAGCAGTGACCTGATATAATTTAGGCTCCATTTCCACCCTGACTGCCTCCATTACTCTGCCTCCTTTGGGTTTTCATTGTATAAGCATGGTTGCTTTCTCTTGCAGGCATTCTGCACTAATTAAGGCACAAAACAAATTAAGGCACTCAAACTCAAGACTGTGCTGGAGAACATTTAATCAGGTTTTAATTGAGTTTCTGATCTGTGTATTTTTCCTTTTTCTTCTCCTTGGTCTATTATAGGAACTGCTGTCAGACACTGCAGCGATGAGAACGGCTGGCTGCCTCCAGAGCTCTTCAACTGCACCACCATCACTTTCTCCCAGTTGAAGAAACTGGTACTGTTCTGAAGTTCTTTACAGCTAATTAGAACATTTCTGAACGCTCTCCAAAGAGCGAAGTGTTTGCAGGTACAGTTTGACAGGTGATGTGTCTTTATCACTGGTATCATGTGCCACTTAAAGTGATAGAAGAATTATTGCTGCACAATTTCATCATTACCCCCGACGTAGTCAATTTGGTGTGTCATCATTTTTGTTATGCACTTTTCAATTTTTCAATTTTTATAAACATAGTAAGGCATACAGTGTCTGAAACTACATACATAATCTAGTTAACATTAATTAACAACTTACCAGTTTTTGACATTTGGGATAAGTAGGTTTTAATACTCGACATTATTTTAAAACTAGTATTTTAAAATAATATAGAGCTTGCTACTGACCTTCCTCTCTGTCTCTGTCTGTCCCTCGCTCCTCCTGCAGAATGAAGAAATGCGTCGCAATGACTCCAGAATGGACAGCCATAAGTCAAAAGACATCGCCCACATGCTTCATAATGCTACCAGCCAGACCAGGTCTTTCTATGGCAATGATGTGAAAACAGCCTTTCACCTTATCTCACATGTTCTGCAGTACGAGAGCCAACAGCAAGGATTTGATCTGGCTGCCATGAAGGATGCTAGCTTTAATGAGGTATAGCCCCCCCCCCCTTTTTTTTTTTTTTTCCTGTGGGTCTTTGTGTGAAATTACAATATTACAGAGCAGGTGTGTGAATACCTGTGTTAGTAATCATTAACACACAGTTAATGATTAAATGACAAAAAATGTGGGTGACCCAGAGATGTAGATCATTTATAAATCCCGATTGGCTGGTTCTACCGCTGAGTATGTCTTACCACTGGAAATGTTTTTTATCTGTTTAGGGGTTATTTAATAGGCTACAAACACATTGAAAATCATTAAAATGCAGTAAGACCAAATATGTAAAAAGGGAATACTACTACACTGAATATACTGGGTACTTATTTTACTTTGCCTACTCCATTAATCATCAGTATGTCAGCTTCATCAGGTAATGGACACATTTTACACCACTCAAAGTAATTTTGTTTATGCAAAATTCAATAATGAATTCAAAAGTAGTGTATTGTATTGTATTCATATAGTACTGCTATATGAACAAAAGTGCAACATTTGGTTTGCAAACACTTTAAACAAATAAGGAGCTTTTTAACAGCAATGTTCCCTTTTACACAGTTACACAATTAAAGTGAGTTGAAGCAGTCGAGCACAGAAGAACGAACTTTCAAAATAAGAGTAATTTAAAATAAAAATGCGTTAAGTAAACAATGCGTTCACGCATTGACGTGTTAATAATAACACATTAACGTGCACAGCACTAGTATTATTGTAATAAACATTGCAGCTGTGATTTGGTCGCGGGCATGAGCGAGTCAGTTGTCTATGACACTCCCTCCATGTTCTAGTATTTAAGAATTATTTATGTTTGGCATGTTCTAGAACATTGTGAAGGCAGGCAGTGCCATTTTGGACCCCAGCAATAAGGAGCACTGGGACCACATTCAGAGGACTGAGGGCGGAACTGCGCACCTTCTGCGAAACTTTGAGGAATATGCCTCCACCATTGCTCGCAATATGCGGAAGACCTACCTGAAACCCTTCACCATCATCACACACAACATGAGTGAGTTTTAGGAGGAAATCAACAAAGAAACTTGATTTAATTTATAATATTGAATTTTATTTTGAATATAAATAACAATATTTCTTGTGCCATTATTCAGCAATATAAATTATGTCTTTCCTTCAGTAATGGCAGTGGATTACCTGGACTCTTCTAGTCCAGATGAGGCAAAAATCCCTCACTTCCAGAAGATTAAAGAGGAATGTCCCAAAGACCTAAAGTCGTCAGTCCTGTTCCCAGAATTCACCTTCAGATCCACAGAACACAGGGGTAAATATCCACATATGACAAGCGAAGGAATTACTACTAATATTACAAATTAATTAAACTCTTTCTATACTTTTCTGTACGCAGCTGTTCCTACAGACAAGCCAGCGACCCAGACCAGCTCTACTGAGGAAGACCACTCTCAGGTCCACAGGAAGAAGAGGCAGGCTGAGGTTCATCCTCTGCTCCCCGTGGCTGCTGTCATCGTCTACAGGTCCCTGGGGCACCTACTGCCCGAGCGCTATGACCCTGACCGCCGCAGCCTCAGGTATAACATTCCTCTGAATGTTTTTCTGTTGCAATAACATAACATGTAAGTTAAGTTAAAAGAAAACAAGATCACGTTTGTGTGAAAACATAAAAACACAGTTTCTTTCTTTTTCTGTCGTCCTGATTATTTGGTTTGTTAGCTGTTTAGTTTAGAAAATGAAAACATGCTCATTTGTAACTTTTTGATGGATGTGTACGCTTTGGAATGTCGGAATGTCACTTACTTTTGTAAGTGGCTGAACACAATATACAGCTTTGTACATCACTGACCTGAAGTAAGCTGTCGTCATCCCGTTGATTTACTCGGGCTCGTGCCAGGCCACGACCACTCTCTGTAGCTGTACCTCTTCCTCCACAACTACACAGCTGAACATACTGGCCTGTGCGTTTAGTAAACTATGGCAGCGCTGCGTTATAAAACCTTCAACAAGGTCAGAGGACTTCATTAATTACAACGTACCATTCACATGATGAGCAAACTTTAGCAGCAGTTTTTTATTATGAGAAGAGCACACCCAAATATTTAGGACAGCTGTTACTGGACGGCTGTGCTTTCTGATACTGAACACCGTATTGTGAGACAGTTTGGCTTGTTGCCAGGCAACATCTGAGTGGGTGTATTCAGGGCACCAGTGTTGTGGCGTCGATATAGCTCTGCTCCACCCACTTCACCTATAAAGACGTGTGTGTGCGTGTGTTTGGATGATTTTGTGAAAATAAGTACACATCCTGTACAGAGAACAAAAAGAGTCTGTTCTTGAGATCATGCTCTAGTTTGAGTATGATTCAGGGAAAAGCCCTTTTAAATAGATGCTCTCGTTTATGTCTGGTCCTTGTCCTTCACAACACAGTCTTGTCCTCTGTCTGTACAGGCTGCCCACCCGACCAGTCATCAACACTCCCATCGTAAGTACCATGGTGCACAGCGAAGGCCAACCTCTGCCCATGCCTCTGGAGCGGCCAATCACACTCGACTACACACTGCTGGAGACGGAGGAGAGGTCCAAACCTGTGTGTGTGTTCTGGAACCACTCTATTGCGTGAGTCCCAGAAAGCCCCCTGCACACACCTACACAAGCAAAACATCAAAACACTAAGTAGCAAAGAACAGTTTACAGTAATGATAAGTGAATTTAAGAATTACAAAATGCATATTTGTATTCTGTTCTATTAATGTCATAATATTTAACATTAAGCACATATTCATATAATTCAGATGAAAGAAGTGCTGTCTCTGATACTATAGCCTTCTGTACATTAATTTCTTTTTTTGTGCTTTGTGTGTGTGTGTGTGTGTGTGTGTGTGTGTGTGTGTGTATATGTGTGTGTGTGTGTATGTGTATGTGTAGGATTGGAGGGACCGGAGGCTGGTCCTCTAAGGGCTGTGAGCTCTTCTTCAGGAACAGAACCCACATCAGCTGCCAGTGTAACCACATGACCAGCTTCGCTGTACTCATGGACATCTCCAAGAGAGAGGTACAGCGTAGCCACTTTATATTGGCTTTGCCACGGTCCTTTGCTTGCATTAATCCTCCAGCACTCACAAAGGAGGATAAATATTTGGTCGGAGGAGTATTAAACATGTTCACCTCACGTCTAAACACTCCTCTCTTCTTACCCTCTTCACCTCTCTCAAAATTTATAACTACAGTGTTGTCTCAAAAATACTGCAGCTGTTCCTAATGACTTGTTCCACTCATATCCATGCTAACGTAATGCTCTTACCTAGAGATTTCAACACAAAGAACAAAAATAGTCTGAAAAACTGGTATTAAAGGTATTAGAGCCGATTTAATTTAATCTGTCAATTTTAATTATATATTTACAGGACTGTGGAAAGGATCTGAGAAAGTTATATGTAAATCTGTTTATCTGATCAGTAAGCATTTTTTTCAGTATCAGACTGAATAAGGAATAAATACAATTTAAAAAGTGTGTTGTGATTGAATCTGTTTTAGTTAATGCTCCATTACAAGTCTGAAACCTATTAAAACATAAAAAATACAGAAAATCAGCAGAAGCCAAAAAAGTCTTTGTAGCACACTGATATTGACTGTAGGCACTGTTTTGACAGTGCTAAAGCACAATATTTAACTAAAAATAATGACATTTTTGCCTTAGAATATTGCGAAACAAAAGTTTCCTTTTTTACAAACTAGTTTTATTTATTGTCAGGTTTTTATATTTTTGGTTTAGGTTTCAATCTGCTGTGTCCTGAATAAATGTGGCTAGCGTATAACTAACAGTGTACATGAAGTGTACACTCTATGGCATTAGTAATGGAAACACCACATCAGACTTGATTTTATTTGCCAGCTGCACTGATGTTTTCTCTCTCACATTCTTTCTCTGCCTCTCAGCACGGAGACGTGTTGCCTCTGAAGATAGTCACATACACCACGGTTTCGGCCTCATTGCTGGCTCTGCTGATCACATTCATACTACTTGCCATCCTATATAAGCTCCGCTCTAACCTGCACAGCATCCACAAGAACCTGGTGGCAGCCCTCTTCTTCTCCGAGCTCGTCTTCCTCATTGGCATCAACCAGACGGACAACCCGGTGAGGCCCTCTGCTTTAAGTAGGACTGGTACTGTTGATTAGTATTCAGATAAGAAAGACAAGACTTAATCAGACAAAACCAAACCATATAGAACTAAAGGAATAATTATTTTATTTAAGTAATTGCGACAGCCCTGTCTTAGACGATATGAAAAGATCTTAAGGCTTATCAGGTATTAGTGTAAATAGGGGAGGGGGAGGAAAAATAAGAGTGTGATGAGAAGCCCTTCTTCATAACCCGCATTTCACTGATTCAGAAATGCTAATTACATATTTAGGATTTTCCTGCTATTTTTGAGCATCTCTTAACGAGAGAGTAGAGGAACTGCCGTTGAAGTGGTCGTTGATGTCTGCTCAAACTGAAGATTTTGGTCTAATTTTTTTTAACTTTGCACATTCTGGTTAGAGGCACATTCTTTGTTAATATGGTTCCTGGTCTAACACCGGGCCTGTTCTTGTTGTAAAACACCAGTAATTACACACTTAAATCTTTAATTAGGCCCTGTGTAGTGGTGGGTTAGGCCACACTGAAGGTTGTTGACAAATGGCTGAGAATAACCTGAAGGAAGCATCTATTTACTTTCTGGTGATTCATTGCTGAATAGGAAGGAGTCATTTCGTTGGTGCAGATAAAATCCCTGTAATTATACGTTCAGTCAGCATCCACACACACCCGCGCTGGCTGGATTAACTGAGTATTGGTACTATACAGTGAATGTGTGTAAGGTATAAAGGTCCGATTGCTTGGCCTGCGGCAGCGGCAGTCTGTAGGAGCTTAGCTGCCATGAATAGATTTTAAAGCACCCCAGATATGCTCTTTTATTGGTTAGATTATGTGGCATGTACCAGCAAATTGATTGAGAGCTAATGGCATGTTTAAGATTTACAGTACAGGCTAAGAGTTACAGAAATATATTACAAAAAGTTCAGTGATCCACTCATGTTTAATGTCGTTTGGTTTAACCGATTACATTTTACCATAATATTCCACTGATTTGTTGTGTGGAATGTTCAGAGCACTCTAGGCATTTTGTATGAATATCCTTCACACTCTGTTGATTATAATCTTGTTCATTTTTTACGCACTCCTAATGAAACTCCGCTGATTGAATTGATGAAGGAACGTCTAAATGGAGGAATCATGATTCTGATTAAAGCTGCAATAAAACACTGCAGCAAAATCAACAGAATCCAGATGTATATAGAATCTCTTTGGCATACACTGTTGCTACCGTTTTTTAACCATTTTAGTATGCACAAAATTAAATGTGGAGGTTTCATGTTATAGATATGACATCCTGTTGATCTGTGACATGAAAAAGAGTACACAGTGTTCCAAAGTGTTACTTCCAAACCTTTGTCCTGTACTGAATGTGCTGAAGTTCCACAGGATATTAATTAGGCATGCTTGATGATAGCAGTCGTATTAGTATACGCAGATAATTGCTTAATAATTGCTTAGTAATTGCAGGCCTGCTGTACTAAATGGTCTACATTTTATTCATTTCGCTGCATTTTTAATATAAGCAAATGGTACATTACTTTTCTTTATGATACTAATACAGTGGAACCTTTAGCGCCATTTCGTTTTTATTCTTATTGTTTACATTTTAAAATCAGTGCACCCCTAATATCCTTTATTTATATTTTTGCTGTGGTTTATTTTACAGCCACCAATTTCTAAAGGGCGTTCCACTTAATTTGGTGGCACACCCGTAGACTGAAAAAACTTCAATGTTACTATTGTATAATATTGCCATAAAATGTGCATGAAATGTAACTTATGACCTCATACTGTGGGTGTTATCATGGAGACAAGTTGGGGCTGGTGTTTGTTGGCACTATTTATATAGCTTTGTCTTCAAACATATGTGTATATGTGTATGCTGAGGAATGTTGATCATGGTCACATGTAGCTTTGTACTGAAGCTGTAGATTTACACCTAGACGCTTCACCCTCTAATCTAAAAGGGGCTTTCCCAAAATGCTGTCTCTCTCTCTCTCTCTCTCTCTCTCTCTCTCTCTCTCTCTCTCTCCTTTCACTCTGCCCATATCTCTCCCTGTTTCTCTTATTTTTTGTGTCCGTCTCTCTCCTTTCTCTTTATAATCCCTCTTGCTCTCATCTTTGTCTTCTTTTTTCTCTTCTCTCTATCACATATAATTGTATCTTCTCTCCCACTCACTTAATTCAGCTTTACTGTTATTCTCTCTGTCTCTGTCTCTCCCTCTCTCTCCCTCTCTCTCTCTCTCTCTCTCTCTCTCCCTCTCTCTCTCTCTCTCTCTCTCTCTCTCTCTCTCTCTC
>JBBPCX010000135.1:27813266-27829307 GCA_037974365.1 Hydrocynus forskahlii | reverse complement strand
TCTCTCTCTCTCTCTCTCTCTCTCTCTCTCTCTCTCTCTCTCTCTCTCTCTCTCTCTCTCTCTCTCTCTCTCTGTAAGTGCTACATTCCAATTGTGCTACATTCCATTGATTGACTGATATTGATGTCTAACCTCTCTCTCTCTCTCTGTCTCTCTCCTCTGCAGTTTGTGTGTACAGTGATAGCGATCTTGCTACACTTCTTCTACATGTGTACGTTTGCCTGGATGTTTGTGGAGGGGATGCACATTTACCGCATGCTGACTGAGATGCGCAACATCAACCATGGCCACATGCGCTTCTACTATGCCATTGGGTGGGGCATCCCTGCTATTATCACAGGTTTGTTTCAGACACACACAAACAGAGACATGCACACACACCTTCAGCTCATGTAAGTGTTTAACCCATTAGTGCTAAGGCAAAGAGGCAGTTGCTACCTTCAGTCTAATTTTCTCTTTTAATCATGTGATTTCACATGGCAGGGATTGCATGTATTTATATTTGTCACAACCTACAAATATGTTTTAAGCAAAGGAATATTATGTCACACTTTGGTCTTCTTTTATTATTAATGATAATCAATAATAAGTGTTTCAGGAGCGGTGGAAATTGTATTCTGAATGAGTGGGCAATCTCAGAAACTATCACAGTGCATCCAGCAGTAAAGGCAGCATGGAATTAAACACATCTATTTGTAGAAATATAAACACAGATGTGTATAAATACGCACATGTGTATAGATATCTTCTATACCACCACAAATAGACCATCTACAAACACTCAACACAAACCACATACACCCAGGATGACGTGCTGGGACTTGTCTTTTCTTTAAATGGTGTGTGTGTGTGTGTGTGTGTGTGTGTGTGTGTGTGAGATCCCTGTGGGAAAGCTTTCTTTTTTACAGTCTGTTTCTTTGTCTCTCTTTCTTTCTCTTTCTCTGTCTCTTTCTCTCTCTGAATCTCTCTCTTTCTCATCCTCTTCTTTCTTTCTTGTTTTACTCTCCTATCTTTACTCTTTCTTCTTCACTCCCCATTTTTCCTTCTCTTTCTCTTTCCCTCTCTCTTTCTCGTGGTGTCACTTACTGCTCTGGCAGAAACTCAAGGCCTGAGTAGAAAGACACACAGATAATAAGGGCCAGGCTGACTCTTCTGCTCCCTCTTACCTTTCCTGCTCTCATTGTAGCTGTTTCTTAAACGATCCTAATAATTTTTGTTCCTTTTTTTAAAAGACCAAAATAGCACATTGCTTTTGGTTATCAAAGTTAAGGACAGGGTTCGATTAAGGTCATGCTTAGAAAATAATTATTACAAACTGTATAGATACTGTAGTGTGCAAAAGTCGTAGACACCTGAGACAATTGTCAGTTATTCTAATGTTAAATTGTGTTTTTGCTGGCAGAAAGACACTGCTGAGATGGGTGGATACAGATGCTTAGGGGCATATAAGAAACAGTATTTTATATATATACATATATATATATGTCTGTATGAGGCATATAAATAAACACTGATGAAGTTTAAAATGTGTGTGTATGTGTGTGCAGGTCTGGCTGTAGGTCTGGATCCTCAGGGCTACGGTAACCCTGATTTCTGCTGGCTCTCTGTACACGACACCCTGATCTGGAGCTTTGCTGGACCCATTGCAGTTGTTGTGCTGGTCAGTGCATTAAAGATTGCATTTAAGCGATAATTTGGCAGAAAATCTAATTTAACAATTTCCAGCCTGCCCCAGAGGTAGATGACATATTTGATTTCTGAAGTTTGCTTTTGGAGCCACTGTATAACTAACAAAAATGGAACGCTGGACTCCAGTAGGGCTGTCAAAATAAAACTTACCGTTTTATGATTCATGTCTGTTTTAATGAAAAAATGTAGATTAGATCATAAAACATGTTCATTTGCATGTTTAAGTCCTGTGTTTCATGAATAAGTCATGACTTTATGGTTAAGTCATTCAAAGATATACCAGAATAGGACTATGGGACTCGTTAACCATCTCATAAGTTGCAACCCGCAGTTTGTGACTCGTGGGTTTTAATGGGTTTTTAATCATTTATGCTGAGTGCCCCCTAGTGGGTATAGAAGATATAGCATCTGGTGTGTTCCACAGTTATGGATCCACTTTGTTTTTTTTCCAAAATCAGGTTTTTGTTTTGAATAATTATTATTTGAATAATATCATATTATTAGAATATTTGACCATCAAACAAGGGATATTCAAACTGGATTTCTGATTCCATATGACAGCCCTAAACCTACCAGTTCCTATTTACTGTGTTGTTTGAGGCCAGTATGGGATGATTTAGGCATGCAGTTTTCACTGTGCTAATTCATGGGTTATAAACTTTTGTTACTTATTGGCTCCATTAACCTTGTAGCTCCAGCACAAAACTAAAGATGCAGCTTTAGACACTAAAGATATCTGAAGATGGTCAAATTTATTTGGGGTAAGGGAGAAATTGTGTTACTTTTATTTTTTGCAGAATTGTCCTTTTAAAATGTGGACTTATCTTATTTGCAGGTCATATTTTTTTTAGCATCTTATAATTAAGATTTATTTCCATGAGCGTGTATTAATTATATATCATGATTTTTTTACTCATGTAAGAGAGATTTGAATAGACCTCCTGGACTATGGTACTTTGCTTTTTTAAATTATCTCTCACTAAGCCTCCCTTTTATGGTCTTTTGGAATGGTCCCTGCTGCAGGTCAATGTAGTGATCTTTGTGATGGCGGCCAAGGCATCATGTGGGCGCAGACAGAAGAGCTTTGAGAAGTCTGGAGCCATGTGAGTTACCAAACACCTATTTAGGCTTTTGATTCATATATGAATGTACTGGTGCTGAAACTGATGTATTTGTATTTGCATGTATTTATTTGTGTGTGTGTGTGTGTGTGTGTGTGTGTATATGTCTGTGTGTGTGCAGTCCTGCCCTGCGGATGGCCTTCTTTCTCTTACTGCTCATCAGTGCCACCTGGTTGTTGGGACTCATGGCTGTGAACAGTGATGTCATGATCTTCCACTACCTGTTTGCCGTTTTCAGCTGCTTGCAGGTGAGATTAACTCCACTAATGCACTAAGGCTCTGCTTCTCAGTTCATTTCAGAGCAGATCATAATTGTGCACCATACAGCAACATGGTCCGTGTACACTGTTTAAACAGTTACCTCCCTTGTCAACCAGGACTTGTAACTGTGAATCCATTTGGACTTTCAGTAGTTGAGAATTTTATTATATGTAATATTACATTGTAAAAGTTATCTGTTAGATATCTGTGATCTGTTTTGTCAGCCTAAATTTTTGTTAAGGTTGCCTATATTGCCAAAGATACTGGAGTATAGCTTAAAATAGCAGCTGACTGAAATAATTACTCTTGTGTAATTTAATAATTGACTGAATTAGAGATTAAAGATTTTTATTTTTATTGTACATAAAACGTTTAATTAAAAAAAAACATGATTAAGAAACATTAATATTTATTCAGCCATTTCTATGTTTTATTGCCATTTATTACTAATTATTACATACATGGTTGTATATTTTACATAATTATTACACGCATTCATTACTAAGTTGAATTATTGTCTTATAACTTCAGTGTCTTTCTTTTATGTATGAATACGAAATTGAGTTAATATTGTCTTATTTCAGTGGCTCTGTTTTCTAATGCCTCTCTTGATTACACTGCAGTGCTTCAAACCAGATTACTCACTCATATTCTTTACTTTTGCAGGGGATCTTCATATTCTTCTTCCACTGTGTGCTGAATAAAGAAGTGAGAAAGAATCTGAAGTTTGTGTTTACAGGAAAGAAACCAATGCCAGATGAATCCAGCACCACTCGGGCGTCCCTGTTGACTGTAAGTGGGGGAAGCTGAAAGCTCACAGTGAAACACACTGTGCTGCTAATTCAAGCTTTGCTTAGAAGTAAAGCTCAGTTCACAGACTGCATCCTACACTAGTGTGCACTGTGTCATAGCTTTAACAGCATAGTGCAGTGTAGGTGAGGAAAACTTACAAGCTGTTTTCTATGAATCTGCAAGCCTGAAAAATAAATACTCCAGCATTCTTTAACAATTTCTTTGCCTTAGAACCCAATCAGCAGTACCGGTCCATTATCTTCTATTATAAGTGTGTTCTGGGTCAGCAGGTTTTCTATTTTTAAGTTCAGGGAAACACTGCTGTAACCAGTTCTGTGCTACAGATACAAATAGAGATTAAAAAATTGTGCAGTTATGCAATACTCAAACTTCAAGCTTCATTTGTAATTTATTAATCATTACCGCTGTATTTCCTTTAATCTCTTGTTCTCACTGTCTTTTTTCTCAGCGCTCCCTGAACTGTAATAACACATACACAGAGGACGGCACCCTGTTCCGTTCAGCTATCGGGGAATCCACCGTGTCTCTGGAGAGCACCATCAGGTCAGCCAAGAGCCACAGCGGCTACCTCGCTTACGCCTTCAGGTAACAGCCTGCTGGGTGCATGGCCTTGCTACACATTTCTCTTTCTGTCTTTCCACAGTCTCTCTCTCTCACATACATTCTCTCTTTCTTTTCTTGTCATTTTTGTTTCTTTTTTCTTTCACTGTAAACTATTCTCCTCTGTGAATGGCATGCATGGCCCAAGCGCATGGCTCTGCCTCAGCTTTGGTGCGCTACAACTGAAAGACTGAAACATTGTAAGAGCAAACGCAGCACTTGATCTTTTTCAGCACTGGAGATTTTGCTGTGTTTGTGTGCATGTTATCACTGATTTAGCATCAGTGTCTTACTCAACATTAATATTGTCATTCTAATTTATTAAAAGAGCAGAAAGGAGGATTTGGAGGATCTAGCCTTCGGCTATATAGCTCAGTATCATCTCTCTCCACTGTAGTCTTAATTACACTACAGACATCGACACAGCACATCAGCTCAGCTTATGTTAAGAGGAGTTGTTAGAGAAAAGTTAAGCCCATCAGAGCAATCTCAGGCATGCAGCGTGTGTGTGCCTCCAGCTAACACATCAGTCATCAGGCGTCTGGCACGACTCCTTCTCCTATAGAATTTGCCATTAGCGATGATAGCATCAGATTATTTAAAGAACTTTATGAGCTTCATGAAGTCATCCTATAGGGCCGTATATTTTTCAAGTACTTCAGTATTGATTCCTGACCAAAGTTGGGTGTGGTTTGAACCAGACATTAGTGTGTGCTGTGAGAAAGGGGATGCATTTACAGACCGCAACGGAATTCAGATAAATCAATAAACGTTAATGTTAATATTTGCATACAAGGTGTAATTTCGTCAGTCACTAGTCTAGATTACAGAACAGGCATGCCAATTGTCCCACTGACACTGATAAGACTTGCTGCTAAGATATTCAGTTGCCTGATGCTCTCAAGTACACATTTCGTTGTGCCTTCTCAGCCAGGCACCACTGCCATAGGCCTCCAGTTCCTCCGTGCACTTCAGTCAGCATCTTTTCATGGGAAGTACTTTAACTGATCCACAGTCCAGATCTCAGAAATAAAACACTGAGAAGAAAGACAAGGGGGAATCACTACTCTTCAAATCGGCGTTGATGTTAATGTAACAGTATTTAAAGAACAAAGGCAGTCTTAAGTTTTGAGGCTTTTCGTACTGATGAGGCTTATGTGTCTCTCCTTTTGGGGTTTGTTTGAAGGTGAATCCAGCTGTTAGAGAGTGATCTGGATACAAAGAGATTCAGGATGGTTATGTGAAGCTAGTACTTTATGGCAGTTCGTAATGGGGTCAGAACTATAATGATAAGTTAGTCTAATCATTGTAAATCTCATCATAAAACACTTTTCTGAGTATATCATGGGTAATGACATAATTTTTAGGACACTAAACAACTACATATATCATAAAAAAGACAAATGTAGACTGATTATGGAGCGCTTTAAAGAAAGCATTTAAACAACAACAGTAAATGTGTTAGCTGCACAGTACCAAGTAACTTTTTGGACCTCAGCTCATTGTGTTGTCATATATACATGTACATTTTGGAAATTTTAAACTTGTTCCAACTTGTATTTTTGCCATATGGCCCAGCTTTATTTCATGAAGCTGTTTGCGTGATCAAAGGAAAACTGTACTGAATGCCCACCTTTTATGATTTATATTCTCTCTCTCTGTCTGTCTCTCTCTGTCTCTCTCTCTCTCTCTCTCTCTACCCTCCCCCCACTCCACAGAGATGAGTCCGGTCAGAAGCCTTCTTCAGGAACAACTAAAGGTGGACACACGGACATTGATGTCCCCCTGTTCCACCGCAACGGCACTAAAGCAGATGGTAAAACCTTTCTGTATAAGCCCTTCATATTCTCTCACACAAAACATTTAGGCATCTTTTACTGTAATCAGTCTGTGATCAGTACTTGTTAAACAGTTAAGTAAAGCATGTGTTGTGTTGTGCTGTCAGACTCGGACTCAGACAGTGAGCTTTCTGTGGACGAGCACAGCAGCTCCTACGCCTCCTCACACTCTTCTGACAGTGAGGATGACGAAGACATCCACATGAAGCCTAAGTGGAATAACGAACGACAGCCACTGCATAGCACTCCAAAAGGTATAGACTTCATTACTCATGCCTTGCACTCACTGTCATAGCTCTAAAGGAGGATGTCATATTAATATGTACTTTATGATGTTTTGTACTAATATCATAAATCTTGCAGACTTAAATATTGTACACTGTGTGTGTGTGTGTGTGTCCGTCTGTCTGTCTGTGTATATATGTCATGTATAAGTAGTTTTGGGACAACAAAAAATGCATTTGTTTTTTTGACATTTGTTTCTTCATTATTGATGCAATTAAGATTTTCTTGATCACTTCAAAATCAATACAAATATGTAAAAAAGGAGGATTCATGTGTAAAAGTAAAGTGACAAGTGTGTACAACAGAACTGCACATTGTGTATGTAGCAGTTGTTTGATGGAAGCAGTCATGGTTGACAGTTCATTATACAGTAAACAGCAAACAGTGCCGGCAGGAGTAAACAGTGGCAGTGTGGAATACTTAGTTTTGTGAGTTGATAAGCCTGATGGTCTTGTCTTTGAATCTATCTTCGTGTGTTGTCAGCCAGAGGGTAACAAGACAAGCAGCTGGTGTGCTGGATGGCTGTGGTCCTTGATGCTACTGTGTGCCTCCCACCACTGTTGGAAAATATTTACATTTACATTTACAGCATTTAGCTGACGCTTTTATCCAGAGCAACGTACATCAGTGCTCAAGTTGTCCACATCTGTGTCTTAGACCTGTAAAGCTAAACTGAAGTCAACATTCACCATTCAACCAAGATACTGCACGCTCGGTACACCTAAACAACACCTGTCAAATGATACCTTAACAAGTTAAGACTAAGTTAGGAAGGGGTGGGGTAAGGGTTTTTTTGTTTGTTTGTTTTTTTGAGTAGTAAGCAAGCGAAATGAGAGAGATAGTTAGTCACCAAGGTGATCCTTGAAGAGGTGAGTCTTCAGGCAACGCTCGAAGACAGTGAGGGACTCCGCAGATCTGATAGGAAGAGGGAGTTCGTTCCACCACGACTGAGAAGAGTCTTGACGCATGTCTCCCTCTTCTACTGAGCAGTGGAGGCTCAAGACGAGCTGTGCTTGGAGCCCTGAGAGGATGAGAAGAGATACGTTGTTTGATCAGTGCTGTTATGTATGGTGGTGCAAGTCCATTCTTGGCTTTGAAAGCAAGTGTTAAGGACTTGAACTTAATGCAAGCAGCCACGGGGAGCCAGTGAAGGTTCCGTAATAAGAGTGCGGTGTGTGTGAACTTAAGAATGTTGAAGACTAACCTTGCGGCTGCATTCAGACTAACCTTGCGGCTGCTGGAGTGGTTTAGTTACCTTCTGTGGAAGTCTAGCCAGTAGAGAGTTGCAGTAGTCCAGTTTGGAGATGACCAGAGACTGGACAAGAATCTGTGTAGCTTTCGTGGTGAGAAAGGATCGGATTCTTCTGATGTTGTAGAGAAGATATCTGCACGTTCTGGAGATCTGGTCAACCTGCGGCAAGAAAGACAGATCTTCATCAAGAGTAACGCCAAGATTTCTTACCTTCTTAGAAGGGATGATAACCGAGTTCCCAATAGAAACGATGAGATCGTGGCTTGAGTAGCACGGAGTCTATTGCCAGTGATGTGCTGTGCCACCTCCACTACACTCTGTAGTGATTTAGGGCTGTAGGCAGAGCAGTTCTCTATATCCAGCCCATTAGAAAACTTTCGAAGGTGGAAGCTGGTTTATCTTGTCGGCTTGTTTTGTTGATGAGAGTTGTTTTGTTGCTGATTTTTTTTTCTGTGCTGTGGTGGCAAAGATTTTGGCATGTGGCCCACCATGAAGAAATTTTTTATTAGTGTTAAGTGAGTTTGGAGTAACAGAGGGGGCCCTGTGGTGCACCTGTGTTCAGAACCAGGGAGAAGGTGCGACTTTACCAACTAGAGCCTGCCCGTCTGGGATTTTAAGTTGCTAGAATCATCATCTACATTTGTATGCAACCAAATTGGTCTTGTAATAATGACATAATTTATGATAGGCTTTTGAATGTTCTGTTGGAACTAATTTCTGATTGGTTACTTCTCTCCCTCTAATTTAGTGGACACAGTGACCAATCACGTGAGGCCATACTGGCCCACTGAGGCCACCACAGCTAGTGACAGTGAAGAAGCTGGCGGAACAGAGCGTCTAAGGGTGGAGACCAAAGTGAACGTGGAGCTCCATCAGGAGAACAAGCTCAACCACATAGGAGAACCGCTGCAGGACAAGGACACACCAGTCAGAGGTGGAACTCCAAGCCAGCCTAACAGCAACCACCAGCCAGAACAGAGAAAAGGTAAGAGAGAGAGTATAATAATGGGAGATGATAGAAATGCGTAACATTACAGATAGAAATGTTACACCAAGCACTGTACTGATAATGCAACATTTTTGATAGCAGATTGTCATTTGTATTTGTTTCAGTGAACTGAGAGAGTATCTTTGCAAAACACATATGTTGATATATAGTGTTTATTCAATAGTGCTTTAAATGTATATACTTTCAGTAATTACTATGTTATTACTATCAGTAATCACATTTTCTCCACCAAGCAGTCTAGTTTAACAATAGGCTATGGTTGCTATACAATACAATTACTGTATATATTAATTCAGAATTGATATGTGTGATGTGTATATCAAGTATTTTACAATGGTTTCAAATATAGCATTTGAATTTTAGAAAACTGAAATTCCTTTTTTTCACAGGCATTCTGAAGAACAAGATCACGTGTCCTCCTCCACTTACGGACAAGAACATGAAAAACAAACTTAGAGAGAAGCTTTCAGATTACAACCCCCCCACCATCTCCTCACGGACTCCCTCAGTGGCCTCTAATGATGGCGGGAACAGTCACAACGTCATCATAAAAAACCCCCATCGCCCTGCCATCCCACCTAGAGAGCAACAAAACGGAGTGGCCGTGAACCTTCGGGCCGGCGCCATTAACGGAGGCAACCACTCAGATTCAGAGTGAGTAGTCACATGTGATTCAAAGTTTGATATAATTCACGCCGATCTTTTATGTTTTTGGAAAAAAGCATAAAAGAGTGAATATGGGGTGAAAAGGGGATCTAAATGCGCTGTTAACACACTTCTTGAATGTGCACCCTTCGATGGTGACCTGCATGTTTTATAGATAAATCCAGTTTAGAGCTGGTACTGTTTACTTATGCTGTCCCCTCTAAGCTGACTGGTCGACTAACAAGTTGTAGTGTGCATTTAAATGTTATTATTTGTTTACTGCAGTTAATTATTCTATGTAATTATTAAATGACATTTCTGCAAATGGAGGTATGGTGAACGTATCAAGTAAGTAAAAACTGTTTTCAAACTTAGCTGTAGTCAGTCGTGCATAAGAAAGAAAAATAAAATTGTCCTCAGTAGCATAATATGAAATGAAAGTTTTCATTTCATTTTTATGTAGATTTATTTGTTTTCTGATAGTGTTATTTATTAGCCTTTCCTTTGGAGTTGAAGGAGTAGGGGGTGATTAGTTTGTTTTTAGATGAGTCACTCCTTTGGATGCCCCGAGAAAATCCTTAGCCAGGGACTTCCCACTATTTGCACCTGCACAGCTGGTGGAGCAGGTGTGCAGAAAACTCTCTATTCACTTGCATGTTGGCATGAGGTTTTGTTCTGTCTCTCTGAAGCCCTGCCTGAAAACCCCTCTAACCGGCATGTTAACACCTCCCCACACTTATCTTTCTTTCCCTCCCTCTCTCGTTCCCTCTTTCTTTCATCACAGCGGCAGTAACGAAACCTCAATCTGACCCAGCAGGAAGCCGCAGGAGGCTCTTTCTACGTGAGAGCAGCATGGAGTAAAAAGAGGAAAGGACAAGTGGATGACCTCATATGACCCTTTTGACCCCACTCTCTCTCTCTCTCTCCACGTTAATGGCCTACACTCCAGTGGAGAACAGTATTACTGTAAACCTCTGCCTGCTCTACCAGAAACGTCAGTGAAAAAAGGGAATGTATTGGACTACTCTTTAAGGTGGGGGGGCAATGGACTGTGCCAAATTTGCTGCAAGAGGTGAAAGAAACTACAACCCCCACAAGGCCCAGCTGCATGTCCAGGACAAGTCACATGCTGGCCCGAGCCGCAGCATTGCATGGTGTAACAATGGACGTTACCACTAGTACTTATTCGCACGGATCAGGTGGAAACGACATCGACGGACTCCTTCACACATGAGAATGTGTGGATTTCTTAAAATAAATAAAGACATTTAATGCAAATACGAACTGAAGATTTCACCAAGTGCCCTACCTAACAGTCCATCCTTCCAGACGAGATCCTATGTTGGTTTTCTATGTTGCAACTGTAATTATTATTGTTCTGTAGATACTGACAAAATGGTTCTATTTTGTATGTGAACTGTTTCAAGACTTTTCAGGCACCTTTTTATAATGAAACTAGCTTTTTATAACACACAGTCCTAGAGATTATTCTGGGCGAAATCCCAATGCTGTAATTTTTGTACTTTGTTTTGCAGTTGACTTACCTTTCGGGTCACTATGGTGCCTTAGTCCAATACTACATGCTTTAATTTTAAACGTTTCAATGCCCATCGGTGCACACCTTGAATAAGACTGTAGAAACAGCAATGAACACAATGGCAAGATATTTTTATAAGAGTAAATTATGAAATGTGAAGAAATAGCCTTCCGATTTCTTTTAATGATAAAATGAATGTGTATGCCATGTTTGTTATGAACTCTTTTAATTGAACCTCAGAGGACTATTTGGAATGCAGGAATAAACACTGTGGTCCTTAAGTACAAGCAGGCACCTTATCCTGTCAGTGCCTTTTTCTCTTTTTCTTCCTCTTTCTGTCATAACCACTCCAGTGTTTAAACCACTCCTGATCAAAGAAAAACATTTTCCCACTTAAAAAAAGACACTGGAATTCTTGTAACATATGTATATTTATTTTTTATGGTTTTGAAACACTGGACAATGATTGCTACTATAAAATTAAAAACTTGGAATTTTCTAGCTTCTTCTATGTTGTTCTAGTTATTATACTGAATGTGGCATAAATGTACAGAATCTGAATCAAATAGCAGTTTAATTTCAGTCTTATTTTTGGGCATATGAGAAGTGAAATGAGATATTCATACATAATGTCGCTGTTAAGACATCTCTTACATAATTTGAATGCTCCAGCTGTTTTTTTTTTACATTGTATGAACATTTTAGCATGAATGGACCAGTAGAAATACCTCAAAAATCTCCTTACATTTGTTTATATTAAAAGGAGAATGTTCATTCCTTCTCCTGAAGTTACCATTTTTGGGGTACAAGTTTTTAGTGTGTGTGTATATATATATATAATTTATATACTAGTTACTAGTTATATAATCCAAAACCTAATGACAACTGTCATCTCCAAAATGACAGTTGTGGGACAAAGAAGAAACTATTCTTGAATTTTAATGAAAATAAATGTTTTAATGAAAATGTAAATATAAAGATACAAGATGTTGAAAAATGTATAGGGTGTGAGAGTACAAATGACTTCATTCAGCTTTAGGTATTGATACAGCTGTAGTCAAGTTAGGATCAGTTAACAAAGCTACTGTGTTTGTTGCTATATAAGGTAGAACAGTGGCTGTGTTGTGTGTAGTAGTGGACTGCGTGTTGTACAATGCTCCAGTGCCTGGCAGTACATTGTATTCAGTTCCAGACAGACAGAGGACCAGCAGCTCCAGGCTAATCCCCCTGAGGAACAAAGGCGACTGGCCGCTCGTGGATCACCCTGGATAATGCTGCATTCTGGATACCACACAGAAGTCACACATGAAAAGTCAGACACTTAACCTCAGCAAGCTCAGACACCAGCCTGGCGACTGTATTCCAGTACCAGCCTCACCCACAGACCAACAGGTTTAATGCAGTTTTCCCTCCTGACTTTGATCAGGATAGACTATCTGCAGTAACAACATTCTGCTTGACTTCTATGGGAATGGGAGGGATCATAGTGCGGTATGCTGAATAGGTGGACATACGTTAACTTGTTCATGGTTGTGGCATCATAAGCATGATGTATTCATTGAAAATGTTTTTGAAACCTACTTTTCATACATTGAATGTATGGGCTAGGGAGATTACGTCACATCAGCCCTGTATTATGCTGTAATATGTAATATAATTGTAATATAAATGGACCAAAAAGGGACATTGAAAAATAATTGTAAAATGATTTTATAATTTAAAAAATGATTTTATAATTTAAAAAGTTATTTTATAATTTAAATATTTAAAATCATGTAGGTTCTGCTTCGTAAATGAAGGTAGAGTACTCTGCAAAAGTCCTAGGCACATGCAAAAATAATACTTAAAAACTTTAGCTGAGCAGTTAAAGTTTTTTTTTCACATTAATGTCACTTAATATATAAAATAAAACTTCAAAGAATGAATATGAGTAACAGTATACAGTAAATAATTACTTCATGTACCAATCAATGTGCACCTTGTAATTCCCATCAGAAACCTGGTTTGACTCAATCAGGCCTTCATCAAATTAAAACAGGAGCCGCTGATGGAGTTTCACAAATCCAAACAACAGCCTGAGGAGAAATCTAGAGCCGAACCTGTGTTCTCCTCAACAGCTCACAAAATATCCACGATTGCTTTTTACAAACAAAACAAATCTTGATACTTTTTGAGAGTGGGCTCAGTCCCAAAAGGGCAGCTGGCAGGAGAAGTGACGTCACCAGCACCCGGCAAGGGTGCTGCCACTTATGTCCGTCGCTAGTGGTGCTTAACAGTGGCAGGTGCTGTTTGGATACAGTCATAGACGCAGATGGGGTGGGGGACGGGGGATGTGTCCCCCTCAGACCTCAATCCGCCCCCCCACCACCAAACACAGATGATGTAGTGACGTATACTCATACTCCTGTTTTAGGGTCTAAACTGTTTCATTTTGCACATCTTAAATCGAAAACCTGAACATGCCACTCCATTTACTGTTCTCTTCTAGCAAATAGCTCCTGGCAGCACATCTTGTGTTATTGTTCTGAGGTCCTGGTGCCCATCCCCAAAGGTACAGTGCCTGCCGTGGTAGAGGAGTGGCAGATGCTGTGGCAGGTGGCAGCTGCCACTAAGGAGCGGCAGATGCTGTGGCAGGTGGCAGCTGCCACTAAGGAGCGGCAGATGCTGTGGCAGGTGGCAGCTGCCACTAAGGCGTGGCAGATGCCGTGGCAGGTGCCGTGGTAGAGAGGCACCTACTGCTCCTGGAAGTAAACCAGAGATTCTGTGTAATGGCTACGCTCGACAGGAATATGTAAATAAACAGAGCACTTGTGTGATGTTTGTATGGCTAAGAACAATGTTACTGTTGCTGATTGTAGATCCCTTTAAGATCATATTTGAGAAAACAATGATTGTACTGTCACTAGTGGTGCTTAACAGTGGCAGGTGCCATTTGGGTACAATGCCTGCTGGTGGTAGAGGAGTGGCAGGTGCTGTGGCAGGTACGTTCCGACACGACCTACCCACGACTCCTGGAAGTAAACCAGTTAAATCTAAATGTAAATGTTAAATCTAAATGTAAATGTTACATTTAAATCTAAATGTTAATTCTAAATCTAAATGTTGAGCTCTAAATGTTTAGAAGATATGCTAAGTGGCCACGCCCCATGATTACAATTGGCTGTTACTTAGCAGGGGGCTGAACTGTTAAATTATGGCAAAGGAAGGGTCGTTGGAAAGGTGTCACCCAGCCCTATCTAACTGTGAAGTTTCACATTTAGAGTGCCAGACATATTTTTCATATTTAACATCATTTAAGGCAAGTCCTCCATGTTGGTGAGGGGATATCATTTAGAGCTCAACATATAGATTTAGATTTAGATTTAAGATTTAACATTTAGAATTAGATTTAACATTTAGATTTAAGTTTTAACATTTAGATTTAGATCTAACATTTAGATTTAGATTTAACATTTAGATTTAAGATTTAACATTCACATTTAGATATAACATTTACATTTAGATTTAACATTTACATTTAGATGTAACATTTACATTTAGATTTAAGATTTATCATTTACATTTAGATTTAACATTTACATTTGGATTGAATATTTAGATTTAGATTGAACATTTAGATTTAGATTCAACATTTAAATTTAACATTTAACAATTACGCAGCAAGAAAATGTACCAAAACGTAACACTGTTTTTTTTTTAACACATTTAGCTCTAAATGTGTGAAAATTGTGTGAACATTGTGCTAAATTATGAAAATATGACACCTCTAAATTTGTGAAGCTGTTTTACAAATGGCACCCCATAGATTGTAGATCTCTAAGATCATATTTGAAAAAACAATGACTGTACTGTTGCTAGTGGCGCTTAACAGGCAGGTGCTGTTCGGGTACAATGCCTGCTGCGGTAGAGGAGTAGCAGCTGCCACTAAGGAGTGGACACGACCTACCAACCCCTCCTGGAAGTAAACCAGAGATTCTGTGCATCGGCTACACTAGACAGGAATACATAAATAAACAGAGCACTTGTGTGATGTTTGTTTGACTAAGAACAATGTTATTGTTGCTGATTGAAAATATTTCGACATATTTATTAAACATTTGAAAAAACAATTATTAAACTGTTGTTTTTTGTATTATGTGTATTCATTGTGACTAATGTGCTTAACCCTGTAAGACCCAAATACTGTTTTTCACCTGTCAGATATTGAGGTAGGGGACCTCTGATGCAAATAATGAAGATTTTTTCTTTTATGATGTTTTAGTATGTTTTAAGTGATACATAATGTTGAGACGTTGGGCCTAGGCTGAAACGATTTGTGACCATGTAAAGTTTTAAATAAAGTACTATGTTGAATAATATATTCTCAAAATTGACTGCATATAAAATTAATTCTAATAAATGTAATATAAAATACATGTTTCGTTTATAAAATAATACCATATTAAATTTATGAAAGAAAACGTATAAAGTCCATTCTAAAAATCCATATTATTAACGCTTATACATGAAGACAGATTGTTTGTGTCTGAAGTTTTTTAAGACTTTGAATCAATTTGTTAAGCTCTAGTGCTTGAACAATTTAAATTGTGTAAATCTTAATATGCAAGTCGCTTATTTGTATTTGTCATTGAATTGATTGAATTGTATAATTGTATAAAGTTTAATAAATTACCCAAATATTTTTGCCTTGTAGCTGGGAGCAGAATTTGCACATAATTACACAACACACAAGGAGCTGAACCTCTTTAAGATCATATTTCAGCATATTTATTAAGCATATGAGAAAACAGTGATTATACTGTTGTTTTTGTATTAATTGTGACTACTGTACTTAACCCTGTAAGACCCAAATACAGAAAAGAGGACTTTTTTTCACCTGTCAGATATTATACTAAATATTTTTTCTTCTATTATGTTTTAGTAAGTTTTTACGCTGAAACAATGATTCGTGACCATGTTAAGTTTTAAATAAATTACTATGTTTAATAAAA
>JBBPCX010000135.1:27738857-27804370 GCA_037974365.1 Hydrocynus forskahlii | reverse complement strand
GCCATCTTGATTTGTAGTTCTACACTGAAAGCATTGTAGTTCTATGTTGAAAAAGTTTTATTCTTTGTTAAAACTTAATCGATGTTATTGTTTTAAAAATCCTCCTGATACGGCGCCATAGGCAGGAGAGGATTTCAGCAGAAATTTGACGCCTCACGAACGCGCAGCCACCTGAGCGCCGGGGCTGAACGCCTGTGTGGACGCTGTGATTCGCTCCAATGAGCAGAAAAACGGTCGCCGCTCAGTCCGCGCTCACCTGACGCCACAAACGCCCGAAAAACGCCTTTTTCAGACGCCCTTGTGGACGAGGTCTTACTGTCATACTTTGAAGATGATCTTTTTCTGCTCAACATCCGACTCCTTAAACCCAAACCAGGTCCATATGACCGACGTCGCCCCGGTCTTCTTTACGAGCACCTCCTCCCCCCGTGTAAGCTCCATGCTTGCAGCCGCTTTCATGCTTTCGACCAAAACAGGTGCAGCTTGATGCGCTATCGCGGTAGGCTGGTATAGTCAAAATCTCTACCTTTGGCCAAATTAATATCGTTTCTACTGTATACCGTTTATGCCGCCCACCCCTAGTTCCAGCCTTTGAATGGGAATGTATATTCAGTAGTTACTTTACAAACGGTATCATTCTGCTCTCATAAAGTAGACTAGACTACGTATTGATGAGTCATAACTCTCTGGAATTGTGCAGTGTGATAGATGTCTTTCTCGAAACTCTAAGCCTCTAGTGATTCAGAGTAAATTGTGTCCGAGGTTTATGTACTGTGCTACAAATTGCTTCTGTTTGGTTATTTGTACCTGTTGAGTCCTACCAGTCTGAGTGGGTGGATTAAAGCCATTGAGAAGAACAGTTGAAAGTGTGCTCAGCCAGACTCGTGTGTGTTTGTGTGTATCTACAATTGTAGGCAAAAGTTAAACACGCTAATCAAATTTTGGTTTATTTTCATGAATTAAAAATTTAATAGTGTAACATACTGGAACAAATAAAGCACAACATCCAGTGTTCAAATTCGGACTTTAGCCTAACTGTAGCTAATGGTGTTGCTCATGTGGTTCATTTTATCACATAAGCAAGTCTATTTGAGATCAATTAATAACACAATGTGGTTTTAGGCTAATGTGTGATGATTTGGATGTGTACTTTATGCAGGAATGAAATGAACCTTCCATTACTTGTTATACTATATTCACTACACTCCTCATAGCGATATTAGCACCTTACAGTTTTTAGTAAATATTTTTGGCCATGAAATTTTTGTTTAAAAAATGTTAAATATCCTAGACATTCGTAGGGTTTGCAGATTGCAATTCCAGACGGAATGTTCACACTGAACACACAATTTACAGCAAACACAGCCTGCTGTGTGAGTACCCGGTATTCTGTGATAGAGGGCTGCTTGTACAAATAGTGGCCGACGCGAGCCAAAATTTCATTCTGGAGCTCAGTTTGATTGATGAGTAGCAGACATTTTCTGAACGGCTAGGTTTTTTTAATCTCTTCCCCCAGCATTGAATGTCCTGGGTCAGTCTCATTTGGTTTATTGGCGCATTTTTTCTGCATGAACCAGATTTTGCTACTGGAGTCCTTTTGCACTGATAATTGCATGCTGGCGTCAAGGATCCAAATTCAGACTCTTGCCTTCAGTTCGCTGAAGTTAATAGGCCTCAAATAATCATGTGCTTTGTCACAGTTGATGACAAAAAACCTCTCCACAGCCCTGAAGAGCCCTCACTTGAGTATGTCAAGAAATCGAGCAATTTCATGCACTCCTGCACATGCTGAATGTATCCCAAACTTCTTAAGAATACATAATCAGTGGTAAGAGTATGGAGTTCGTGTTTGAGAGGGTGATCTATCCCCCGTTTGTCTAAACCCTGGCATGTAAAATATGAGTGGGTGTTATGCTTCAAGTCTACTTTTTGTCTCTTATATTGAGGGACAGGGTTTTTATACCACTATTACATTATATTCTAAGAGCACCAGCGTATAGTGAAAAACTGCAAATATGTGATATTTTTATAATGTACACCCTAAATATGCCCCCAGATATACTCCCAAAACACTTTAATTTCATTTTAAACTCAGCTTAATACCTTACCCTTAAAGAAAATGTAAAGGTAAACTCATGTACTGTACAGTTTACACTGAACTGCTGTCGCTGTGCTAGAATGTAAAATACCGATATTACCCCTGTATAGATTGTACTGTAATTCATGCAAGCCCGTTTTCTTTGGTATGCGCTGTCATTTTCTTTGGTATAAGCACGGTAAATACAGTAATAAATTGATTTAATTTACAGTAATAAAAATACAGGGCTTTAAGAAGAACAGGGGAAATTCTGGACTGCATCTGCCAGAGATGTGTCACAGGGCAGCAGCCAATCAGCAGCAAGGATAAATAAATAACGTCCTTGAATTTACTTTCAAACCTCCTGTCTCTGAGTACAGGTGACTGTGACGTCCGGGTCTCGTCCGCCACACCCTCTCGTCATTGTGCTGGTTGTTTATGTTTGGGCGCGGCGCTGAGCATGAGGACAAGGGGGCATGGCTGACAAGGCCCGGGGGGTTCCGTGAATGTAAGTAAATGTAAGTAAATGGAGAGAATTCACTGCAGAATTTTTAAGTGACAGCCATATTACCAGCTAGGTCTAAGTCAGTATGTAACACACTGAACAATGCTATGATAAAAAAACAAACAAACATAGCATTGTCCTGAAATTGTGCACATATGAAAATGTAAGTCTTTTAATTATTTAATCAGTACTTAGATTTAAGGTACTTTGCAGGTCAAAACCACAGGATCAGAACATGCTTACTTACAGAAAATTACTTTTCTCTGATTACCAAATTCAGTCTCTTTTGTTTAGACATAATACAAACAAATACAAATACAAATACTTTGAGAATGAATAAAAAAGTACTTAATAAAACATCACCAGTTTGTTTTAGATAAGTGGTCTTCAATCTATTCCTGTTAGTCCACATTTTTGTTCCACTCCTATGCAGTTGCAATAGAGCAAAACTACTGATACAGGGGAAATGAAAATAACTTTAGACACTAATTCATGAAGCATACATGAGTGAGGAATTGACTGATGTGCTGGAAGAGGCTATTGCTGGATGGAAATAACACCTCTCCTGCAAGTAACATTGCATATGGCTGCATTTTCACCTTGTGCTGGTTACAAGAGGAATGTATCAAAAGAGGAATATATTTATTTCATTCTCTTTTGGTTCATTTTGTGAATCTTATATGAAACTTAAAGGGGACATATTATGCAAAACTTACTTTAGTTATAATAGGTCTATGGGCTATACAAAACATGTTCATGAAGTTCATTGCACAAAATCACTCTCACATAAAGAGATCTCACCAGCTCTATTCTTGACAGTTCCAGTCCCTTTCAAAATGAGCCATTTAAGGGCTCTGTCACTTTTATGCAAATAAGCTGTTGCTGGCCACACCCCACCCATCCCATGCTAACGCTACGTTTAACACACGTGAAACAGAGGTGCTATCCAGCCCTAAATGTTGGAAGCTTACAACATTTCTGGTATGTCTCGGGTTAAGGTAAATCTAAGTGGTTAATAAAGAAAAATTTGAAGTTTGAAGTTGGTTAAGTCATCTTCAAGCTGAACCATCATAAAAATGGAACCATGACTCAAGAGACCAAGGACCAGACCGAACCAAAACTTGAAAATGGTGAGGCATTACACTCCAAGTAATAGGCGTATCCTGATCCCTGTTAGTGACATTTGGTTCGCTTGCAAGCAGAATACAACAGTTCAGTGTAATGTAAGCCTATTTAGATGCCGAATTAGAAGGACAGAAAGTCAGAATATTGAATTGTTAGAATAATATTATATTGCTGGAGTAATGCAAGCCTAATAATCGTTACATCAATTCTTCAGTGATACTTTGGACAACATTAAACTGTCATCTTGGCCTGATTCCATTACCCCTTATTGTCCATCTTTCATTTAAGCTCCCACTGTCCCAGCTCTCACTCACACACTTGCACTAATGACCCTGTCCCTGGGGTGTACAGTCCTCATACATCAGGCCATTGTTGTGGTTTGCTGGCAGTGATTGGTTCATTTTCCATTTATGCTTTCACTTTCCTTTCATGCTTGTGTGAAAGGAGCCAGCTTTAGTGCTAAAATATTTATAACTTTTAGTATGGCTGGAGGCGCTGTATTACCGGATATTGAGAGTAACGCTGGGCAGGGTGATGGATGAACCAAGGGAGAGATATTGTGGGAGAGTGGAAGGGAGAAGGTGTTGAAACTATGTGTTTCTCTCAAAGTATCATCCAGTACAGGTATCATATAGACTGTGTCCACCTCTAAACAGGGCCAAGAAAGAAAGATAACAAAAGATGTCCCTGGATCCATTTGAAATGAGAGATGTCCCTTTGTCACAACAAGCTCCTCTTGCTCCTCTGAGCGCCTTTATTAAATAATATATTTCCCCCTTGCTTGTCGTTCCGCTCAGAGACATTTGTTGAAGTGTGAGGTCATTTGTTGCTTGTGTTTTTGACAGAGGAGGAGTTGAGGAAGCTGCGAGAGGAGACCAATGTGGACACACTGAAGCAAGAGCTGGAGAGAGAGCGGGGCCGGAGGCTGGACCTGGAGCAGAAGATGAATGATGTGCTGAAAACCAGGTGAGCAGCATATTTTACTCTATTTATCCAGGGCTCTTAGGTGGCTCTCTTAGGTGGCTCTATTTATCCAGGGCTCTTTCCTGTTGTAATTTGAAACGGCAAAAAAAACATGTCTAAGGGCGCAACGCTTACCATTCACAATTTTTTCTCCACTCTCCACCATGTTGAAAGGCCAAAGTTGATCTCATCTCGGTAATATTGTGTATCAAAAATTTCTCCCAATTCCCCAGTGGAAATTACGATATGAGGGGGTGTTCATGTGCAGTGTTCAAGTCGGTTTCTGGTATTTATCATAATTCCCATAGGACGTGAAGGCACCATGAGTCCTGTGGCACACAACTGGTGGTTCTAATGGTTGGCTGTATTGAGGGGTGCAGAGAGGTTGAAAAAAGGTTCATAACAGTTTGGCTCACACGGTTTCACTCACAGAGAATCATCTGTATTTACAGGAACAAATTTACAGGAAAATTATTTTATTGGTGAATTTATTTCCAACCCATGGAATGGCCACTAGGGGGCATGAGTAAAGAAGCTACCTTTTATTTTACTTGCCAAAATATTTTCAGAGCAGGTTTTAGGCCTGAACACCCCTGTGTCTTGACTTATTTTACATCCTTTGAGCAGGAATTGATAACCTGGACATTTTAAACAAATGCTTTTGTGGAAAATAAGTAGCCAGGCTTTTGACATGGTTACTTTCTGCTCCCCGCTGTGCTGTGTGATCAGTTGCTGTGTGTTGGCAGTGCTCACTGACGCCTCTCCTACACCATTGCACCAGAGACAGTGGCCACAGAGGGCTCTCCTAGTTGGTCTTTAAAAATAACTGCTACTGCCGCCACCCCCTTTGCCCTGGAAGCTTCACAGCGTCTGGGATGTTCTTCAGCAGTGGGGAATGAGTAAAAGGGTCAAACACTGAAGTATCACAGCGCAGAGAAAACGGCCTGCTATACATAAACCACGCGCATGCATTTACAGCGTTGGCTTGCTTTACTTGAGGTCACCTACTTAGAATTTGTAGCATATGTAGTGCAGGCTGTAGGAAGATTTTATCTTTTGAAGAAATATCTGATTTACACAATATTCTCCTCACCCCTAAACGTAGTTAATTAGGCTTGATAAGTTTGATGTCCGCTTTAGTTTTGTACTGGAGATAAAAGGCCAATGTAGCTAACAAACAAACAAACAGAGTTTATGTACACTCATCAGCATTGCACCATCCATCCATGTTGCTTATCCTTAACCAGGGTGACAGGAGGATGGTGGAGGCCACCCCAGCAGTAACAGGGCAAACAGCAGACAAACATGCAGTTCATCACAGGGCAGATAAACACATTCACAGCATATGTTGTTGAGTGGTTCAGAGAAGCCCATACAGACATGGTGGGAACGTGCAAGCTTTACACAGAAAGGTCAGAAATCAAACCAGGGCCTTGATCTCAGAGACAACAGCATTACACACTGCACCGCCCGCATTACGGCACCCATGAAACAAATACTTAACTGTGTGGTTTAAAGCTGTGTGATGATTGCCTTTGGTGGGATACAAGCTCTAGTTCAAGACCTTAAGACAGTTTATCAGTCTTGGATGGTCATAAGGTCCTAAGAGGAAACTTGGCAAAATAAGGGGTCATGAGGGGAAAGCGGTATCACGGAATTGTCATTTTAAGGAGAAGACAGTTGCAAGACCCAAGGATCAGGCAGACTGGAATAATACAGAGATATAGCTGTGTTATTTTTGTTGCTGCGTAAGAGTTGATTAATGACTTGTGGGTTGACGTGCCACACACTTGTTTTTCTCTTCATCAGGTTAGAAGACTCGCCTCCGCAGCCTTCTCGAAAACAACAGTCCCCTTCGGCCAATGGCACAGGTAACACAACAACCATATCATGCTCTAATGAGCTGTTTCTGTGCTGAACATGTTTGTCTGACAACAGAGGAAGCCTCTTTTTCGCGCTCTCTCTATGTTTGCGTGTGTGTGCGAGAGGCGCAGGGATCCAGCACCAGCAGTCGGATAAACAGTGTATTCTCTCTGATGTGCCGTCTGAGTGCGAAAAGGGCTCTTGTTCCTCAAAGCTTTCCAAACACCGCTTCAGTCCATGACTGCTCTCTGTTTCAGGAGGTATCAGAGCCTGTTGTTTCAGGCAGCAGTTTAAATTTGTAGATGCTTCTATCTAGGCCAGAGGAGCCCTTTTGTATTTGAGGAGAGAAGGAACTTAGCAGAATGTGGAGCAGAGGAGTTAGCTTCACTCATACCCGCTCTCACAAAGGCTGAGTAAATTAGGTTAATAGGGCTTGGGTTTGTGCTGTGAAATGGACAGATCAGTCACTGACTCTGTCTGTCTTTCTTTCTCTCTCCAGAGAAGCAGCAGAAGGAGACGCTGTGTTCCCGGTTGCAGAAGTGGTTGTACGATCGTTTTGGAGTCTACATCGAGGACTTTCGCTTTCAACCCGAGGAGAACACGGTGGAGCCAGAGGAACCACTCAGTGCTAAAAGGTGGGTAAGGGTACATTCAGGATGGATTCGGGTCGGTCTCCTCATGCTGTCTGCATTTTGGTAAACCTGACAGTGTTCTTTAGGCCTGCTGTCAAAGGTAAAGTCCTCTAAGTCCTTGTCCTGGTCTCCCCTAACCCAACATGTTTAGCTTCTGATTGAACTCCTCAGCTAACTAAAGGGATAATTCAGTTTCTCACTTTGCATTGTAGCTTTGAGGCTAAAAAAAACCTTCTGTAGACCCCTTACCATCATGTTGTTAAGTAACACTGAACAGACTTAGTCATTGTTTTTTTTAAACTGTACGGCTGGCCTGGTGAATTTGAATACTGGAGTATTCGTCCATTATACGTTAAGTATTTGGAAGTATCTTTTGTCAATGCTTTAGAGACCAACAGAATTCTAGAACACTCTTGTTCTTAAAGTTAAAGGCTTCTGACTTGTTGATCCAGTGTATTATTGTGTCTCTTTGAGCATCAAGGTTTTAGCATTAAGTGCTGGGCTATAAGCATACATTACTTGTTCCATTAGCTCTGTAGCTGCAGGGGGAAAATGAAGAACCCGATTGACTACATTTTGGTGAAGTGTGAACTGTGTCAGTATTTTTTTCAAAAAAATCTGCTTTGATGAGCATTTCTGAGTTTGTCAGAAACCACTGAAACCTATCATAGCCACTTGTTTGAGTGCTCAAGCTCTCCCTCTTCTGGTCAAGAGACAGAATTACACTGCACATTGATCTCAGGCACCTTTCAGTGCTTAAACCTTGCAGATCTATGGCAGGATGACCTTGCTGTGGCTCTGCCTCCACTAAATCAGCAAAAAGAAGTTTACTCGAATTGATTTCAGACTGAAAAAAAGTGCCTGTGAAAGGTTAACCTTGTGATGAAAAAATATGAAGAGGAGTAGCGTGGGTGTTGGATGTTGGGGAGGCATTTACTTTTTAAATTGTTCTTGATTAATAAAAGAGTTTGCTCACCCTTGACTTCTGCTGGGACAAGGCGAGTGGAAAACATACTGTAGGAAATCTTTCTCTCTCTCTTTCAGATTAACAGAAAACATGAGACGACTTAGTGAGTCATTTTTCCTTTTACTTTTTTGTGTTTTAAAATATTTAGACAGAATCCATTCAGAGGTCTATTATGCATAGTGTTATAGGGGTTCTGCATTATATCACAGTTCCATGCTTTTTGTTCAGAGACTGTGAAATGTATGTATGTTCTATGCACACAGAGCGTGGTGCCAGACCTATAACTAACTTCTTAAGGAACCTGTCGGCCTTATCAAACTGGCACTCAGTGTATACGTCAGCGATTGCCTTTATTGTGAGTATTAACTTAAATGTCCTTTCTTTCTTACTTCCTTTCTTTTTCTCTTTTTCTTTCTTACTTTCTTTTTCTTTCTTTTTTTTTTATTTCTGTCATTCTCTCTGTCTGTCTGTCTGCTCATATATCCACCTATATGTCTAACCATCCACCCATACATACATATCCATCCGGTCATACATACACTATACGGAAGTATACAAAAGTATAGGAACACTTAATTAATGAATTAAGTGGCCACTTACTTCCAGTGAAGGGCAATCTGAATGCTTCACCATACCAAGACATTTTGGACAATTTTGTTGACACAGTTTGGGGAAGAACCTTTTCTATTCCAGCATGACTGTGCTCCAGTGCACAAAGCAAGCTCCATAAAGACATGGCTGGATGAGCTCAGTGTGGAAGAACTTGACTGGCTGCACAGAGCCCTGACCTCAACTCATCCAACACCTTTGGGATGAACTGGAACAGAGATTGCGAGTCAGGCCTTCTCCAACATCAGTGTCTGACCTCATAAATTCTCTACAGAATGAATAAGCACAAATTCCCACAGAAACAATTCAAAATAATGTGGAAGGCCTTCCAAGAAGAGTGGAAGCTGTGGGGGACCAACTCCAGATTAAAATCTGTGTATTTGAATGCAGTGTCATTACAGTTCCTGTTGGGTCCCAATCCCGTTGTCCATATAGTGTACAAACATATCCATCCATCCATCCATCCATCGTTTTAAAGTATGTAAACACATGAAAAATGTTAATGTAATCCCACAAATAATATGATATTGTGGCACAAAGTGAATAAAGTGATCAAAAATCTACTCCATTTATTAGATTGGTAAAATATAGCAGAAACAGCACTAGAATGTACTTTTATGTGGATGTCATAGGACAGGATAGTATCTGACTTTGAGAGTAGTCATCTCTGTATTTTCTCACATGGTCTTTTTTCAGAATAAAATTCACTGACTATTATATCCTTAAGCTACATGGTGGTTGATTTGAATGTAATGTGTTAGTGCATATGAATTTTGTATATGGTTTGTTCTCTCCTCAATAGGTCTACATGAATGCTGCATGGCATGGCTGGGCCATCCCAATGTTTTTATTTTTAGCCATTCTGAGGTTATCGTTGAATTACCTCATCGCAAGGTGAGACTTCCGATTCTGTCCTTTATTATCAGTTTCCTTTTACTTTTTCTCTAGGTTCTTTAAAGCCTTTATGTGGACGATGATTGAGGATAGTCCCAGTTCCATTTCAGTTTTTTATATATGTGGTATAATATGAATGTTTTTTTTCTATTTAATAGAATATGTTATGGGTAGAAAAGAGCTTACTGAAAGCCAAAATGTGTTTCTGTCAATAGATGGTGCATGATTACAGTGATGGTACTTTAGGAGGAGGCGTGTTGGTAACCATGGCTACCCGTTGTGTGGAAACATTTGTCCAAAGATAGACTGAGCTAGTGCAGGGGAAGGAGGGACTGTGTTTTTAAGCCTGTGTTAAACCTTTGTTAAATTATAAATGTATATATCCTTTTAAAACTTATTAAAAGCCATTGTCTGCATTTTTTCTAGAGGGTGGAGAATTCAGTGGAGTATTGTGCCTGAAGTTTCTGAACCTGTGGTACATTTCATTCTTTTCCACGCTGTCTGTGTGTGTGTGTGTGTGTGTGTTTATGTGTGTGTGCAAAAGTGACCTGTCTTTCCGTGTAAACATGTATTCTGAAGGGCATTTATTTATCTTCTCTTCACTTCTCTTCTCCTCTTCTCTTCTGTTCTCTTCTCTTCTGTTCTCTTCTCTTCTTTTTTCTTCTCTTCTCTTCTCTACTCTTCTCTTCTCCTCTCTTCTCTTATCCTCTCTTCTCATCTTCTGACCTCAGGAACCTCCAAAGGAAGACTTGACTGTGTCTGAAAAGTTTCAATTAGTTCTCGATGTTGCACAAAAAGCACAGGTATCCTTATTATTGGTCATTAATGAATAATCACTAATGCTGTTATAATTGATTACTACTGGTGTAATTAGTTAGAATGCCCAGGTTTGTCTGTGAAATGTCCAGTTTAAATAATCTGTTTGCAATAAACTGGGGGAAAGTCAGCTGCCCTGCGATTTTCCTGCATGTGTAACTAGTCTGAATTTCCATAGAATCTTTTTGGAAAGATGGCAGATGTTTTGGAGAAAATCAAAAAGTAAGTAAAGCAAATGCTCATCATGCCATAGACTAAGAGAACTGTAGCAAATGCTTGTTAACATCATTATGAGATGCTATTTATGTATTTCTAATGGTTAACGAGTGTATTCTGTGGGTGTTTTGTGTGTGTGTGTGTGTGTGTGTGATCCAGTCTGTTCATGTGGGTGCAGCCAGAGATAACTCAGAAGCTGTACATTGGTCTGTGGGTGGCCTTCATCTCATCCTGCGTCCTGCCCTACAAACTCATGGGCTTTATGATTGGTGAGAACATGCATGTGGGAGATACACACAAACTAGGAATGAGGATTTTGACAGTCTTTGCTGTTTGAATATTTGGGCAAGCAGTAAAACATTTTACATTGTTATGAATTAAACATATGGACAAACAGAAGCAGGGGCAGCACAATAAGTGAAGACTGAACTCAGTAGGGTAGTTAGTGTTTAAGATACTGATGGTTTGTAATGCCTATTTGTGTGTATGTATGTATGTGTGCAATTTTTCTCTGACAGGGCTGTACGCGGGCATCAAATTCTTCATCATCGACTTCCTCTTTAAGAGTTGTCCTAAGCTGAGGGATAAATACGACACTCCATACATTGTTTGGAACAACCTGCCCACAGACCCCCAGCTAAAAGAGCGCAGCAACGCTACTGTGTCCAGACGGGTATGAGACGCCATCATCACACAGTATATACTAACCTATTCTCTAGTATTTCCAGGTGAAGAATCTCATTTACACTGTTTCTCCATTCCCTAAATGTACTCAATCAGCCATGTTTGGTGTCTGAAGTTTGCTTCTTTAGTTTTACACTGGAGCTGTGAGAGCAGTGTAGTTAATTTAACTAACCTGCATGCATAAATTATCACACATTTGCTTCAAAAACATGTTTCTAAGTGGTTATAGCAAGAAGGGTTCCATATAACACCACAAAGTGTTCTTTCTAAGAAAACACTTGCTGAAATAAGTCTTTACACATCTCAAACCAAATTAAATGAAATAATCTTAAATATAGCAGTTTCTTTACCGATCAGGTAGAAGAAAAAATAATGGAATCACTCAATGTGGAATCATCAACACACTCAATGTGGAATCATAGTACTTTATTGCTCCTCCTCAGGCCTGAATTCTCTGAGGCAGCGACTTCGCTAATGAAAACAATATTCTCCAACAAGCTACTTCCAACTTTCTCAAATAGCACTTGACAGATCAGCTTTGCAGGATGATGAAGAACCCTTTTATAGGTGTACTTTTTATTATTTTTAATAGGTGTACTTTTTATTCTTTTTATATGTGTACTATTTATTCTTTTTTATAGACAACAGGACACCACAATGGAAAGTGGTTTGTGACAAGTATGTGTTGATTTAGTCAGTTTGATTTCCATTATATTACATTAACCCCCAGGGCAAAGTTTAAAGAAACCTCAAACACCAAACATGCCTTGCCTGATTGACTCCATCTGGGTTTAGGCAGAATCTGTGTAATTTGATTTTCTGCCCAGCTGTCCTTTAATACATTTCTAAAGCAATACAGCTTCCTGAATATCCCTATAATTCTGTTTGACTGTGTGAGTGTGTGTATGTGTGTGATTGTAAGCAGCAGTGCATGTGTGATGAACATGGGGAGTCCTTCTACAGTACTGTGCAAAAACTCTCTGAGCAGTAAGTGAGTAATCACTCAGAACCAAAGTTCTCAGACTAAATATAAATATACTTTAACACAAAAAGTTATCTTATGTCAGTGTATCACTGCATTCTGTTACACTCAAAACATTTACCACCATGCAGTAAAAAAAAGTCTATATAATTGTCCTATTATCTATTTGCGCTGTTAAATGAGTAGCCTTCTTTTTCCAAACCTCTTTTTTAGACAGAAGCTGTATGTGTTCTTCAGCTAGTCAATACTTCATCAAATCCATGCAGTGTCTGAAGTCGTATCTTGGAGCCCTCCGTCTCACAACACATCAATAGCTTTATGGTAGAAAGCAACTCATGCAGTTGTACACAAAAGTTTGACCACCTCCAAATTATGCAATTAAAATGCAATAATTGACTTATAATGTTACATGGTTAAAGACTGACCTGCATTTTTGTGACCAAAGTGATTTTCTTTCTTGTAATTATAAGTAGGGGCTCATTTGCATTTTGGAACCTTCTGCGATATCAGTATTGCAAAGGGCAATATCACAACAGCGATTAATAAACAACGTGTTGTGCAGCTGTTGTATCATGTTAGGGTTTCAAAAGCAACTTCTGCTCAGATAAATCGATGTAAACATTTTTAAATGGTCTTCTTGCCTGCTCTGAGACTTTTGTGCAGTTGTGTAGATGCTGCAGTGCAGGTTTGAGTTTGGAGTGACGGTCACACTGCTGTTTTGTGCTCTCTCTCTCTCAGCTGTCTGGGTGTGAGAAGGTAGGGACTGTGGTGTGTCTTTGGCAGTGCCTGTGTGTGTGACGCCAGCAGCTCACCTTTTTATACCTGTCTGTGTGCGTGCGTGTATGTGTTTTTGATCGAGGCGCGTCTGGTTACATAATCGCTGACTGTGCACAAATGGATTGTCAATGCAGCACTCTTAAAATGTCTTGGTTATTTATAAACAGCAAAACTGGTCCATTGTGTATAACTATTTGGCTTTATAATAGCTTATGTACAGTAGAGTGGTCATTTGGATCCATTTTCACAGACAACCTCCTGTGAATAAGTGATGTGTGGGTAAATGTATTTTACTGAGAAGTAATAAATGATGTACTAGATGATATTATAGACTGTTTCCAGCCTTCAGAAAGAGAGTAGTCTGCGTACCTACTGTTACGTTTAAAGGAATAGTTTAGCAAAACATCTAATTTACACAGTTTTCCACTTACCAGATGTAAATCAGATTTCCCAACTGCAGTTGATCAGTCCAAATTTTGCTTCTTTAGTCATGGATCAAGGAGGATATGTTGCTACAAACCCAGTCAACAGTTACTGAAATCATTTTCATAAATACATCCTCAAAACATCTCTCAAACCACATCCAGCTCTTCATTAAAGTGGTTCAGACTTGTAGGTGTGGTTTGATAGTCAGTGTGACGGCTATAGAAGTGACCTAAACTTTGACTTTTCTCTAAATACTTTAGTTTTTAGCAATATTTGCCTCACAGCTCCAGCCCTAAATTAAAGAAGCAAAATCTGGACACGAGACATGATCACCTACATCTGTAGCAGGTGGAATATTCAACTCTGATTTTTGCCGAACTATCCCTTTATTGGGTGAAATGTTAGCCTTAGTGTTAGCTACCCCTTTAAGGCCTATGTAGTTGTAGGCCTTAATTGAAATCCCTTTTCCATGTAGAAAATGTCCCTTCAAATACAGACGGACGGTTTGTGCTTGAGCATGGGGTCAACTGCAATGAAAAGCATGGCCTCTTACACACCCAACACTTATCGGTCATCCAAACACTGACTAACTATCATACTGTGTGTCTAATGGTTGTATTCTATTGTATTACACTGACTAGACCGCACATCCCATTCACATGAACTTATGCAACTACTAAAAACACTAACATTTCAGGTTGTGAGTTCTTCGTTCAGAATTTATGGATGATCTAGGTTCCTCCAACAAATGTGTTCTTTTGTAGCTACTGTTGCAAAGTTGGACAGGTTTTGTAGGTAAAATCCCACTAAACCTCATGAGAACTGAGATTCTGGTAAAATACAAGCATTTACAATGTATTATTGGTTGCAGTGATATTTATTTCGTTATGTAACTGATATTATGTAACTGGATATATATCTGATGAGCAGAATGTTCAGGCTAACATTGCTTGCTGGTTGTCATATGTGCCAACATTACAGCAAAAATATGTTGCCTAGGGCTATTTCAATCAAGTCAAGTGAATAAAAAGGGCATTAGCTAGCTAAAATAAACAGCTGAAGTCAGTAAACTTACTGTTGAGTCTGTTAATCAAATGTTTATGCCATAAAATCACATTTACACAAAGAACTACAAGAAGTCCCAACAGTAACTAAGCCCTATACATTTACTTATATTTGCAAGGAGTTGATACAATTTCTTGTTAGGCTGACAAATCCAGCTTAGCAACAGTAGTTATGGAAGAGCATATTTGTCGACGGAGCATGAGCAGGTCAGTTAAGAGTCTTGATAAACTCACAGCAGTCTTTTTAGGTTTCCTTCATAGGAGACCTAACACAAACAGCGTGGTTGAGGTGGAGATCGGCAGCAGTAGCTGGTGCAGGGTTGTGTTTTGTTTATTCAGCGGTTGATCTCCTTCCCCTTTTTGCACAGATTCAGCCGGTGGTGTCGAGGAGTAGCTTAGCAACCATCCCCTCCGGAGTGAGCAGAGAAGAAGAGAGTGGACGTGCTCACAACACCAAAAAAGGAGCTTTCCATGAGGTCTTCAACCTGCCAGAGACAGAAAGACCTCTGCCAGGTTGGCAGAACGTATATTTACACTACCAGTCAAAAGTTTTTGCACGCTACAGGTTTTCATTCTTGTAAAGCATTGGAATAAAACAGCTTTAATTTATAATGTGGAAAAATGATATAACAGTGCATGTCTGACATCCTATTAACTGGTTGAGTGGTGATGCAAATTCTGTGAATATCTAACAATGTCATGGTGATCCACATTATAGTTATAAATATACTGGGTTTTTCTAGGCCAGTAATGATGAATAAAAAACATGACATTTTCTGCCTAATAAAGGTACAATATTGATTTGTTAGGAAATAATATTGAATGTATTTTTGTTACATTTTAATGAGTAACTTGCAGATGTCTAAAATCATAGTGTGTGCAATAATTTTTAAGCAGTAGTGTATGTGACAGTTTTTGACTCTTCAGATAATAACAATATGATATCACTAATCTAAAAAGTCTACAAGTCATTGATAATTAAGACTAGACAAAGCGACTTGCGTTGATAATATGACCGCCACAGAAATTGAAAGAATGAGGACGATTTTAATGTGGACTTTTGTGTTTTAGTGAGTGTGGATATTTGTGGAAATAATAGACTGGGGTATTTCTTGTACATTTTATTCTCAGTGCCAAAAGAGGAACAGAGGAGAATAAACTGGAACAGAGTGGTAGAGCTCTTATGGCTGATTTGTTTGAAACTGAATAGATAGAAACTATATAGCCTTATGAATGAGCCTACAAACTCCAGGCTTGTATTGGCTGCTGAATTTTGATGACTAAATTTGAGCTCAAACAGGTCTTAGAATATGCATCACTTGCAGTCCTCCTAATAACTGATAAAGTTCAGATGGTTCACTGTTTTGAGGGTTATCATGGTTTAATGATGATTAAGGGCCAAATCCTACACCAATATTGATTAATATTGATTGAACAAACCACAGCACACAGTGTGAACAATGTGAAATTCTTTCTCTGCATTCACCAAGTGAAGCAGTGGGCTGTCATCAACGAGGGGTGCCCGGGGAGCAGTGTGTGGGGACGGTACCTTGCTCAAGGGTACCTCAGTGATGATGCTAGTAGTCCTAGAATTCGAACCCACGACCTTCTGATCACAGGGGCAACTCCCTAACCACTAGGCCACCCAACTGCCCCAGCTTACTCTTATACTACTCATTTTGAAGGTCATTGAGGGTAATTTCCGTTTCCACCATCTGCTGATATGTGATATGTGTGGTAACTGTGGGTGTTTTATGTTTATGCAGTGTGTGAGAATGGATGGAGATGCTGTTTGATAAATCGGGACCGGAAGATGCCCACCGATTACATTCGTAATGGCGTGCTCTTTGTTACTGAGAAGTAAGATGCCTCTTTTCTCATAAACACACACACACACACACACACACACACACACACAAGGACATTTGAGAACCTCTCTTAGTGAATTGATTAAACATTGAAAACTGGGTTGACAGTGATATTTTCATGCATTTTCAAAGTCAGTGTTAATTATTTTGTTCAACTGATTATCTGTCACAGAGCTCCTACCGTTGACATTCATATTACATTCTGTGTAGTTATTAATTATTACCATTCATCTTCCCAGAGTTACTCAGTTGGACTTTAATGTATTTATTGTGTCGCACAGCTACTTGTGTTTTGAAAGCTCCAGTTCCAGATCAGGCTCATCCAAAAAGAATAAAGTCATTAAACTGGTGGACATCACAGACATTCAGAAGGTATGTAAATGCATTTTAAATACTTACACTATCAGTTATGATTACAATGTGGCAAAGCTTGACCTGGCAGAGTTTTTGTTTTCCACAGTACAAGGTTTTGTCTGTTTTGCCTGGTTCTGGGATGGGGATCTCCATTGCCACACCCTCAACACAGAAGGTAACATATGGAATTTTAAAGAAAAAATGCGTCTTATCCGTTTAGCTGAGGTGTTTTTTATAGTGTCCCATTTCATTTAGAAGTTTATCATTAACCCTTAGATGTTCAGAGTCATTGTTGTTCGATTTGATTTATATTACGTGGTTATTGAAATGTAAATTTATGAATTAATTGTAATTATGTAGTTAGTTTGATTACATTGATTATAAGTTCAAGGCTCCATTGCTCTGTTTTTTTGTCTTCCAACGAAAGTCTTGTCCAGGTTTAAAACTCTCCAGCTCAAGTTCTTATTTACAGGAAATGGTCTGACCACATCTCCCACATTAGCATAAACATCACTGATTATTGATTTCATACCGTATCCATTACAAGCTGCTTCTCATTACTTTTATAGCGTGAACCCTATCTCACTGAATTACACACTCACACTCACTTCATTCTTTTGGAATTGTCCTGCTCACTGTTCCCACATTCAGATTTGGAGGCAGATGATTCCGCATCATAGTCCCCAAACTTTGAAATTTTCCAGAATCATTGTGAAACATTGTCTGTCCCCCCCGCTCTTGTCAACCACTTTGTATTTACTGTTTTATAACTGCGATGCTGCTGCTTGTCTTTGCTTTAAGTTCTATGTTTGATTAATGTTGTCTTCACCTAATGTTGTTTTGACCTACTTGTAAAGAGACCTTGGTTTATTATTTATTTTCCAGCAATAACTGTGACCTCTAAGGGTTAAATGGTTGAATCAAATGTGTTAGAATGTATTGGAAACCTCTGATCTGTGTTAGTTCTGTGCCAAACATTAGCTCTGGCGATTGAGTCACAGATCACAGTGATGGATTTTCATCCTTTTGATCCCTCAGCCCTTGGTGTTTGGTGCCATGATCCACAGAGACGAGGCCTTTGAGGCGATCTTCACGCAGTACATGAAGATCGTGACCACAGGCTGCCCTGAGACCTAGTCCACCGCTGACTCCCACGAGAGGCCAACACTCTGCCTCTTGTCTCTCTTCTCTTTCTCTCCTGACTCACCTGGAGCAGGCTGAAGTCAGGGGGCATGGCCTAATTCACTGCCCCTCTCTCATTCACTTTGGTTGACTGTGGTTAGGTACTCTCATCTGAAGGACAGGAGCCTTGCACCAGTGACCAGGATGAGAGCGCACACATTCCTATGAGGGAGGCCGTTCTTCATTTTTAACACAGATGGGTTCATCGAGGAAAAAAGGGTTTGGGGGCTGGTTCTCCTCGCCTGTCTGGCTACTGAAATGTAGTATATAGAGCTGCATATAGACTATATTGTTTTTGAACCGGTTTTTGCTACTTTATTTGTGGATCTGGTCTTCTCTGTTTGTCTGTCTGGGCTGGGCTTGCACCGGGGGAGTGGGGTGGGGGGAGGCACGTCTGCTTGGGGTTGGTGGGGTGTTGAAGCGGCAGATGCATATTAACTGATAAAGTAAAGCCTTTTTACGTTCATTTACACTTTTGTAGTGCATACATGCACATGCACACACATGCATATGCACATACACGCACTCAGATTTGCACAAACACACACACACACTCAAAATATGCTTAATCTCTCATCTGACCAACAGTGTGCTTCATAATGTCTTTTTCTTCTTGGCATAAAAATTCCTACTGCTACATAAGCTATGTAGTCAGGGAAAATACTCTTAAAGATCTTTTCAATGCCTTTCTCTGAATCATCTATATTTTTATAACAGCAAATAGAATTATGATCGTTATTTGACTTGTTAATGGATTAATCGATTGAATGTTGGGGGATTTTTGCACCAGTTTTATCTGTTCCAAAAAAAAAAAAAACAACGAAGAATGCAGCTGTTTAGGCTAACCTGACAAACCTATCATCTTGGTACAGTTAATATTAGCTTAATGTCTGGTCAAATAGACAGTAGGCTCTTTAAAGGTGAAGGCACAGTCACATATGACTCCATGCTTTGTTTTCGGTATGTCATGGCCATATAGACCAATAAAAGTATGACATGTAAGCACAAAATGTATTACATATAAAGTAATAGGCCTTAGATTTAAAAAAATCTCCAAAGCTGAATAATGTGAGAAATTTAAAGAGTATCAGCTAATTTTTCTTTGCCATTTGTATAAAGGAAGTATGTTAAAACAGCATTCTGACTATATTTTCGGCACTGATGTCATAAGAAGAGACAGGATGAAATTAGCATAGGTCTAAGTATATGAGTCAATCACTAGACTGGCACACATACTGTTAGCAGCAGCTTTACACATTTAGGCTGAATACTGATTGACCTGCTTTACGTACTGGACCTATGAAATGCTTGCACACTGTAACGTCACATAACTGTTGGAACTGTACTTATTTGTGGCGCTTTTTTTTGCAGGGTTGTTGATAGCGAACCTTTTGTCACATGTCGTGTCTGTTGCGTAGGCATTCTGTTTTCATGTTTAGCTGTTCATTCTGCAGAAGGACACGACATGAACGGATTGCTTCCCGTCAGTGTAACACTGTCTGACTGAAAGCTGGTCTTTTGGTCTTGGCTAATTCCAAAACGCTATGTCTGCTACATCCATCTGGTCTTAAACTGCTTTTTATTTTACTGCTTAAGAACGATGAAGTGCTAACAGCTGTTTTGGGGGTCATATAGATAAATAGGGCCTTTTACCATTATTACTCCATAAAATCCTTACTGAAATGTGCAAGCTCCATTTCAGGCCACTCTGTGGACTTGGGCTTGTACGCCCTCAATTTACTGAGTATTCACTTCCTAACACATTTAGCACATAGCACCTTCCAGAGGTTCATTTAGGTTGCGTTATAAGAGTCAGTTGAAATTTCACTGCAAATCTGGTTGATCTGAGTATTTTAGAATGTTTTAAAAATGCACTCAGTATACAGATCTCACTGGAGGGGCTGTGTACATAGTAGTGAGCTATAGCTGATTATATAATACAAAACAATACATTTGAAAATAGCCTGGCCAAAAAAAGAGTGGACTGTTATCCTAATTGATAAGGACCCATTCTGACATTCCAAAATCTATGAAGTTGAACCCGATGCATCACGGTGCATTGATTAATTTTTGCAACCTTAATTTGTGGCATTTAAATATTAATCTGAGGAAGCAGTTCAGTTCTGAATGGCAACAAGTCTCGCCAGTTCTAATAGACTTTAAAAGCAATGGACGCTCAAATCACCTAGAACTCACTAGAAAGATTTTTGCCCACTGTTTGCTGGCCCATATGATGTGTTTCAAGCATAAAAAATCAGGCTAAAACAGGTTGAAAAGGAATGACTCCAAATTCAGGTGAAGCTTAAATAACTTCTGAAATTGAAAACAGAATATTCTACACAAATCGCTGACCAGTGTCAGATCTGACTAAACTGCTTTTTCAGTGGAACATGATATTTTACGGTTCTGTGCTGTTCACCTGCCTTTGCCTGGAAAGTTCAGTTCAGAAAGCTGCTGCCTAGAGCAAATTTGCTCTTTTGGTGTAACAATCTACTATAACTTTTAAAAGGTTGCTGTCCATTAAAACACTGTTCTTCTAAAACTGAAGGATCCTAAACGGTTTTTGGCTTGCCTGAACAGTTCTTCACACTCACATATCTTATTTACAAGAATGTTTCTGTGAAGAATCATACATTGAATGGTTCTTCAGATAACCAAGGTTCTTCTATGACAGGAGCATTCAGCTTTGGTCCTGAAGGGCCGGTGTCCAGCACAGTGTGATGATTTCCTGCTGAAAAAGAATGGATGTGTGGTAATGGTCTGGTTTGGATCGATGGGTTTGAGTGGGGGAACCAAAAGCTGAATGTCCCTTTTCTGTGCTGTAACAAAAAACATTTAAATTGTTTTATTATAATGTAATGAATAAATCCTAATATAAGAAGAGATTCCAAAGATCCTAATATTTAGTATGTTGTTCTAAATTATATTCAGAGATCAGTATCTGTCTGGCCTGTTGTTATGGGTTTAACAAAACAAAATCATGTTGACCCTTCTGCATGGTGTACAGATAACACTCCAGTGAAGGTGGTCCTAAGCTCTATAGACGACCCCCTCATCATCAGTATTCAGCTAATTTCTGACTGGGCATTCAAAGTGTCCTGCAGTTGCACTAAAGAAGCACAGAATGTATTGTGTGACCACTAGATTTGCCAAATGTGTCTTTTTTTTCTTTTCCTTCTTTATTCTCTTTTCCATTGTTCTGTTTAAAACCGTGATGTTTACAGAAAGGTTTTAATTCACATATTGTGCTCCAGTCTGAAGCCATATGGGTTTTCTCAAGGTCATGAAAACTGGGGCGTTATCTTTCAGTGTCATTTTCCAAAGACAGCTTGGAGAGTTCACATAACAATATACGCTCACATTCACCTTCCAGTGTCAAAGACAACAAGCCTTTCTTTATTCCGAACCAGTACTAAACCAACAGACAGTGTAATTTTACAGCCTATAACTGTATTTTGAATTGCAAAAGCAATACAGTTACTTCTGCGTGAAGCCGTACGCTCTAGCTCTAGCTCATTATGGACGGGCTTCAGTTGTTATTGTGACTCTTCAGGTGTCGCTTGACTCTGGTGTAATATTCGCGTGGCTTATAGATGTGAACTGATGTATTTGTTCTAACTGTGTGTAAATGTTGACTATTCTATTTTTTCGTAATTTCTCACTCAGTGTACGGAAGCAAATGGTGACAATTAAAATTGACAAAAGTGTGAATTATTATTATTATTATTATTATTATTATTATTATTATTACTGTCACCTGTGTATGAAGACAAATTAAGAAAAAGGAGTTTATATTCAGTACAATGCTGTAATATTAGAATCACGGTTCTGTTTTTGAATAGAACAGTGTCTACTGTAAAATCATAATGTGATGTACATTTTTTTTAATTGGAGTAAATTAGATTTAAAGTATTTTGTCTTTTGGTCTGTTTGACATTGATGTGCAAGTCTCCATTTTGCTCATAAATATCTGGTATCACATATTTGTATATTTGCAGGGGTTACGTTCCGAGAACACCCACAAATTGTGAAAACTGCAAATTTGTGTTGTGGTAAAAGAAATGCCTAACAATGCATACTTTTATAGTGTAAACCCTAAATATGTCCACAAAATATGCACTTTAATTTCATTTTAAACTCATCTTAATACATTACCCTTTAAAAAAATGTCAAGGTAAACCCTTATCCGTCCTGAACAGTTTACACTGAACTGTTCTCTCCCACAGTGCTAGAATGTACAATACCGACATTATCCCTGTATAGACTATACTGTAATTCATGCACATGCATTTTCTTTGGTATGCGCTGTCATTTTCTTTGGTGTTACTGTAAATAAAATTAATCATTTTATTTATTTTACAGTAATAAAAATACAAGGCTTTAAGAAGAGCAAAACAAAAAACACAAGAAAACTCAGCGAAACATTTGAGAGCTCCGCGGGAAACTGTTCTGATACGGTAATTCTGGACTGCATCTGCCAAAGATGTGCCACAGGGCAGCAGCCAATCGGCAGCAAGGAGAAATAAATAACGTTCTCAGATTGGCTACTTTCAAACCTTCTGCCTTTGAGTACAGTAGTATTTCACCATCCCAAGATCCGCTTTCTTTGTGTTCTCTCGACAGTACCAAAAATGTATAGTTATATTTTATATGGAAATGTAGCTGAATTTATGTTAATATTTAGGTTACAAAATTAGTAAATTATATTTTTCTTAATCATTTAGCACTAGAATGCATGAAACATTATATATTGCCAAGAAAAAAGCAAAACATTATTAGTTCATTTCTAAGAAAAATCCACGAACGACTGAAGCATCAAACTCTGAACCGCAACTTCGCGGGGGTTTACTGTGAATTTATATATTTTCTCATATATTTCTCATATATTCCTTCTAACAAACAGTAGAAGTCAGTAGCTCCAGCTCTAAAAAGGCCGCATTTTAATACTGAGCTTGTCTTGGCTGTTCGACTGTATCTAGGGTGGAAAACTGAGTACATTTCAGGCGACTTCTACTTAATTTACACAGATAACTGGAATTAATAGGGATATCACTAAACATGGTTTCTCTAACTATAAAATCACATTGATTAATTTTTTATTAGGTTTGGTGTTAGATTCAGGCACTTACAATACACATGAGTTACCTAGTAATCACCCAAACAACTCTAGATAGGTAATTACCTTTGAGCAGGTCTTATTCTGTCAAGTTTAAAACCACTTTTAACCACCTTCCTAACCCTTTTAGTTCATGGTCATATTAAAATCAATTGATCAGATAACTGCCCTTAAGACAATGACATAGATGTTTTCCTGTAATCTTTGATCAAAGTGCAATGACTTTTGCTCACCTACCGTGTTTACATTCCATCATCAAGCACCAGTAGGCGGGGAACAACAGTATTAATATTGTGTCATCTCCCTCTCCCTCTTCCCTGACTGATAAGGAAGCAAAAACACTCAGAGCCCCCTGAAACTGTGTATTTCGAATTGTATTTTGAATTTCTTTTACCCTTAAATCACCCTGAAGTACATTTTTGCTTGCCATAAGTGCCTACAATTGATGTGCTGAGAAAGGAGCTCCTGGACATTGTGGTAAGTGGTTCAAAAGTTAATCTATTTTGAAATAAAATAATAAATGCAAATAGAGGTTTCAGAGGCTTTTGATGTAGAAACAACTGAAAACATCAAAACTTTCTGAAAAAGAAAATATGAGAAAGCACACTGTGTCTGAGTCAGCTTGCTTCAACATTACACGCCTCTGAAGCTCCACATGACCATATTCATGAAGAGATGGAGAGAGAATGTGTAAACCATTGCAAGATGAGATCTTTTAATTTTTTGATTTCCTCTTCTAAAAGACACTGCACAACTATTTTACAGAAGTGAAGCAGATTCTAGGTCCAAAAAAGAAAATCATGTTCAAGTATGTTTATGAATACAGGATATAATAGCAACTATTTTATTATGTAGTACAGTAATTTGTAGTTTTGTGGAACTGATTTAAGTGTGTCTCATTAGATGGATATTTTAAATGTATTTACTTATTTCCAAAATACATATTTTTTATTGTGCGTGACTTATTGCACGACCCAGCTGCAAGTCAACATATGGCCACTAGAGGTCATAGGTTATCTTTGTCACTGTTACTGTTCTACGTGGTGAGTGCAAAAGCTCCTTCATCTGATAAACACAAAAGAATTCACACAAAGATAATATATACAAATGTTAGATAAACAGTATTCTTTTCACATTAATATTACCAGATATACAAAATAAAAAAAGAGTAAATACAAATAACATACAGTGAATGACTGTCCTTGTGCAAGTCCAGTATTATTTGTAGTTTCCTGAATTTTATTTATATATATAAACAATGTCTGGATACTGTATAGTTCATCACCACTGTATAATCAATGTTTCACACTTCGATCTGTGAAAAATGAGGTGCAGCTTCTGCTGTCCCACTCAGCGGAAATGATTTTCTGATATTCATTCCGGAATAATATGCTGAAGGAAAGTCACTTTGATTAAATAAGTGTGAAAAGTGAAAGTGAAGGGACTCTCAGAGTTTGTGTTTTAATATCAATGAGTTGTAAGTAGACCCTATAGCAAAGACAAGTATCTCTTTTCTAGTTAACTTTAAAATTCCTGCATACATACACAATATTTATGAACACAGTAGTCCCCAAAACCACTACCTCATACACTATATGGACAAAGTACTGGGGTGCCTGACCACTGGGACATTGCATTCAAATACATTGACTTTAATATGGAGTTGGTCCCCCTTTGCAGCTATAACAGTTTCCGCTCTTCTTGGAGTTTTCTGTAGAGCATTTATGAGGTCAGACACTGATGTTGGATTGGAAGGCCTGGCTCGCAAGTTCTTCCACACCAAACTCATCCAACCATGTCTTTATGGACCTTGCTTTGGAAGCATGGCGTTGTCCAAAATGTCTTGGTATGCTGAAGCATTAAGCTTAAGTCCTTCACTGGAAGTGAGGGGCCTCGCCCAAACCTTGAAAAACAGCTGTCCCAATATGTTTGTTCATATAGTGTATGTGCTTATGCTGAAAATAAATTCACCTTTAATAAATGCCCACCATTCCAGCACTAGGGGGCGCTGGTGTCAAGTGAGAAACGGAGCAAAGATGTTCCTTTGATTTGTTCTATTATATTCCCCAACAGCATCTGCATTTAAAAGGCTCTGGAGTGTGTAATCATCGTTTTATTTAGACTAGGGATGCAGTTCAAGCACCTTGCAGCTTCCTGCTCTCTTTTCTTTTGAGCAGTGCACATCATGAAGGCCTGTGGACTTTCTTTTCTCATAGGGGAACCTCTGGCAGCGCTGCTTATTCAGCCAGAGAGCCGTTTGCAGGAAGGCCAGCCATTTTGCTCCTCCTACCGGAACAGTTCCGCTTTCTTCTTGTTCAGTCGCTGTGAGATTTACTTACTCCTTGAGTTCATGTTTATTTTAATTCGCTCTGTAATGTTTAGAGCAGGTTTTATAGTCATTTTGCTGCACAGCTGGCGTTTTTAGGCACTTCAGTTATTATTATTGGGATTCCCTTTAGGCCTCTTTTTCAGTATGTGACAGAACTATATGAAGTTATCTGTTTAAAATGGTTTTAATCGATCTCGGGAAGAATATATTATATTTTGCATGGTTTCTTTCCTAACAATGACTTACTACATGAGTAACAAGGTGGGATTGGTGAATTGGCAAAATACATGACATGAGGTTAAACTGGTGTGTTTTGACATTCAACTGGGTTGTACTTTCCAATGGCTTTGTCACTAAAACGACTGAAAATATAGAAAAAGAGAATGAAAGATCATTTTCTTGACCAGAGATCGCTGTGAGTTGGCGAGTTGTTATATAGGGGTGAACAGTTGAGTTAATGTTGTGGGATGTGACTGAAATATAACAAAGTTCATAATTATAACTGATGACACATAAAAACAAGCATGGGATATAAAATGAATTCAAACATTAATGCAAAAATAATGTAATTTATGAAGTATTTTACTTATTATATTACAAGTAAAGTGCAGGCAAGTTATAGCAGTCAGAGACAAACAAAAGGTGCTATAGACAGATTTTATTCCTATTTTGTTTCATTAATCTAAAACATGTGCAACGAACAATTTACCTGTGTTTAAAATGTCGTTTACACACATTTGTAAAAAAAAAAAGTAGTAGTTGATACACAAATGGGCAACCCACTCTTCTGCTTTCCTGGACATAGCTGTCAGTTATTTTGGAAGCATTTTTACAGGGTGATGAAGAAGACAAAATGTTCAGATGTTTGTTGACAGCTACTCATCAAAGTTTCTTCTGAAGTGGAGAGTTTACCATTTTGTTGCAGTAATAGCATCTACTTTTATAGCTTCACACTAAATCTTGGAACATTGCTGAGAGACGATTTGATTTCAGTCACAAGAGCATTAGTGAGGATGGACGACTCGTTCTGGATCGCAAAAGCCATTTCAGCTCATCCCAAAGGTGCTCTTTCACTGCTTAGTAGTTCAGTCCATCATCTACTTCCACTGTTCCACACCCCGGTGCTGGTGACCAAAACCTCCCATTACATTTCCAGGTCTTTTCTATGGAGATTGTACAAGCCGTGTGTGAGTTTGCAGTTGACACAAGACTTAACCCTGACCAACTGTTTCAACTCAACCAAGTTTCAAAAGCAAGCATAACTAATCCTGTTTAATTGATTTTAGTCACATCACAAAAACAGCAAATTTGAAACAGGATGTATTTGTATTTTAAAACATATATACATATATATATATATATATATATACTGACTCTATGGGCAGATGAAAGAACAGTACATTCTGAAGCTTTAACATACAATGATAAACCCATCTCAAAAAATGAAAATATTTTTTTTCCTTGTATGGAACCTTTAAGGGCTGTTGCCTCACACCTCCTAGGTTGGGGGTTCGAATCAGGGTTCTGGAACCCGGGTGTGTGTGCAGTTTGCATGTTCTCCTCATGGTGGCGTGGGTTTCCTCCAGGGTCTCTGGTTTCTCCCACAGTCCAAAGACATGAATGTCAGGGGAACTGGGGGTTCTAAATTGACCTTAGGTGTGAATGTGTGAGTAAATGGTGTGTGTGTGTGTGCGCCCTGCAGTATGCTGGCACCCCACCCAGGGTGAGTCCCTGCCTCGTGTTCGTAGATCCCGGGATATGCTCCGGGTACCCGTGACCCTGGTAAGGATTAAGCAGTTACAGAAAATGAATGAATGAATGGACCCTTTAACCAACTGAAACTCAAAAACAAAATACTGTGATACTTCATGTGTTTAATGACAAATTTGTAAAGAACTGTGATATATTTTTTTCCCACATTGGCCATCTCCAAAATCAGTGGAGGATACTGGCCCAGAAAAAAAAAACTTAGGTGTGAGTGATGGCCTAATTTATTTTAGATGTGATGAGGCACCACACAAATTTTAACTCGTGTCACATCATTAAAAAAAAGAAAAGTAAGTATCTCTAGGACCGTCTCCTTGCTATATGTCACGACCCCCTTAGGGACCTTGGACCACGTTTGGAGAACCACGGCCTTAGAAAATATGGGATGCAGCCTTATCATTGTCAGTTGCCCTTTGTGCAGCCTTAAGTCATTAAAGCTAACGTTAGCTTCCTTCACCAGTGTGGCCATCAAAAAGTGGGACATGGTGACCAGCGCAATCAGAAAACACAGCCTCACTGGTGCCATGTTAAAGAAACCTGGGCTCTAAAAGACATAGATCTCGCTATTTATATTTCAGAACAGACTTTAGTTTAATTCCCAACACCAAAAATTAATTAAAATTGTTGGTATTGTTAGCTTACCCTTCGTTCCAAATCCAATTCAACAAGGGATACTTAACAGAACAAAATGACAAAAATGTCTGCTTAGAGGGGGAAAAAGAATTCCAATTAAAGCACGAAGAGGCCCGCTGCTCAGATACTCCCCCTCTGCTTTTTAAATGAATGTTCTCTATTCCTTTGTCAGAAAATAAAGGGGATGGAAATGACTTGCTACCTGAAAGTCTATTCCATACAATTGTGGACTTTCCACCCTTTGCATCCGGGGAATGCGAATGTCAAGGTGAAATTGTTTGAAAATTAAATAAACATCAGCGTGTTGACTTTTGCGGGGATGGAGGAAAGGGAACTGCAATATCAGAAACCGCCACAAAAGTAAATAGAAGAAGTGCCGTCTTGAAAAGCCCAATTTAAACAGAGAACGAGATATTGGATTTTGACTATAACACAGGGCAATTTGAAAGTAATTGGACAGTGAAACAACTGTTGTTTTGCCTCTGTACTCCAGCACATTGGCTTGGAAGTAAAACAGTGACTGTGAGGTTAAAGTGTGTGATGTTAACTTTAAATTGAGGCTATTTACATATATATTGGATGAATCAGAGATCTACATATGCCCCCCCATTGCTTAGAACCATAACTAGTTGGACAATTGGCTGCTGAATTGTCTCTTGGGCATCTGAATGTATGACATTGTTAGCTGAAGCACAAGTGAGCCAACAAAATGTTTGGGCAGATGTGCAGTTGGCATATGGAATCTACAGCATGAAGAAAGAAGTATAAACGTGGCAAGAAAAAACGCAAGTGGACCCACGCCATACTGAGCTTCTTCACTGCGCGACGAGGCAGATTTCTCTGCATGCGTGAGGCAGCGTCAGAGCCGAAAGACAAACCCAGTGCATATAAACCCAATGCATATAAACCCAATGCATATAAACCCAATGTCTCAAACTAAGCTCTCTGGCATATTGTTAAGAAGGAAGAACCCTTTGTTTAGCTTAGCAGTTGAAATAGTCTGACAGACCAGAAACCAGAGAAAATCCCCAGCACCCAGCACTGAGCACAAAAATGTGCAACCAAGTACTAAACTTAAACTTTATTCAAGCAAATGTTCATATGTCCAGTTACTTGCTGCTCTAAAATGGGGTGCCGTGTTTAAAAGTGTTGTGGAATCCCTATACTCCTCGGTCTGATTTCTTGGACAGGGAATAAGCCTAGTACTGGACTACACTGAGTTTTGCATGAAGATTTACAGCTGTAAAGAAAACAGAGTCCATTCTTGAGCCCTTGAAGACCCTTTCAACAGATGGTTCTTTTGAGAAATATGTCTGGAAATGAGTGTGAAGACCCAATTTGAAAACAAAAGCTTCTAATGTCAAGCAACTATACACTCTTGAAAATAACGGTTCCTAAGTGCTTCTTGTCTTTAATTGGTATAGAACCTTTGAATTGTGCAGAGTTCCTTTGAATGTGACACATTTCATTTTCAAAAATGGTTATTTAGAGAATCTACTGAAAAGTTTTTATGGAACAACATATGGACAACAACAACGTCTGAAAGAGTTTTTTCAAGAGCATTTTATTAGAACCATACACCATACATATTTAGAAAGCATTATTTTTTATATATGAACACTGTTAGTGTAGAATAGTGCAGAATGCTGCTCTAGTACAGAGCCAAAATTAGATAAAATGTAACTCTGCCCAATTACCTGTGGAATGAAAAAGTGGCCCTGAAGATCCCTTTTCCCACCTGTGTTTAAAGTTGGACAGTTTGGCCAGTAAAGTAGCAACTGTGTGTGATGGAATTAATGGTACCCCAGAGAGTTGTGCTGTCACTGCGCCATTCTTTACCGAAGCGCCGCTCGTCTAATTCTCCGGGGAGGACCAGATGTTGGGTTGTTTGATGAGCGCAATCAGATGGCCTATGATGAAGGGAGGGTATTTTTAGTTGCTCTGATAGAGAGTGACTTTGGCAGACCTCCCCCCTTCTGCCATTTTTGACAGGGCACTTTGTAAATGTATGTGCGATAGACCACTGAGGATATGTCGTCATTTAGTAGTTCACCGTTATCGTCCAGACCGGACCTGCGTCTAAGCCATTTTAGTCTATGAGAACACTGAATGACGTTTTCAGAAATTGCATCTATTGCTTTCTGTGGTACCAAGTTTCATAACATATGCCCTATATTGCATATACACATGCCCTATATATGTTTTCTCCCTAAATGTCAATGTCAGTGTCACATTTGAATTACGAGGTTGTTAAATTGACAAAATAAGAATATTGCAACATACTGTATATGCAGCATACAAGTTAACACATTAATCTGACATTTATTTGACATAAGACTGGTAACCTCACCACAATACCATCAAAGTTTGGTATTTAAGTGGCTTTGGCAGTTAAGGGTATAATTTGAATAACAGGAGTTTAATATAATTGAGGTACTGTATAGGTTTTGTAATGTCTAGTTTATAACAGTAGCCACATTTAATGCACAGGAGTGTTGGATGACCTCATCCCTCCAATGATATTTGGGGAAAAACACACAGAACAAAACATACCAACTCTGGAAGATTTTTTGTTTACCCCAGGACGTCATAAGGATCATTTTCAAAAATGCCATTCATTTTTTCCCTATAGATATAGTCCTTATTTTGGCACAGTAAGTCAACTACAAAATAATGCACAACCTTAGATGTCTACTGCCCAGAGATGGATTGGGGAAAGGGGAAGAAGAAAAGGGGGATAATAAGAAGGAAGAAGTGGAAGGGAAAAATAAGAGACAGAGAAAAGAGGAAGGAACGGAAAACACTGGCTGGACTCTAGTGGCTAATATCTAGAGGAACCCAGATTGATGACAGCATGTTGAGCGATGAGTCCCATCGCTGTGTGTAAGTTGGGGGTGACCCAGCTACTGCATTAGCAGGCCACATCAGACGTTTGACACTTCATGAAGTGCCCATATTTTATGGGCAAAATGTTAGAAGCAGAGTGCTAGCACAGGGACATGACCCAGAGCCATCAGTCTTTCAGCACTGACTGCTACTTCTATCCTGAACAGAATATATATGAGGGGCAGCACACCCACTACCATACAAATCACCTGATGAGTTATAAGAGTCAGCTTCAGCGTGTGTCTGTTATCTGTCATTAACGTAACGAAAACACCAGCTGCCTCTTACATTATGCAAACATTTTACGATAGATGGACCAATAGAAATGGTCAATTAGTGTTCATTTTTGTCCTTCTTGTTTCTAAACACAACATTTTTCCATTAACACTAGAACGGCTGACGGCATCAATTGACGTAATTTCATCAGGCTCAGAATCAGAATCAGAATCAGAATCGCGTCTATTGGCCTATAGGAGCAACAAGCATGTTCTGTAAGAGACATATGGATGTGGTGTAGGCACATGTACACACGTATTTTTACATATTGTTGTTGTTTTATACTGTTGTGCTTGAGAGACACCATTGACCGGAATCAAATTCCTTGTATGCGTTCGCTCACATACTCGGCCAACAAACTATTCTGATTCTGATTCTGATATGGTGACTGACGCTGTACAATGGGCTCTGGGCCCAAAGTCCACTGGACACTTGCTGTGTCTGCTGGCTGCAGCTTGCATGGATGTTTGCCGCCAGGCTGCATGACTAAACGCCCGAACACACTGCAGCAGCATGTCCAAGACTCGAAAGGCTAAATGCCCTAAGTGAATGAGGAAGAAGCACCGAGAGTAACCAGACTTAAAAGGAAGAACTTCTTGAGAGCATAAAGAAGAACCACTGAGAGGAACCAAGACTCCGAAAGAAGAACTTGGAAAGATCATGATGAAGACACACTGAGAGCAACCAAAACTCCTCAAAAGAATGAGGAAGAAAGTCCTTGGAAGAACCTAGAATCCTAAAGAGAACTCATCCACCTATGGGCCACACCAGATAGTGGACTTCTAAACGCATCAGCACTATGCAATTCACTTAGTAAACACTGTCATGTCCCTCGTAGGGGCTGATGGACTTTTCTGTCTCATTCAGGCCGTGCTTTTGGAATCATGACTGGCAGCCTGTTGGAGCGTGATCCTTCTGCTATTAACAGTTGCCATTCCCGAGCCCAATTAAGCCATCAATGCCTCTCCAGGGCCCTCACCCTCATGTTAATTTCACTGTAATAAATTCCAAAAGTCCGGCTCATCTGCGGAATCTGGCGTCACGTCCCTCACACTTAAGCTTTCAAGCTCTTTAATGTAGAATTTAGTTCATTTAATTAATGGAGTGGTAATCAGGTTTAATCTATGCCAATTTTTCCACATGAACCACTACAGTTTGTACATGGATTTTCTTCACAGGCCAAAGACATAGCCATGGGTGGGGTGGTGCCATTCTCCTCAGATTGCCCCTCCACACTGATTGCTCCATTTATGTGCTTAAGAGCAGATGACTGTCATGGTCAAACTAGAGAGAGAAATGCATTACACCCTGTAACGGGACTTGACGTTGGCTTGAGTGTGCTAATGACAACGAGAACTGAATATGTTAGGTGGCTAATCCACATTGTGTATTCCACTGAGATATGCCATTATGCGCTGACAGGTGGTCACAACTGTCAGACAACACGGAGATAGGGACCTGTATAATTAGCACTGCTGAATGTCTGACAAATCCTCGCCTTTGTGTTTTCTCTATGGGCAGCCGTATGAGTCTTCGCTGAATGTGAATGGCTTAGCTTACTCTCCCCAGGAGCCTGTCACTTTAACTCCCCGAGGACCTTCCACTGTGCTAGCTTCTCTGAAAATGTTTTGGCAGTAGCGTTCATGGTTTTGTCTGATGCTGAGGGAGCCCCATGTAGGTTGATCCGACGCCCTGGTTTCATGAGGTGTCCCGGCCTCCCGAGCGTTTTGATAGAGATGAGAACACGGGTTATTCTTCCGTACAGTTTGAACATGTATCTCTTTCAGGGTTCCCCTGTCACTGGCCTTTCCATGCCCCCACCCACAAATTATTTCCATGCCCCCACCCACAAAAAAGTTGCACTATTCCATAGCAACTTTTAGACAAGATTCATTCAACTTCATGAGAAATTGCGGCAGCCTGCGTATTGGCCTAGATTTTAGAGAATTAAAGCTGAATTTCCAGTTTCAAATGCTCACCAGAAAGAAGTAGTTTGGAGGCTTGACTACACAACAAAAAACTACTGATGTCATAGAGCTTTGCATGTCTGAAAGCAAGCCAAACCTGTGGGGTTCCTCCATGTGGGTGACCAGAGAGAAGATGTCCTAAATATTGATTGATCAGCGGTGGGTGCTGCATGGTACTTTTTAATGGGCACTCAGAAGTAAGACTGAGGGATTTTTTTAACATGTTGCTTGTGCTAGAGGAGTACTTTTCAGTCATGGTGTGCTTGTCTTCACAGACAACAGTGTAAAGAAGCATGCTTGAGTTTGAGAAATCACCTGAACACCCCTTGCCAAGTCAATAAGCTTAGGAACTCACCAACCAATCCAGCACTCATCCTAGTGCTAGAGTCCTGCTGCTCAAGAGCAAAACATGGACAGATGTGTTTCACTGAGTTTTATGGAATACATTCTTCTGCTTTCTAAAATTAATGTTTATTTTTAGTAGAAATAGACTGGCCAGTTGTTGCACTGATACCAGCGCAGACAGAAACAATGTTTGAACGTTGTTTTAATGTTTGATTCACACCATACTACTGCATACTACTGGAGAAAAATATAGAACGATAAAATAGAGAAAAATCATTTCAATAAATAATGTTAAGAAATTCACAAACGAATAGATAATAGAGTCATTCTTCTGTAGCTCCTGACACTGTAAATAGTGTGCTATACAGTCTTATGTCACACATATTATTAAAAGTAGACTACTACTAATATTACACATGAAAATGCAAATATTGGTTGGAGAATTTGAATATTTGCGCATGCCAGCCTCATGTCCTCCTGCATGCTTTGTGTTCTTTGTGTCCCTCAGACATGCAGATGTTTCCTGGGTCATACTTATGACTAAAGTTCACCGCCTTTACGTGGCAAGCTGCGGTGATTAGCATTCAACTCTCCTCTGTCTAGAAAAAAATAACGCCTCACTGTTTTTGAATACTGAAAGTATTAACGGCCATAAAATACAACACAGCTGCCGGGGCATGATTTTATGATCATAGGCTCTCGTCTCGCTTGACATTAAAATGGCTCGATGGCTGCCCACACCAAATCTTCATATAATTCACCCTTCATACCCCCACCCCCAACCCCACACCCACATTGAAAGCGCCTCATGAATATCTGAATGTCTTCCTTCTTACTCTTTTTTTCACTTACTTTCAGGCATTAGCTCTTCCCCCTCACTTTCTGAAATTAATTCAGCTCCCTGAGCCCTCTGAGGGAATAAATTCTATTGCTTTCACATTTTTTTATGTTGGTGTTAAGCTGAGCCTGTCTGATTGTCAATCGCTAATGAGCGAAAGCTCTGTTTACCCGCCATGCATGCTGCACCAGCACACAGGGGTGATGGCTGTATGCTTTTAATGATGTTGTTTTGCCTGAACATCTGAGAAGAGGGGGTATTAGCCTCTAATCGACAGATGTTTAAGTTGAAAAGAGAACACCACGTGCATCTGTGCACGCCGCAGCACTCAGCTAGCTGCTAATTTCCTCTCAGATACCCAAGCGGAGCGGCTGCCCTCACTCAACAAGTGCAGATCTGCTGGCTGTTTGGATAATTTAATTACAATACACTTATTTACATATTTCCTGCTCTATTGTTATCCCTGCTCATTCACATTCAATTGCCTCTAATGTGGCCTGAATGGTTTATACTGGCTCATGTCAATGGAAAAGTTCCCGGCCTGGGGTAGGCAGTCGTCCTCCTGAGGATTCCCTATAGCAGATGGTTTTTCTTCCCATTTTAAAGGTCTTCTGCAGGGGTTAAATATTTGTAGGCTTCAGTGTGTCATGTTTTTCCATACACATCCTGCCCCTTCCCCCCACCGCATGGATTCTTAATGGTTGTGAAAGACCACCACAGCACAGCCTTCATTAATATTTATGCAGCGTATTTGTCTCCTTCCTTCCTGCCTTCCTTTTGGTGATATGAGTAATAACTTTAACATCCATGATACTTTTACCTTCTCAAAACAGCAAACTTTATGGTCTGTGTTGCAGAGGGAAGACACTGCAATACAGGTAACTAAGTTCTTTTTTTCATACAATCGATATCATAGTTAACCATTACCAGTTCATTACTGATGCTCACATGAGTTTTTTTTTTGCAACAGATTACTTTTGAATCTGCATTAAAGGCTTGCTAACATCTTGAAAATGCAGTTGCACATGAAATCACATGAATTCACTAAACAGCCTGAAATGAATCCATTTTTCATAGATTCATAGTTTTATCACTTTTACAAAAAGACATCTTATGGATGCAATTTATCCCAAACAGCAAAATATCAGTTTATTCATTCTTGCTAAATTAAATATCTGGCTTTACCCAGCTACTGCTTCTGCATGTTGAATGATCTAATTTTGTTCTAATATTGATTTGGGATAGTGTTGAAGCTAAGGACACTATCCCAAATTTTCGAATAGGAATTCCAAGTTGAAGGAAATGAGGGGACATTTACTAAAAAAATACTTGATTACATCAATAGTTACACTGCTGCAATCTTAAGTCTGCATTTGTGTATGACTATTTCAAACAGTTACAAAGAAGTGGCAAAAATATAGGGATACATTTTCTTTCTCAAAGGGGACTGTCCACACAGCTATATTGGATGGTCAAAATCTGCACTTTCTACAGAATTTCTGCCCTTGATTGAACTGTGAGTGAGAATGGAATACTAAATTACACTGTGGTTCTGTTATAGCCAGTGAATACAGTAACTTCTGAGGATCAAATCACAAAACTGTTACAAAACCAAATGGTAGAATCTGTGCAAAGAGTCATTTCTAAACCAGTATCAAGTATCAGAAGATTTAGGTAATGGAACGTGTGTGGTATATGAATCAACATAGCTAGCCATCTCATATCTAATTTAGTAAACTTGGCCATTTGAGTGTTGTACTTATAGCCATACACAAGTGCAAGAAAGATTTTGCCCAGACTGTATTGTCCAGACTGAGGGGCTATGTCCATACTCCTGAGTTACAGGATATAACTACCATCCAGCATTGTTCTTTGCACTGGGAATCTGATTGCCAGCCTCTCCTGCAAAGCTTCTTAGCCTTTGTTCAGGGTGTTTTCAACTTGATAATAAAAATTTGCTGTCACCAGTGAGACACATTGATCTGGACTATAGAAACTGTGGAATGTCATTGCCTTAATTCTCACTGTCACCCACACAGAGGAAGGTTTTATTATTTGTTTGCTGCTTGCCGAGACATGTCAGAGTGGGCTGGGAAGAGTTTATAGATGAATTCGTCCTAGAGGCAGGTTCCTGTCAGCATGTGACAGAATGGAGGAAGTAGGAATTAAGCGATGGGTCAAAGGGGCAGAGAAATGGGCTCTGGGTTCTCCGCCAGATGCTCTCTACTGCCTTCAGGTAGAAGGCTCAAGAGCTTCATCAGAACAACATCAGTCTGAGTGTGAAAAAGGTTCCCCACCTGACCTCGATAGTTCTGAATGTCCTCCTAGACTTTAACCTGTTGAAAGTGGTTCGCTGTAAACTGTGTTAGATGTTTGAAGAACACCATTGCTTGGACAGTCAGTCGCCTGCCATCATGGTGGTAGTGTGCTGCTCCACATGGCAGTTCAGTGGCGTCATGTCTTTGAGTTATTGGTTATTGTATGAGTGATGTATTATCATTCATACTACAAATTATTTCCCATATTATTGACAAAATTGTCATTAATCTTCTAACCTGGCCCTTACTCACTTGCCAGGGTTAGTATTTCAAATGTGCAGGAGTTTTGGCTTGCTTGTTGTGTGTTTGTTTAATTCTTAACAATTTCACCATTCAGAAAAGACCCAGTTGACATTCAGGAGATAATCTTATAATAGAGTTGCTTATTCTACCAGGGTCACAGGGGGTGCTGGTGCCTTTGCCAGTTACAGTGCAAAAGGCGGACATCCTGGACAGGTTTTTTTTAATACTTTAGTGATCCTGGAGGAAATTAAGCATTTAAGCCATTCAGTGGGCAGCCAAAAATGGCACCTGGGGAGCAGTGTATGAGGACGGTACCTCAGTGGTGCTACTGGCAGTCCCTGGGATTTGAACCCATGCCCTTTGGATCACAGGGGCAACTCCCCAACCAACAGGTCACCAGGTTGCTGGTCCATCGCAAGGCAGACATAGATAATCACATTTACATCTAGAGACAATTTAGCATCTCCGGTTCACCTGACATGTATGTCTTTGGGCTGTGGGAGGAAACTGGAGCACCAAAACCCACACAGATATAGGACAAACATGTAAACTCCACACAGTAAGGACCCTCAGCAATGCTGACAGGGAATTAAACCCTTGGACTTCTTGCTGGCCACTGCACCTGCGAGGGAATAATATGACAAATATCATCAGAGGTCACAGACGAATAAAAATGTAATACTAACCATAATATTCAATCAAATGTATAGTGTTAGGAGATAACATAATTTATGATTTTTATGCCTTCTGGCCTCAGAGGAAAAAACGTCAGACTACAGTTTCCTTTATGATTTTCCTGTTCATGCTTTTTTCCTCAATGACGGAACACAGAGCCATGCTCTTCCACTTGCTGCGTGACTTCATTTCCTCTCTGCATGCTCCCCACTCTGATTTACTGTGTCGAGGTTGATTTAATTACCCAACCGTTTTCTGGAGAGTGAGCTTATTGCACATTGTGGAAGAGGAGGTTCATTTCGTTCGGATGATTCGTGAACTCACGCTTGCGGGGCCGAGTTAAATGTAATTGTAACACCGTGAAAGTGTTCTACACTTACGCCATGCTAACGAGCAGCGTTTTAATCGTGTCGAGTGAAGTGATGTGCAGCCTACCTTCACTGCCGTTGGCCGAACGGCTACTGTGTCATTTAGGGCCTCGGGTGCTTGTTCTCCTTCACCACTGTGATGTGCAACAAGGGAGGTGACATGCGAATGTGCAGCTCAGTGTCAGAATAGGCTGGCTGTGACTAATACGATCGAATGAGCTGGATAACTGTGCTTGGCATCAGGCCCTCCGTCAAGGCTTGCCACAAGAAGATTCAAGCCCCTCTACCCAGGCCCACCTGTGAGGTGTTAGGGGGCCGTAAACTTATTGATTGATGTGTTGGTAATGTAAAATATTGTAAATATTGTAACAATAGGGGCTGTAGTAAGTAAGTAAGTAAACATTTGACTTGTTTTCTGTGTTTCGGTCAGTTATAAATATTACGTGAGGTAGTCCAAACCAAGCTCTTAATGTTTATGTAGTCATAATAAAAAAAAATAAAAAAATAATAATATAAAAACAATTACCCAGTCATGTGGGCTTCACTAGGGCAACCATATTGCACATTTTCTTGCTATGCTCTGCAGCTCTTCTGGATGCTGTTTCTGAATAAAGGAAAAGGATAGGGAACATATCGAACATAAGTCTGCGCTGTTTCCTTTTTCTGTTTAATTTTACGTCAGCCGCCATTAAAAATAAAAGGTAGACTCACATGAACTGCTCCACATGAAACCATACCTGCAAAAGTTTTCCTCTTCTTAAACTTTCTGTGCGCCTTTAAGACAGATATATGTAAATGAGCTCTATCCTGATTGGCCGTCCTGTATTTTGACTAATTCAAATTGCCCTTAGCACTGTTATTGCAATTAATGCAGTTTAACATTTTACAATTGCCTTTCTTAGATTTTACCCCTACCCCAGTAATTCCTCATGTCAGGCTAATACTGGAGTCTGGAAAAAATGGATACTGCTCAGCCCTAGAACATATTTGAGACAGCTGCAATACTATTGTCTCTGGGTGTCTGCATGATGTATTTTCATTTCAAGCACTGGGCAGCACTGGGCACAAGCCGCGCATGAGTGATGGAGCCCCGGGCCAGCAGGCTAGGCACCTGCATCTCTTTGCCATGATGTTTTTTAAAATAATCACTATGAAATTTTGCCCTTGTCAAGGCTTAGCGGTGCTTTCCCGCAGGAAGAGACCTGCTTCTGTTTGCCACTGGACGACTCGCTCGACTGGACTGGATGCCCGCAGGTCTCTTTGCCTTTGAATAATGAAGAGGCCTTGGGCTCAGCAGAGTCTCCAGCATGGGCAGGCCACGATAGCGCATTAGGCCATACAGCAGAGAAAGAGAGCAGGGTTCATCAAAAAGAGCAGAGATCAAAAACTCCTCAGAGTAAATGGCTGTAAAACTCTGAATCCTTAATAAGTCCAGTGGCCCAGTACCTTTAGCTTCACTCCATTGCAAGGCAAGGTATAAAAAAGAGCTTTAGCTTTAGATAATAGTGTGGTTTAAATAATGGGCAAAGAGGAACATAAGGAAAAATTCCTTCTGTTTTTTCACCTCAAAGTACATTTTAATCAAAAGATTCTTGATTCTTTTACCTTGGCCATTTCTTCACACAACATATTCTTTGTTAAATGAAGGCATGTGCTACTTGCCTTCTGGCACATTATTAGTGTTTTTGTCAATGCCTGTCACACATTGTGTACCTGTGTATATATAAGGTTCAACATATATTTATATATCCACTCTGTACATATATACATACATATACTCAATGTGTACATATATCTATACTTATATACTTATATACTTCCCAAAATTTACCTCTTCATGGACTTTAATAATAAACAGTGTATGATAATGAAGCATACCAACAGTATAAACCATGATTAGCGTAGCCCATTTAGCTGAATAACTATGCTGAAGTGAAAATGCAGCAGTTCCTCAGATGCTGTGCAAAGCACAATATAAATTGGAGTTCAGTTTATGGCCAAATGGACAGATATAAAGAGGCAGAAGCAAAAGTCTCTTGGGGTTGACAGTTAACTTTTAGCCTAGCATGGATGTTTTCTTTCTCACTCTCTGTGGTGCTGTTTCTTTTTGCCAGCTGTAGGTAAAGTGGAAAGAAAAATATTTTAAATTGCGTTTTTTTCACTCAAAGCTTTGATATTCAATTCACAGCTTTATATTTATCCCATAAACATTTCACCCAAAATAAATACTTGCATGAAATTCGAGTTATATTACCAGATTTCTGCACTGTCTGACAGCTGTAGATAAAAGCATCAATGTGTTGAATGCAAAATTAGACAAATATCCTGACAAATTTGGAAGTGAAAGAACATTCACCTGCAATGTTCTTTCTGAAGAAGCCGCGCATGCCAACATGTACTTAGCTTTATCTTGTCAGAGATAAGATAAGAGGGCAAAACTGACATCTGTTTGCTTATTACTATTTTGCTAGATTTATGCTTGCTTAGCTTGTTCTTACTGAAAGTGAAAGGACATTCCAGTTAAATAAAACACACTAAACCCACACCTTACTTAGGTTTCTAAAAGATTAGATCTACCTACCACCATCTAACTCTAAACTTATTGTCTATTTTATCAGCTCCACTTACTAAATAGATGCACTTTGTCAACTTGTAATTATCTACTGTAGTCCATCTATTTTTCAGCTTAATTTGTTACTCATATTTTGGTTATACTAACCACTATTATGATTTGAAAAGATCCGAAATATTAAAAACATCCTTATAGAACAATATAATGTGACGAGCTGGCAGTCACACTGGCTCCCAAGAGCCTTTGCTGGACAGCAAAGTGGCCAGTTGGCCTGTTTGTTTGTGTTTTTGGGGACATTTGGGTGGGGATATGTTGTTCATGTGTTTTCCTGTGTTATTATGTGTCATGTTGTGTGTTTAAATGTGGAGCCATTGGTGCCATACCTGGCACAGATCGAGCTGGTGGCATGGCAAAACCAGTGGGACCAGAATGAGGCGGCGGTACATCTCACCATGCCTTTGGAAGGCGAGGCGCTGCAAGTCTTGGTCAATCGGCCGCTGATTTCGGGCAGCTGGTGGCAGCGCTGCGGCAGTGATTCGGCCGGCCAGAGAGGGAAGAGACGGCAAGAGAGCGCCTTGGGCAGAGCTGGCAAAAGACTGGTGAGCCTACCCGCACTTCGCGCCATCAGTGCAAGAGGAGCTGGCGCTGCATGCATTTCTCTGGCCCTTTCGCCAGAGCGGATGCGGCAGCATGGATGTCTGACAGACCCCGCCTCCCTGACAGCGATGTTGACAGAGGCAGAATGTGCTGAGGCCAAGAGTGGGCCACGGTGGCTGGCGCAGGCGAAGTTTCCCCACAAGCGATATGCACTCCCCAACCAAGGGTGTGTTTCCACTGCGGGCAGCCAGGACACTTAGCACGGCATTGCCCGGCTCCAGCACCAAGTGAGAAGTCGCCACAGCCGTCGGAAAACACTCGGCGGGCGGTGCTGAGGGCCACGGCAAGCCCCTCCAAGTCTACGAAAACCACTAGTGGGTTGCCTGGGAGACGTTGAAGGACTCTACATAGAGTGCGTGGTGGAGGGAGTGTGCTGCCGAGCACTGGTCCACTATCACGATCGTCAGGCTAGGCGGGTTGCCCCACATGCAGCAGCAGACTCAACCCGGCTGGGCGGAGATCAACGAGCGGCTCACCAAGATACGGGGAAAGAAGCAGCTGATCATCACCGTGAACGGGGTGTCAGTCAAACACGAGGTGTGGCTCGCTAACATGGTGGAACCGTGCATCCTGGGGCTGGATGCGCTAGCAAAGCTAGGCGCAACGGTGGAGGTTGCAACAGGGCTGATGCTGCGGTGAACGGAACTCACCTGGAGGGGGGGGCATCGACCGAGACGCGGCAGGTGGTCTGGGAGCTTTGGAGAGGGACATCGCGGGACTCAAGGAGAGTCAGAGAGCCGAGCTGGAACTGCTGCTAATGCGGAATGTGGACCTGTTTTCGGCGAAGGATGAAGAGTGCATGAGCATGGCCTTGGTTCAGCACCACATCGACACTGGGGGCGCTCACCCGGTTCGTTTGCGCCCACATCGGTTGTCACTAGATAAGCGTCAGGCAGCCGAGCAGAAAATCAAAGAGATGGCGGCAGCAGGGGTGTTCGAGCCATCAGACAGCCCCTGGGCAGCGCCGGAAGTGCTGATCAGGAGAAAGGACGGCAGTTGGCATTTCTGTGTGGACTACTGGTGCCTGAATGCAGTAATGAAAAAAGATTCCTATCCTCTTCCCCGAATAAATGACAAATTAGACTATATTGCGGGTTCATGGTGGTTTACCTCCTTAGACCTACGTAGCAGCTACTGGCACGTAGAGTTGAGCTGAGGATGCTAGACCAAAAACAGCTTTCACTATCGGGCACGGACTATGGCACTTCTGGGTTATGCCGTTTGGCCTTTGTAATAGTCCGGCTACGTTTGAGAGGCTCATGGAGCGTGTAGCTAGGTGCCGCGGACAAAGTGCGTTGTCCATCTGCATGATCTATTGGTGCATGCCAAGACTTTCGAGGGGGCGGTGCAGAACTTAGAAGAGGTGCTCGGGGCCTTTCGTGCAGCAGGGCTTCGGTTAAACCCGAAGAAGTGCGTGCTGTTTAAAAGGGAGGTTGCGTTCCTGGGGCACGTGGTCAGTAGCGAGGGGGTAGCCACCGACACGGCTAAAGTTGAGGCAGTGTGGGACTGGCCAACACCACGGAATGTGAATGAGGTGCGAAGCTTCCTGGGGTTAACCTCGTACTACTGCCGTTTTGTAAGGGACTTTGCGACGGTCGTGCGGCCGCTGCATTGGTTGATGGAGAAGGGGGGGCTTTCAGGTGGTCCGGAGAGTGCGAAGCCACAGTCACACAGCTGCGGGAGGCATTAGGGAAGGCTCTGGTGCTTATGAGCCCAGACCCAACAAAACCTTTTCTAGTAGACATGGACGCAAGCGATGTGGGTGTCGCAAGCCACGGAAGCTGGGGAGCGCGTAGTGGCACATTACAGCCGAGCCTTGAGTCGACCAGAGCGAAATTATTGCGTGATGCAACGAGAACTTGGCCGTGGTACAGAGCCTCCGTGGCTGTTGAGCTTTAAAAAACCAGAGGGTCAGCTCGTGTGGTGGCTAGAGGCGCTACAAGAATACGATTATGAGGTGCAGCTCAGACCAGGTTGGCAGCATTGTAATGCAGATGCGATATCGCGCCGCCCGTGCATGGTCGAGGACTGTCATTACTGCAGGAGTGTGGAAGGAAAGGAGCAGGTGACTGAGCTGAGTGCGGCTGTCACGACCGATGCAGTGACCGAGGTGGACTCGGAGAGGTTGCAGCATGAACAGGCAAGTGATTCAGTTCTCAGCCAGGTCCGGGGGTGGCTAGAGCAGTCACACTGTCCCGAGTGGGACGAGATAACTGCCACTGACTCAGAGTTGAAGGCGTATTACTCGCAGTGGGGGACACTGAAGTTTAAGCGGGGTCCCTGTTACCGCCGTTGGCGGCACCCGGACGGTGAGCATGAGCTTTGGCAGCTGTTGGTACCACGCGCGCTGTTAGAGGACATTTTGAAGGCAGTACATGGTGCAGTAGGGGTCAGACATTTTGGCGTGAACAAAACCCTAACGTGGCTCCGCAGCCGTTTTTACTGGCCAGGGTGCCGGTGAGACGTTTAACTGTTCGTCCATTGCTGCAACGCCTGCACCACTAAAAAGGGACCGAGGGGTCAGTCGCGGGCACCGATGTAGCCCTACGTGGTGGAGGCTCCCATGGAGCAGGTACGTGTGGGTCCGTTTCCTCAGACCGAGCTGGGGAACCAATGTGTGCTAGTAGCAATGGACTACTTTACAAAGTGGCCTGAGGCTTATGCGGTAGCTGACCAGAGTGTGACCACAGTGGCAGATAAGCTGGTGCAAGAGTTCTTTTGCCGATTTGGGGTGCCGGAAGAGCTACACAGTGACCAGTGGTGGAATTTTGAGGCGCAGGTATTTGGGGACATGTGTTGCTGGCTGAGCATCCACAAGACTTGCACCACGCCGCTTCACCCGCAGAGCGACGGGTTGGTGGAGCGGTTTAACTGCACGTTGGCAACCCAGCCGGCGATCCTGGTGGCAGAGCACCAGCGAGACTGGGACAGACACTTGCCCCTGGTCCTGTGGTCGTACCGCACCACTGTGCAGGAAAGCACCCAGAGCATGCCAGCAGCACTCATGTTTGGCTGCGAGCTGCGCACGCCAGTGGACCTGGTGTTTGAACTCCCCCTGAGCCAAACATTGAGGGCCCACCAGGACAGGACTACATGTGCAGGCTGCAAAGTCAACTGAGGGTGGTGCACGAGTTGGTGAGAGGCTGCCAAGGTACAACTTCATGCCAAGAGACTTGGTCTGGGTTTGCTGCCCCTCCCGGAAAAAGGGGCTGTCCAAAACTGGACAGCCACTGGAGGGGGCCAGAAGAGGTCCATGAGCGTTTGGGTGAGGTGGTCTACCGGGTGTGGTTGAGGGACCGCTGCAAGGCTGTGGTCCTGCAGAGGGACAGACTGACGCCGTATTAGCTGCAGGCTGGTGTTAGGGACGCTACTGTGCAAGACCCTGGCCACCCGGAGCCACCGGACACAGGTGGTGAGTTGAGGGACCTGGGGGAATGGGGAGCGAGTGGTGAGGGTACTGTTCCGGCCCAGGAGGACACACCACGGGCTCCCCGGAGGCGCAACTTGCCGCCTCGTCTAAGAGACTTTATTGTGGACTCGTGAGGTGGCCGTGGATGGAGCTCCCGGTTGGAGAGGGCTGTGTGACGAGCCGGCAGTCACACTGGTTCCCATGAGCCTTTGCAGGACAGCAAAGTGGCCAGTTGGCCTGTTTGTTTGTGTTTTTGGGGACATTTGGGTGGGGTTGTGTTGTTCATGTGTTTTCCTGTGTTATTATGTGTCATGTTGTGTGTTTAAATGTGTTGTTTTTTGTGGTTTGAGCCATTTCTCGTCTGTCACCATCCTCCAGATTGTTGGGGACCGGAGGGTAGAGAGAGACAAGAAATGAGGGGTGTTTGGAAGCTGGTGTAATACTGAGCTACACCAGGCTGTGAAGCTGACAAATAAAAAGACTGCTGCTTTGAGAAATCGGCGTGTTCTTGCCTTCTCTCTCATCGCTTGCCACAATAATTTAAAACATGTATTCGTCAACAATGTCAGGCATTTTTTTTATTCTCCATCAAATCAGGTTTTTTTTTACTTTCAGTCTTTTAACTTTCAATTTTCACTGTAGCCCATTCACACGGACGGCCGCATCTGTGCTTTTAGAGAAAAAACGTATTGATCCATATGCTCTAGCAGTTGTTATGCAAATATCCTCACATTGGTTAAAATATCTCCTTGAAGAGATTACACAACCAGAGGATCTGGTATCTACATTGCTGTCTCAGCTGCTGCCGTTAGTTTTAAACAGAGCACCACAGTTCTTTAAGCTTTCAAATTATAAGCTTATTTTAGATGTGGAGAACATTTAATCAATCAGAGCAACAGCAAAAGGTGACTGAAGTATATATTCTGATAGAATCTGAATTTTTAGCTGTAAAAATTATTCAATTTATTTTCTTTTCATTTCAAGATGAAATATGCTTTAACAGCATTTTGAGGTCATGTAATTTTGTTATAAAAGGTTTTTATTAGGGGAAAATGAACCCTTTTCCTCTAAATGAAGGGGTTAAGACTCTCAAGACTTAATCTGTGGTGCACAAAGGAATGTCAAATGCAGAGTGCAGAACCAAGGAAAGCTCATGGGGTTGAATGAGGATGAAAGCACTGCGTGACATTAGACTGAATTGCACTGATATACATATAGAGCACACACACATATAGACGTGGATTCAGTTGGTACCTGTTACTTTAGTGTAATTCTGCGTGCACGTGTGTATGCATGCACATATGGACATGGTGGTGCTGTTCAGCCAGCTTGTTTGTGTTTATGAGGTGAGGGACCACAGCCGTAGTTTTGCTTTGATTGAACAGTTTCCCCCTCTCTGCTTCGCCAGGCCCTTGCCATCTGGAGGCTCTACTTCTCTCTCCCCTCGAGTGGAACGCCATTCCGCTCCTGACAAACTTTAGCTTTCGCTCAGTTGCACACGTGTACCTTTCTCCGCGCCTGCGGTGTTTGTGCAGAACACGTTTTGAAAAACAAGATTTAGTACGGATGCATAAGAGAGAGGGGCCCGGGCCAAAGCGGATCCCTGAGCTGTGTGGAACAGAGTGGGCTCGCCATCAGCATCGGGGCTACTCAACTGTGCAGTATTTTTGCACATTAAAGGACAGTCTAACTACAGTAGAGCCACAGCGTTGGTTTCCACCCGGGTCCAAGCTGTTTTAGATCTCTTTCTCCTGGGTGTTCTGCAAAATGAAACGGAACAGAATGGATTTTGTCCTTTTTAATAGTGATGTTTAATGTAAGTACTGCATAAGATTAACAGTACATGCTAAGCTTAAAACATAAATAACCCTGGAAAGCACTTTGTGAGAACATTGCTATTGAATGAATAAACAAGTTGATTAAAAAAAAGATTATACTCGATTGTTACACATATTGGCTCCATTCACCCAGGTATATGACGTCCTTTAATTTGTTCTTTTTGTACTTTCCTGGGTATTTTTAAAGGATAATACTTTTACTTTGACCACAGCTAGACCTAGGGGTGGGCAAGGTGGGCATATTAGCAGTGATCATGCCATATGACTGATCACTGTTCTGGCTTTCAGGTTATTACTCTGGCTTCAGTTAGGCTGGCATTTACCGTTTTACTCAATTGCTTTGGATCATTTCCTAAATGATGTACAAAACTCTTTTAAGAAAAAGTAACTGAGAAAACCTGTAAAAGTAACTGAGAAAACCTCATCGACATTCCAGTATTCTAAATGATTGGCTGTAGCAGATAACTTATCTTCAACAAACACTGGCATACAAACCTTGTTCAAACACCCTCATGTAGGAACTTGAACATGAGACCATTCAACTCCCTATCTCAGATACTGACACTCCTTATAGCTTACATTTCAACTACATGTACAGGCAGTTGGTAGCCCATAGGTTATACTGTACTAGTTTTTTTAAATGTTGTCTACAAAAAGAAAATTATGCATTAGCTAATAAAAATTGCCCACCCCAAACCTATCATTGACCCCCAGTGGGAGAAATCTATAACCAGGCCTGACTTCGAAATAAGAATATTTGTAGGAATTTTCATCATTAACATGTCATTTGAAACTGTGTTAGGGTAGTTGCATGAGAAAGTATACCATTGCAAACCACTAATTACTTCTATCAAAGTGTAATGGAATTACTTTGCTGATTCATGTTTGGAAAAGTAATCTCATTACTCATTACTTTACCTCCACATTGTTCTCTTAAACCCACACTAATCTGCTTCAACTTCAACCTAGTATGGAAAACTCAGTACTTCATTTAGAAAGAAAGAACCAAACTGAATATACTGAATGTTATCCAAAGGCATGCCACTATTACTAAACGTACTTTCAACATGCAGTCAGTAATGCTTTATTAAAATGCTGAACATCTGATGATGTTTGCAAACCCAGACCCTATCCAATAAAAAGAGTTCAGAAACAGCTGCACTGAAATAAAATCTCAATGATTAAACTATAAAGCTTACAGAACTTGAGTGAGGCTGGGGCTCACACTTCTTCAGCTCAGGGATCTTTATCCATCAGTTTTAATGGAGCATGATTAGATGCTTAGAATGATTGCTTACTGATTTTACACTGGTGGAAAGTTGTTCCCCTCGCTCAATCTGTGCTTTTCAATCAAAAATCCCTTTTACACATGCACTGCAGCCCTGAACTTTTTTCCCAGAACAGCTGTGTGGATGCAAATGTCAGAATCAGTCAAACTGGACATTAAACAGGCTGTACTCTCCCAGCTCCTTAGTACAAAGTTTGTATAATGTCTGATGAGTCCATGTGTGAATAGAACAGGGCATTTTCTGGGGAACAGTGAAGAAGTGGGCAAGTGAGTGGTCATCAAGTGAGTGGTGTGAAACCAGAAGAATAGAAAGATCCAAAAAAGGGTCATTCACACAAAGATGCCAATGAAACTGAAGAGACAATGAGAGTTGGGAACTTCTGTCAGTGAGGGATGATGCTGAAATTGTCAGAGAAATTAAAGGGACGGCCAGAGACTTGGTCGTTTATTACCAAATTACGAATTGGCAACATGACTGCTCAATATCCTGCTGGTTGTCGGCTCTACCCACTTCTTGCATAAACCACATGGAGTATTTCCAGTATTTTCCAGCAAGGAAAATCTCCTGTTGTTTTCTGTATGTGAGAAAGGACAAGCCTGGACATTGTTCGGAGCTCATATGTGAAAATAGCTAAAGTCGTGCAGTCAGCAGGTAGCACAAGTGTGATGAATATAATCTACATGGAAAATGTTCTCAATGCATTGCACATAAGTAGTTATTTTAGAGACACAGTCAGTTTAAATATTATTCATTTTATTTCAGTAGTTAATATGTTTTCCATTTCAGCAATACGCTTTCAAGATTTTAAACAGTCATGTGCTACACCACTGAGTTACAGGAAAATTCTGTCATTGATGTTTGAATGCCTTGAAATCAGATCTTTAGCATTTTGTTTAAATCAATAGAAAATAGAAAGATAGAATGTAACAAACTTAATCCTCTGTGCTGGATGTACCAAGAATCTCTAGTTTGGGCTAAAACTCAGACTGTTGTCTCTGTTCAAGTTGTTCTACTAGTCATTATTTCAGTGAAGCAACAGTCTTTTACATGAGTTTGCAGTGAGGTTACTCTGTACACCCCTGGTTATCATGAAAAATGGCATCATGATAAACTATTCTGAGCCTTTTGTGGGTATTGTCAGCATTTTCTCAATATAATGAAACAGTGCATGTCCCAGTAAAAAGATGTTTAGAAGAGGATGTCAGATGGCATCGCTTTTGTTGGTGTCACCTTATTGTGGCAGGTCTGAATCCTTCCAATTTGTACTCACAACTTTGAAAGCATGATTTAAAAACTGTTTTTATACTACTTTGTAGTATTAATTTTTGCACACTTTTCTCTTTAATTTAGTCATTGCCAGTTCCACACCATCATGCGATGTGACCCAGCTGGAAGGGTGAAGGCTAGCAAACACAGCTGTATTTTTGCTGCATCGTAACTGTTCAACTTATCAAACTGTACAAAAATACAACATTGTTGCCCTCCCCATTTCCCCTGCTCTAACAGACCTGATCCAACATTTAAGCTAATTAAGTCATTCCATTCCTTGGTTGCAGCTGATGTTCATAGCAGTTCATTCCTCAGAACAGCAGTCATTTGCGTATGTACACACTACAAAAACAGCCTTTAATTTTAAGGCATGAACAGGCATAACTGATTAAGTAAAAATGAACAAAGACTGTTTATACATAAAATCATACAAATGTCGCAGGTGGAAGTGGAGAAATAAAAGACTGAATGACTCACAGTACACTAATTCTCAAACACCTTTTAAAGAAGTGCAGGTCTGTTGCAGTATTTGTTTTTGAATTATCATGGGGTCATTTAGGATCTGTTCATCATTTATTCAGGCGTAAATAAAGCATACGCAATGAAATGCTGCAAATCATCCGTAAAATAGCCAGATAATTTGCCAGAAAGGGGAATCTGGTTGTCTACCTCCTGTGTTTTCACAGCTGAATGCTGAGATGATATTTATAGCCGTGTTGTTGAGGAGTCAGACACACCACCAATGAAGCGAGAAAAAGAAAACAGCACAGGGGGATATTTACACTTTTCTCGCTCCTTGTTTTTTTTTTTTTTTTTTAAAGTTTGGAATATTATTAAGGGGATCTGAGGTTGTATAGTCAGTTTTGAAATGTGCATTCACATATGTGTGAGAATGGCTGCAATTATCTCAAAGAACATTAGCAAGCCTCTGCTTTTCTGTAATATTCCGACTCCAGAGCATGGAGTGAGGGATTCACTATGTTCTCTTCAGTGTTTATCTAAACTTCCTTAGCATTTAGCAGAGCAGCCATCGTGTTCTTGTTGTAACCACCTCTGGCCTCATAACCGTGTCATCTGTGTCATTCTATATGTGTATCACCACATTCGTTGATGAGATAAAATGGCATTAGGCATGGGTGGGTCAGAACTGATGCATTTTTGCACACGCAACTCTCTGCTGCTAGAATACAGTATCTGTCATAATACTGTATTCATTCAGACTAGTACTGTAGTACATTGTCAAGTGTACTAAATGTACTAAAATGTCTTGTCCACTTGGTTTGTTGCTCTAATGTTGTTCTTCTTTTGTCCTGTCTGCACTTGTGGTCTTCTTGTGGTGTTCTGTTCTTGACTTTTGTGGGCTCTTGATGAACCACCATAAACATCACATGTTGAATCCTTATGATGTCTCAAACAAAAACCAAGTCATGACAGTTTGAAGTCAATTTCTGCTGAAAATCTGAGAAAATCTTTAAAGATTTAAAGATTCTTCCTCAGTCTGTCAGGGTTGTTTTATCAGGAAGCCAGTATTTACAAACCTTTTCAGCTCCTGTAGACACCCCATTTAAAATACATTCACCATACATATATAAAAGTCCTAATAAATAGTAATATTGAGCAATTGTATCTGCTGCAGGCAAACTGCTCTGTCTCTCTCGTCACCTGGTTCACTCTTTCACTTTTGGTTTAGTGGCTGAAATGTCAACAGCTGATATAATCAGTCACATCAGGTGTGTTTTATTCATATTTAACCTGTGTTATAATCTGACAGTGTGTCTGTATTGCGTTTCTTTTTAGTTTTCCACTGTGCCGTGAGGCGTGCACGCTTGTAGCATACAGCAGTCTCACACACATACAGGTATGTGTTTTAGTTGCACAGACTGTTTTTACTGGTACCCTAGCAGTCTGTTCTCTTCTTCTTTTGTGGGAAAGGTGTAAAAACAGTGATACTAATACTGATGCCAATGTTTACCTTCACACACATTTTAAAAAATGGATTCAAAATAAACATAAAAAATCATGACACCTTATTTTTTGACTTCTGCAAAATAGACAAGTGACATTACTATGCATTCAATAATGGTGTCAAATAAAAGTGAAAATACAAAGGTAAAATACACATGCACATATGATTTCTGCATCTACCAATTTTCACTGTGCAAATCACTGGGGAAATCATAGCAAATTTCCACTTTTTAAGAACACAATAAGACTTTAATAAGCATCGTCATCAGCATAGAAGCCTTGGTGTCACTCGAAATGGAAATATTGCCCAAAAATTGTTGGATTGTCCATCCGTAGTTCATGATGCCTGTCCTGCAGGTCTTTAAATCCCCACAATGGGGCACTCTCAGAGCACGAAACAGCGTGTGGCAGCAGCACATGTGAATGGTGTGCCGCAGGCTGCTATTACAGGACACAGACACTTCAGAAAGAGTGAGTGTGCATTCGATGACATGCCAAGCAGAGTAAGAGGGAGCCCTGCTTATCTGGGCTGCCACACTGAGAGTCTGCCATTGTTAAGAGGAAGCAGCAGTTGGCCCATTAGGTCTCCATGTCTGAAGCTGCGTGGAGCTCCTTTTCCTGCAGCTCCTCTGGAGCACAGGGCTGGAAGGAGCCTTAGTGGACTCCTGTCTGGCTCAGATGCACACACACACACACACACATGGGCCAAGGGAGCCATAGCTGTAAAAGGCCTCCTTTCCCTCCAAGCCAGCACAGCTTTATGGTTTTCATCTCTCTAGTTCAACTGTATTGCTTTGCCACCATCACTCTTTTACCACCTGTGGTTTGTTTTGTTGGTGTCTTGCGTGGACATGTTATAAGACCTGGAGCGCGTCGTTAGCATGATTTTTGTTGTTTCCCTACTCTACCACACCTGACCTATCCTCTCCTTTAGTTAATGACCAGAATCAGGTCTGCTAGGCAAAGCCTTTGCAGTGCCATATTGTGGGATCCAACTAACTGAGAACTCTTTAGTTAGTGCCTCTTCATTTAAAAGGGACCATTGCAGTGGTGCATGTACCGCTCGAAGTACTTGATCTAAAACACTTCCATCCCTGCACAATGGGGGTTTTCTTTCAGCAATGACATAAGTCTTGTGTCAGTCATGTGGCATGAGACTTATGTCACTGCTAGAAGAAAGTCTCCATTGTGCAAAGATGGAAGCGTCTAAGATTAAGGACGTTACGTCACCGATTGGCACTATCTTCAGTTTAAGCCAAGCTTGAGCACAAAAGCCATGCGATGACATAAAAGCCACTGACAATAAAAACACAAACGGCTTTTAAATCGCTGGAAAAGTTTGAAAATAATTATTTGCTCAAACACGAACTTCTGCTCTAAGCCTTTTTATATGGCAATGGTTCCCAACCTCAGTCCCCTGCCACTTATATTATAGTGTTTTCCCTGATCTCACGTAGGAACGGCCCTTTATAACCGGCTTCTGCCCCCAGGCTCATCGCTGGGTCTTTGTTTTCACAAACACTGACTTGAGCCGGTAAATTCTAAATATTGCACAAGTTCTCAAGTGTTGAGGTGCTCATCTCGAGCTTTTCCCTTAGGGACACTTTCACGAAACACACTCAGCACATTTTCACTGCGCCGCACTCTGCTGTCCCTTTCCTTCCACTCTCTGAACCTAGACTGGCGTGTCGTGCTGTTTTGTTTTAGAGAGATTTTAGTTTCTCCCGTGAGTGTAGTGGCCAGTTTCCTTCATGCCAGTTTCATTTTCTAAGTCAGTGCTTATTTTCAAGTTAGTGTGCCATCTGAGGCCTTCTGAAGCGCCGTGCTTCCGTTCTACCAGGGTGGCTCAGCGACTAAACGCAGTAGTCTGACGCTCCGGCTGCCGTGGATAGCATCCCGGCTGCTGCGAGTCTTCTCTCGAGCAGTGTTGGCAGCTTCATGTGACTCGAGTTTCACTCGCCGCTGTATCGAATCCAGTCTGCAGCGAGTTAGACTTGAAATAAATCTGGGCTTTGAATTGCACCCGCAGAGAATTCAAATCTCTGCTCTGCGTTTGGGTTCATTAGTTCAATCAGCGCTCTTATTTAAAGCACCCCCACATTACAAAAAGTTTGCATGTTTGTAAATTTTTTTCCTCCAAATGCTGGTGTTTTTCTGGATTACGAGGTCAATAAGTAAATGAACTAAGAATATTGCTTCGTATGCTCTATGGAGACAAATCATCAGTTTGCCAGTTAATCACAGAGTGCAATCTGTGCTCTTCTCAAATACAACATGCTCTTTAGGTTTATTGCTTTACTTTCCCCATAAAAAGTAAAACATTTTCAACCTTTACAGTATCCAACAAACACATTAGCCTCTAAAGTCAGCTAGAAAAAAACCCACCAATATTTGCAGTTACAGCAACTACAGTGATTGCCATTTCCATTGTCAAACATCTCAAAGTATTAAAACGTATAAAATCGCTGGTTCTTCTGTTTTTTGATGAAAGTTGGAGCACTGTGCTCTCTTCTTCTCACTGTCTAATGCACACACTCACTCTGCGTGTCGGAGTCTGTTCATAAGTCTCGGTTTGATTCAGTAGCTCATTAGCAAGGCTGAGGAGGAAGCTGGCACTCTGTGGAGAGAGACACAGGGCAGATACATGGCTTTCCAGAAGGATGACTCACTTGCATGGAGTTGGACAGAATCACTGGCACTCTCCTTCGACTGCTGTTGAACTTTATCTAACACTGCAGACCTCCCGCTAGGTCCACATTGGTTTCCTATGATGCCAAGAAGTGGGCTTGGATCACTCTGGCCATATGGACAATTTGCTTTGTTCTGGGAAGGCAGTGATGGACTCTGAAGAGGTTGTATGAGTTGTAGAGCAGACAATGCACCTCTCATCTCACTCATTACTCATGTTTCTGCTAGCATTTACTCCAAAGAGACAATTCTGTTCCTATTCATACAGAAATGTCCTGTTGGTTTGATACTGAAATTTAGTAGCCTATGGTAAGAAGCAGAACAAAGTAAATATTGTGTTTTGCATTAAAGTCAAACATTGACCGGGGGCTCAGAAGCAACTTGTCCGATCTGCATATTTTATGTGTAATTTAGGATATACTAGAATTAAGATTTATTAAAATACTGGTCTTTAATGTTTATTGTCCTACTGGAACTTTTCACACATTTTACATCCATCTCCTAATCATGCAATATCACTCAAGTTGTGGAATGCTTTGAAAATATATATGTGAAATGACTATCACTACAAAAAACACAGTGTACTTAAAATGTGCTTAACCCTACCTTAATTTACCCCTGATATACACGAAACTCCTTAATTTGAAATAAGTGGCCATCAATTTGTGAACCGATCCCTTAATGTTACCTTAAAAGTGGATTTAAGGCATGAGTCTGAAACCCCTTAATTTTAAACATAAGGCATTAATTCAGGAGGTTCTATTATACTGCCCAAAAAATTAAAGGGAACACTTAAACAGTCATGCTGTCGTTTAAGTGTTCCCTTTAATTTGTTGAGCAGTATATTTAAGGGACAAATTCAGTAGTTTTACCCCTTAATCAGTGAACTTTTCCCCTTAATTTCCTGGAAATTAAGGACAATTAAGGTCAAAATTAAGGTAATTTTAAAGGGTAACATTAAGGGGTTTGGTTTCGTAGTGTATATTGTGACTAACTATTGACATATTAAATGAAACTGATAAAACAATTAGGAAGTAAATGTGATTCTGTGAAGATGAAGTAAAAATACCATCATTCAAAATACTATCATGTAAATAGTTTACAACAAATATGTCAATAGTTTCAACAGTTAAGATGCCTTTACAAACGTTTCATTATCTCTGAAAGGGCCACATAAGAGAAATTCAGGATATATGATTTTGACTAAACACATTATGCTTTGTTGCTTTGTTAGGAAAACTTAAGCACTTAAGAATTCAGCATTGAACCAAAAATTATCACACACTGGGCCATCTGTCAAAATCATTTCTTGATATGAAAGTTTTGAAGCCATTTTTGTGATATGCATCACAAAATCCACCGCATCATCTGTAAGCCATAAAAACCAAGTACATGTGAACTGATTGTATTCTTAAATAATATATCTACTCAGGTAGAAATTAATGTAGTCTAGCCTAAACTAACTTATTAGGTCCTCCACTACTGAGTGTACTATAGCAATGCAGTGGAACTTCTTAGTACATATTGCATCTCTTTGCATTGGAATTTAAATGTGTAAGGCTCTATTCCTGTTGATTTCAGAGCCTTTTGGTCTACAATACAATTCTGAAGCTACAGTGAGTGATGAATGTAACAGCAAGGTACCCAAGAAGCAAAACCAACAGAATAGAAATTAAATGAAACTGATAAAAGCAATTAGAAAGTAAATGGGATTCTGTGAAGAGGAAGTAAAAAGACTATCATTTAAAATACTTCGAAATGTAAATAGTTTACAACAAATCTGTCAATATTTAGTCACAATGCCTTGCACCTGGCGGTGGATCATGAAAAGGAAAAGATCAAAAGTTTCCTGGAAAGTTTCCTGGAAAGGGATCAAGCTAAATCCTGGACTATACAGCATTCAATGGGGATTTTCCATTGGAATTTTTATGTTGCACAAGACTAAGCTTAATCCATGTCCAGGAAACTAGCTGTACATGTCAAAAGTATTCAGACACTCTATGTAATAACTAAATTCAGATTTATGGTGCATTCATTGCTGACATGGGTTTAATCACACAAACACAGCAGTCTTCATAGAAAAGGGCTCTTCTGGAGATGACCAGACCTACTGCCCACATCAACTAGAGAGGTATAAAGCACCACCCTGTACATTTGGGGTGAGTTGTTTTCCTCACATAGAGGTTTGACATCTAAAGTGAAGCTATGAGAGTAAATCTTCCTACTTTTGCTTACAGAACAAACTGAACGAGAAGGTCTTATTATTGTATACAAAATAAGGATAAACGTGCATAAATAAGGAGCATCTGCTCCAAATATAGGCATCACTCTTTAATGACTGTTTAAAATTTTGCAGATAATCTTCACTCACATCTTCTGTAGAGTTTTTGCTCACTTTCCCTTTAGAAGTGTGAGATTCGAAAGCTTCAGCGAAGCAGCTGGTTTGAAGTACAAATTCCATGACCTCTAAAGGATCCTTAAGATAGGACCATTCACCAATCTGCCTGTACAGGATTACTGTAAAGCACCTGTAAAGGATGATCAAATCTCAACTCTGCAGTTTAATCTTTCAGGCACTTCCAAGTAACTGCAAGTCTTAAGTGGGAAGGATATTATCGTCAATTAGGAGCAATGTCTTTTGTTAAGCTGGGTTATGAAAAAGCATTTTGCTGGGATAATAGTGATTATAGCCTTAGTCATAGTGCACTTGTCCTCTCAATAGTACCAATTATATCCATTTATTTCTCTTCTCCATTGACACCCTCCTCTTATGATGATCATAATAAGATGCTTTAGAAATCCATATAATACACTCGTGCACACGCACATGCACGCACACACACACACACACACACACACACACATTGGTTCCTTCAGTTGTACACTGCAGTTCAACTCCTTGGTAGACAGGGCAGTGAATGCATTGTTGCTGGAGTTGCTGCTCCACTACAGGCTTTCCGAGAGATTAATTTAGTGAAAGCAAATGCACTGTGCCCAACAGAGTGTTTGAAACTGTGGGATAGAGGCTCCATGCTGCCGTGAGTTAATGTGATGGAAACAAGTGACCATCGGTGTCTACAGAAAAAACCCAGCAAGATTTCTTGCCAGAATATAGAGGCACCTGCAGTAAGCCAGTGGTGTATTAGTGTACCCCAGTGTGGGCTTCAGTATTGAACCATGTAATTTCCAAAGATGCCTCTATGTACTGTCCAATGAAATCTAAAGCATGTAATTTTGAGTAGAATAAAATGGAATTAAATGAAGAAGAAGAGGAAGAGGAAGAAGAAGAAGAAGAGGAAGAGAAGAGGAAGAAGAAGAAGAAGAGGAGGAAGAGGAAGAAGAGGAAGAAGAAGAGGAAGAAGAAGAAGAGGAGGAAGAGGAAGAGGAAGAAGAAGAAGAAGAAAATGCCAAGTGCAAGGCATTGCTATGTGACTAACTATTGACATATTTGTTGTAAAGTATTTACATTTCTAAGTATTTGTGAGATGATGCTAAGTTGATCTTATCTTTTAAGACGAAGCAATAATTCACAATTTCCTTTTTGTTTACTATTTTTGTCATTTGAAATTGAATGTTTTATTGTGTTCTCCTGCTCCAAGCAAAAAACAACCCACCACAGAATGTGAGATGGTTTTCAGGTTCTTTGATGTTTTAAGGTTTTCCCCTTTCCCTGATGGCCTTTTATTTGCTCAGCATCCAGCCCGGGATGTTAGCAACTTTTGTTTAAAAAGAACATCGGAAAGGGAGGGAATGTTCGTGGCACTAGCAGTCAAATGTTTACTGCTTGGCTATGATCAAAGCTGGAGAAATGCTGTGAGCTAATGGAGGTAGCTGGAGCGCTTTTATCTGCCACTGACAGGGAAATGTCAGGCGGGACTGAGGAATTGGCCTGATGAGGGGGTGGCCGTTTATGGGCTGTGTGTCATTGCTGTTGGTGACAGTGTGAGGGCCGTCCTAGTGTTGCTACAGTTTGGTGGAATGAAGATGAAAGGGAGGTGTGTGCTGTAATCAGATTGTCTCCTGCAGTTGGGCCTCGTATTCATCTTCTGCCAGCAGCCAGCAGCCTGGGCCCTGCAGCCTAAACTCTGCACGACATAAATCACAATTGGGCTGCAGTCAGCTCTCGTTCTCGCCACAGGACTGAGAGCCCAGCAGAACCAGCTTAAGGCAGACCTGAGACAAATTCAGCCTGGCCCGGCCCTTATTTACACACTTTATTGTCTTTTTCTGGACTTTTTACTGGTTAAGCACCTAATGATTTTGTCTTCAGGGGAATCATACCTACTTTCTTTCTCCACTGGGACAGAAAAATAGCACCATAAGGTCCCCTGCCAAGGTCATGTCCCGCCCATGGCTGGTTAGCCGTCACATTCTGGAGCTTCACTGAGCTTAAGTCATACCCAGGTCGCCACAGTGGTGGCTGTGTCTGTAACTTGGCAAGGGCTGAATGGAAAACAGTGCTTTTACACCTTTATTCTGTTGCAGCACCATCTCTGTATGTCATTTTAAATCCATGGCTACTCAGATCTCTCCAAGGTGCATGATTTCACATGTTATTGCAGGCCTCTGCTATGCTATTCCATATGTTGTTTGGTGGTGGCCCACACATCTCGCTGACTGGAGCCACAAGAGCGGAGAAGGGACATCTGTTGCCCTGTCTGTCCACACTGACTCTCTCACAGCAACATAAACACACCTTAGTCTCAGCCTCCACTCAGCTGCCACAGACCATGAAAAAGTATGGAAATTCACTTTGGCTTCCTCTGCACAAGCCCACTGCTTTCCATATGGTGGAGGACTGGCTATCAAACCATGATACACTGGAATGCACATCTCTTGGAGCCCAAGAGAGTTTCCTTCTATTCCGATACCATTTATTAGAATAGGACTAAATTAATGTTATTTTTCCAGTACAATACATTAATGCAACAATGATTTTAATATAGTAAAAGCAATGAGTACAGCTCAGATTTAATTGTTGCATTTGGTCAATTCTCAATTTTTCATTAAAAAAAATCAGCCATTGTAAAATATTATGAATGGACCAAAAGAAATAAGGCAAAATTACTTAATAATAATGTAATATAAATTATGAAGAACAAAATACATGATTTTCCTGTTCAAAGTTACAGTTCAAAGAAACAAGATACACTTGGAAAAATAGTGTTAGCGGAGGGATAATGGCCGATGCTGTTTTTCAGGGTTTGGGCGCAGCCCCTTCAGTGAAGGTTAATGTTAGTACTACAGTATACAAAGACTTCCAGAGACCTGGCCTGAACCCAGCTGAACATCTTTCGGGTGAACTGGAACATCATGCGAATGGGAGGTTCTACAGACTCTGTGATGGACATGTGTCCACATATTTTTGCTCATATTGTGTAGACTGACTCCAATACCTAACATTTGACAAAGCATTCGTTTATTGGAACGCTTTTCCTTTCTCTGCAAACTAACCTTTGCGATTTGTAGACAGAGTTAACATTTATTTAATCAAACCTCCACATTTTGGCATTCCAAAATGTCTCTTGTGTGTGTGTGTATATATATAAAGCGCAGTGCAGTGCGTGACTGAGTCAGATGAGAAAGTGCAGAGCACAGCAGTCAATTATAGGGGGTTGTTGGTGGCCAAATTTAGTTACTTAATGGACATCTGAATCATCATTACCTTTCTTCTTGCTTTTAGGGAGAACCTTAGCCAAAGACAAACACTGGCTAGGCTTTGGGACATGTTGTCTCACGAAGGTGTAGCAGTAATGAGGGATAATTCTTTGCAAGATGAGATGTACCTTCATAATCAGGACAGAGTCATTACCTTGAGGAAGATATGGTCATCAACTTGAGAACGATTGTGCTTTCAAAGTGAATATGCCAGCCAATGTCAAGTTTTTATGATGCACTTATTATAGATGTAGGAGTGTATGTGTGTGTGTGCGCGTGTGTGTGTGTGTGTGTGTGTGTGTGTGTGCGTGTGGAGTGGATGATGCAATCCCTTGGGGGGGTCAGCAGAGTTATTCCAGGTGTTATGGGCTGCTGCTCTTTCTCCACTTCACCTTTATGAGATACAAAGGAGTGCTAACACATCACACCATTTGACCCTGAGCTGCCTCAGAGCTGAACAGCCATTTTCACCTGCAGGATCTCAGGAGCTTACATAACACCCAGTGGCTGAGTAAACCGAAGCAGAGAACACAGAAAGGACAGATAACCGTCTAACCTCAGCCCAGCTTTTTTGCTATGTGTGTGATTAGTATTATGGAAGGACTCAAATCTCCAAAGGCTAATGTCTGCATTAATTAATATGCTGCCTAAGTGCTCACATCAACACCACACTGTGAAATATCATTAACTTGCTATTAAAGGAGATATGCTGTGGATTCCATAGTTTTTTGTGTTTTTCACACATCAGTTCCCAACCTAATGTAGAAACACTTGTAAACATTTAAAAGCGTTCCAATAAATGTCTCTAAAATATATTTATGAATAAATGTTACTCAAATTAAAGCACAAATGTAATAAATAAAAATGCTGTCTTTGTAAAAATGTATTGTAAAACAAAATTAATGAAGGTCAGTAAATAGATTATTTTCTTTGCCAATTATAAAATAGAAAATGACAACTTTTTTCCAGAATGTTTTCCAAATTTTTATAGAAAAAGACCAACTGCAGGTTTTATGGAGCCAGCACTATTATGGAGCCACTAATTGCAGAGCTGGTATTGGTCTTTTGTTTCATGATCCAGCCCCTTTTAAAGAGCTCCAATAGACAGAAGCTGAGCCCCCCAAGAGGTGGCAACAATGACAATTGTAGTGATGAAAGTGTACAGTCCAATAATCATTGAGATGATTTTCTCGTGAACAAAGTGCTCCCAGGAGCCACATAGACTCCCTGGAAAGTCAATAACACACAATAATGTTCAATAAGTGTTCAATAACTATTTGAATCTGCCATAAAATTCTCACTGAAGCAGACTGTACTGTCTATCAAACACAGTCTACGTTAAATAAACAAGCTATGCCACTGTGTTTTGATGTGGAGTAGATATTTTGTACTTTCTAATCACATGTTAATGCTGGGGGTGCTTCAGGACTCCAGACCAAACTGAAGTGAATGGGTCAATGATTTATGAGGCACAGAATGCAAAGAAAAACACTTAGGTTCTACTGGATGATCATTAACAATTGATCCAGTCGAGCTTTTTCTATCAACATGTTACGCATTGACAAGCCTGCCATTGTGCCAGCAATGTCGCTTCCTTTTGTATGTCTCTCTTCCTCTCTTGCTTTTTCCAGCTGCCCCACCATTATCATAGGCTTCACCTTTGGGAGCTGGAGTGGAGGAAGGAGGGAGTAAGTGACATGAGGGAGAAGGGGACGGAAATCCATGGAGCGGCCACATCAGTAATTAACAGCTGCTTTGGCTCTAGCTTAATTTATTATGCAGTACTTTTAGTGGCCCTGCCCCTTGACACCCTGCAGAATGAGATCAGCTCCCCTCAGACACCCAGCGTGTGAATAGACCTCTTTCTGCTTCTTCTCAATTGTATGTCTTTGTGCACGTGCATGTGTGTTTGTGTGTGTGTGTGTGTATGCTAGACCGAGGAACCATTTCAGCCTCAATAGACTGACTGTACCACGCAGATAGAGGGAATCTTTTGTGCACCATGGAAGTACTTGACAATCACAAAGGTACAAATCTCATTTAGTGTCAGTCAATTGTGCTAGACACTCGATGCAGAAGGGCAGGGAAGAAAAAGGGCCTTTGAAAAGAGTTCATAATAATGCTGCTTAAGCTTTTGCTGTCGGGCTCTCATCTCACCTTTATGCTGGCACTCTCCTGAGGCCCTGCGCTGGATGCTAAAACAGGGTTTAAAGACATCAACCTGCTACCGTAAAGCGTTTGTGCCGTGACTCGGATGTTTGCTTCCAGGATCAAACCCACAAAGTGCAAACACTCCACAATTGTTGTTTGTGGTATAAATTGCAAGGGGATCTTTTCCTGCGCTCTCGCTTTGGACAGAGCTGTGAACGAGATAAACAGAGAAGTGGCCATGTGGGATAGCATCACACAGGAAGACACACAAAAGGACAGCGAATGGATTTTATAGCTCTACATTCTAAAGCCATAGTCACACTGGGCCAGGGGGCTCATACTCAATTTTTTGAAAAGGGAGGTCAGTTTAAAAAAGTGTCCCAATTAGTTTTTGAGGAGATAGTTGGTTAACGGGGGCTAGCTAAACTGGACCTGATTCTACATAGTCAGCTCCTCTGGGTAGGTAGATGCCTCAGTGCTGGCCAACTCTCGGTTCTTGATCCACAGTACAGACTAGATGAGGGCTGAGAGCAGTTACATCTGCACTTTCAGGGGATTTGTTTGATAATTCCATTCATTTGTTAATTCTGACATAGTAGTATCTACTGCTGACAAAAACACAGACAGATTTAACTATATGTCGTAGAATATTAACTTAGTTGGAGTCCGGTGCTGTGCGCAGACAAGTCATTTGAATCAGTCCCATGGGCTGGATGTGGCCTGCGGGCCAGTACTTTAAGACCCCTGTAGTAGACACTTGCAATTTGCATATCTCGGTAGATAAGCATGAAAAAGGTGGGAGCAGAAGGCTGGCTATGAAAAATTCCTCCATTTGTTCCATTTAGCAACTCAACAATGACCATTTAAATTAAACAAGAAAATCTATATGATCATTATAATGAATTGTTCTCAGTGTGACAGCTTTCGATATAAGTAAGTATGAAAATTAAGGCAGAAACAATCTCTGGTTGTTGACTGTGGCAACAATTTGTATTAATGATGTTTCTTATTTCAAAATCTTTTCCTGAATCATTAATAATGACAGTCTGAAAGATATGAGCAGCTATGAAGTCACTAGCTCCTGTTTTACAAACTGAGTATCTTAGACTACAGGAACAGTCACTGGTCATGGTGTCATGTTGTCACTGTGTGCTTTGATGGATGTAATAATCACTGGGTTTGTCGACTGATAAGACGTGAAGTGTGCAGTGTGTTATCACCCAGGGATTGTGATGTTGCTGCTATTCCCAGCTCCACCTGGAGTACTGCAGTAAGGAGGGATATAATCTACCTCTGAAGTACTTCATTGCTGCTTAAATAAGGATATTAGGGTCTAAGATGTTTTACTTGATGAGGATATTAAGGCCCTCCTCTACATTTCTCATTTATAATAGAGAGCTCTAACTTCTTTGTGGGTCCTGGGGGAAAAGGTGGTCATGGGCCCTTAGAATTCAGACCAGATTAGTAAAATCTGATTTCGACAATGAAAAACTGTCTAAAACTGGTGTTTGCAGAGACTGTCCTCAAGGTTCTCCCAGATTCTCCCCAAAGAAGGTTCTCCCAAAGATCTTGTGTTTTTTCTGTTTGTTTCTAAGACCTAAAATAAAAGACATTTTGGTTCTTTATGGGCATTTGCGCATGATGCCAGTTTTAAACCCTAGAAGTGGTTAGTATAATTACACTTCTCAAATTACAATAACTGGTTCAATGTGACATAGCAACACCAGACAAAGCTCAGCATGACATCTGGGACCTTCAGTATCAACACAAACCAGGGGAACTTCCGTATTAGGAGCTCTTTTACTGTATGACGACATTAACCATCTGTGCTGCTAACGTTCTATGGGTAAACCAGTATAGCACACTATGACACATGGCTCTCAGCTAGATGGCGACATAAGTTTCTCCCAGCTAATGTGGACAAATTATACAGGCTTGAGTTAGCATAGAAAGAGGTATTTGCATGACAAACAATGAGCAGAACAACACCTAACATTATGTAGGATGACACACACCATCTTGAATGAAAAACTCAAATTAAGGTGCACAAAACTTCAATGCTGTTCATTTTGCTGTCAGCGACTTCCAGTACTGCTTGCTGTCACTGAACGTCACTGATCATGCTGGTGTTTCTGACCATTCTTGTTTTGTTTTTAATGAGGGTGGGGCTGATTTACAAAAAATTGTAGACTGGAGGTGGGAGGGTATAACTGATATCTCTGTATCAGGCCAAAAGTAGGAAAACACAATCAATAAATGAGGTAAAATTATGTACTATGCTAACCTCATGCTAATGGAATTACACATGAAAATTTTTGGCCATTCTAGATTTAAAAAAGACATCTGTCATTCCATGTTTTTTCTAAAGCTTATAACAGATACCATTATAATATCTCTTATTACTCAATATTTCTGTGTGACTCTCTCCGTGAACAGCCCTTGCATAGAGGTGCTGTGGTGAAACCCAATAGTTATTGATTATTCACCACAGGCCTTAAGTGATGTTTTTTAACCCCATGGGGAAATGTGATCGACTGATTTGATTGATTCACTGTCACATTTCTCAGTCCAGCACCTGAAGGCCTAACCAGTAGTTCTGATTGGATCATTTTCCATTACTAATCCAACAATTTGAGCCTATTGTTTCCAACCAAAACCTAATGACAAAGAAAATGAGTTTAGAAGCAAATGTTTTATCTTCCTTCTTTGGACCCCACTGGCAGGTGTGAAGACAATGGCCTTTCAGATTCTGATTCTGGGCCATAATTACTACATTAGATGAAATTTCTCAACATGTCAATGCATACTGCATATTTTAAAATCTACTCCTCTACCTTTTGTTCTCTTATTATACTTTGTGATTTTTGTGCATATGTATGATTTATATACATTATTATTGTTTCATTTTCTGTTTTAAATGTCTGACCATATTCAAAATTACATATATTCTAACTGAATAAGGTTCTGAGCCTGCTGCCGGCCTCTTCTACAATTATAAAAATGAATTAACCAAGGCCTTACTCGAGTCAGGTTAACATTATTACTGACTGAAATGTACAATCTCTCAAATGATGGACTGGCCCTCCAAGGCCGTTACTGCTGCTAATGTCTAAAGGGAGTGGAGCTCCCTGGCTGAGTGTGGGCTGTATGCCACTGTTCACTGGCTTCAGAGGCTATCCTGGTTCTCTCATCCATGGTGTTGCCATACAGTGCCACAGGTGACTGGCCCTTTTGTGTCTTATCATCTGAGCTGACGGCGCTCCAGGGCATGTCAAGTCTGCACTCAGGAGCTCCCACTGGACATGAGAGACACAGGATAAGAGGGTTTTATTCACTCTCAGGTGCTCTGCAGGATGTCTCCAACATTCCTTTTTTATCACTGTCACAAGAAAACCCCACATTTCAGAATTGGAAACATGGAGAACACACTCCTGCACATTTTACGGCACATTTAGTGCTCTTTTTTTGTATATGTACAATATTCAACATACAATATACAACACAGGGATTGGGTACTTACTTTCACTTTGAAAAGCAACAGAACATGTAACCTGACAGAACGTGTAAGCTCAAACCTTTTGCTACACTTGTGATCTCAACTTACAGATGAAATGAGTCTATATACAGTACGTAAACCATACATACCAATCTACAAAAAATTAAACAAAAATATACGCACAGAAACTTACAGTGTACATCTTGTTGCCCTACAAAAACTTGGATCTCCATTTTTGTCTATTTTACATTTTTTTTAGACTTTGATCAGTTCTTCTCTTTGGTTCTTTGAAGAACCATCTATTAAAAAGTTTCTTTGGGGAACCTAAGGTAGTTCTTCTGTGGCATGCATGAGAGTGTGGTATTAAAAAAAGAGAAAAAGAAAGAAAAACTTTGGATTTTCTGAGGTAAGTGCTGTTTTGAGTAGTGGAGGTATCAGCTGTGGTTTCCATGCTATGGAAGCAAATGCTTTCAAAACCTTTTACATCATTAACAAGCCATGTAGCCATGCTGAAGATGAATACTTCATGCTGTGTGTTGTAATTATTGATGTCTGCTTCAATTTCTGAGCTTGATGTTGAAGGGCAAGCATGAAATGTGCTGCATGCATGATCTGCCCTTGATGTGCTGCTGGTGAGGGTGTGTTTAGTATATTTCTGGCCTGCTGTTCATGGGGGGGGATCGTCTGCTGGATTCCAGGGAGGGGGCAGTAAAGCACTCGGGCATGGACAGTGTGCTTTCTGATGGAGGAGGCCTG
>JBBPCX010000135.1:27720888-27737810 GCA_037974365.1 Hydrocynus forskahlii | reverse complement strand
AAATGGGGGCTAAGGTTTGGGCGTGGCACCCCCCCCCCCCCCCCCCCCCCACGAACGTGTCCCTTCTGTGCGCTCTCAAACTTTCACTGTCGCAACTGACATTTCAGGTGAACAGGATGGTATAATACAAATAACTCTATTTTTGTTGAAGATAACAGGGTCCAGTGGGCAAAGTGGACCACATTTTGACTAAAAGCATGCAAGCTCCGCTAACAGGCTCCAGTGTAGACCAGTCTGAAAATGTTAAACATGAATGGACTCTTTACACTGTTCTTTCCGCCACTAAAGAAAGGCCACATCACTCTACTCTTCCAAAGAGCATAGAGAACAATATTAAATTGGAAAAAGTTAAATATGTCTCCATTATATTACAAAAAAAAAAACATAAGATACAGGAAGAATAAAGTTAAATGTGTCTCCTTTCTATTAAACACATATAAAACCAGAAATCATTAAAAGACATTATGAATGTAGGAACTGGGACCTTTAAGTAAGCTGAAGCTGAAGTTCAGCTCTGCTCTAATTTATGCAAATCAGCAGTGTCGCAGGTGGGTGATAACCAATGAGAAAAGACCTTCTCACATCCAGTGAAACACACTGCGCTGACCTCTGTTCCTGTGGAAGATTTGTCATAAACATGGAGGGAAAAACTGATCAGTTATTACTGAGGTACATCCAAATTTTACAACAAAGGATGACCACCACAATGAAATTTTGAAGTGAAAGCATAGCGAAGCCTTAATGTGAACTCAGTCATAGGCGAAGTGTTTAGCCTACTAAGCTGTTCTTGTCAGTTAGATCACATTTAGATATTTAAGTGGAATGTTAGTGAATAAATTTAGGGCAATGTTAGTCAAGTACTGGGATATACTGGACCGCAATTCTTTTCAAATGTCCTTTGTACTCCCATCAAATTTGCTGCCAAAGAACTATTTGCTACAGGGACCTGATCATGGTGAAGAACCATTAAAGAATCCAAAGTGTTTGAGTTGTCATGGTTCTATGTAACTACTGCCTTTTCCAAAGAACTTTTTCAGAACCCGGCAGATTCTTTTTTCATTCATAAATATCAAAATAGAAAGTGTCAGTAAAAAATAACGAGACAAAAATAGTCCAAAGTGGTCAGTCAGTAAAGTGAGATGACGTGAGACATAAAAGAGTGTGATGGTCCAAATTGGTCAGTTAAATCGATAAAACCACAGATCTAAAGTTGGTAACCCTGAGGCTAGCCTTCTGCCTGTTGACGGGTGGATGATGACTAATGCACCTTATTGGCTGACTACTCAGAAGCAGTCTCCTGATTGGTTGAGGCAAGGTGCTGGGGACAGATTAGGCAATGCACCTGACAGACAGGCAAAGAGATGTGCTTTTGATTGTGTCCTTACTGCGAGGAAGCAAAGAAGATGAGTTTTTGATTGGCTGGGGGGCAAGGGGGACAGGCAAGATGGATTTTTGATTGGGTAAGGGGGCATGTAGGGTCCGTTCAGCCGGCCTTGAAGCTAGCCCACCCCAGCGGGGACTGTCATGATCAATGTGGTCATTACCGCTTCTCTCTGGCTTGACTGGGCCCAGTGCTCCAGCTCGGATGTATGGAATAAATTAGGGGGAAATGGACTATAAAGACAGAGTAGGTCACTCTGGTAGCGAATGTAAATCTATTGAATGAAATATACCAGCGGGCTTTGTCCATTATTCAGGCCACTGGCTGTGTCAGACACCCAAGCACTGGATACAATAACAAGCACATGGAGGCACACAGGGATTTCCAAGTGTCAATGGGTAGCAATAGATTCTGGCATGAACACAATCTGTTTTTGTTTTTCCTATCAAAAACATTTTTGAACATTTTTTTGGTTCTAACAGTAATATGCTGGTGTCAGGCTTTCCAATGAAAGTTTTATACAAGAACAAGCAGACACTGGCCTTCTTTACTCAGGGCTAAGACACCCGTGTGTAACAGACATGAGTGTTGAACAGAAGTAATAGAATCCTGGCTGCACGGAGGCTGCCCCCTTTTTACCAGCTCATCTGACAGTCAGACCAAATGTTACACACTCTCCACTGCCTGCACACTATTTGGAGACTTGAATGACTGTTTGCTTGTTTTAATAGATTCAGTGAATGGAAAGGCTCCAGGCATATATAACACTGACTGATAGCAGAGAAGGGGGGGGGGGGTAGAAATAGAAAGGGGGAGAGAAAAAAAAGAAAGACACAAAGGGAGAAAGAAGGTTGAGGGAGAGGGAGAGAGACAAAGAGAGAGATAATGAGAACAAGAGAGACAGTGAAGAAAGAAAGAGGGGAAAAAGGTAGATGGGGAGAACAAGAGAGAGAAAGACACAATGCAGCTGGAAGGACATGAAGAGAGACAAGAGCAGGAAAATGAGAGGGGGGCAGAAAGAGCAAGACAGGGAGGGGAAGGGGTGAGAGACGGTGAGAAAGAGAGGGAAGAGAGGGAAGCTAAGGATAGGGAGGTAGAGATAAAGTAAATGATTGAGAGAGTGAAGATAGTAAAATGGAAGAGGGAGAGAATGAAAGAGTTAAAAGAAGAAACACATTGGAAAAGAGAAGTAAGAGAGAAGTGAATATGGGATGGAGAGATGCAATGAAGAGAGCAAGAGGCAATAAGTGACAGGGGCAGAAAGAGAAAGACGATGATGAGGAGAGACAGTGAAAGAAAGAAAAGACAAGAGATACATACAGAGACAGGGAGGAAGGAGTGTGAAAAAGAAAGGTGTAGAGAAAAAAGACAGAAAGGAAAAGAATAAAAGAGGAGATGAGAGAAAGACAGGGAGCGAGAGACTTAGTATTGTTGAGAGCGAGAGAGAGAGAGAGAGAGAGAGGGAGAAAAGAAATAGAAACAGAAAGGGGGAGAGAAAGAAAAGAAAGAAAGAGAGGGAGAGAGACAGAAAGAGAATGAGGGAAAGAGAGAAACCGAAAAAGAGAGAAGGAAAGAGATACAGAAGGAGCGAGATGGAAAGAGAGAATGGGCCATGTGGGGGAGCTGCAGGACCGACTGTACTGTTTGTCTTCTGACCGCAGACAGATTTAACAGATGGGAACAGTAGATTCAGGGACAGACTCGTCCCCCCCTCCCCAGACCCCTCTCCTCCCTGCGTCTCCTGGAAAGTCATGGAAAGCTGGTTCATTGCTCAGTAAAGAGGGATGGGATGTAGTTTGGTATTGTGTGTGAGTTTTGTAGAAAAGTGTTTTCTTCTTGAGATAAGATGCCTCCCGGGGGGCATGTCAGTTTAACCCCATCAGACGGCAACAATATTTATTTCTGTTTGCCGGGCCAGGGCTTTTTTTCGAGGCAGTGACCTGAGCCACCCAACAATGATGGCCAGCACAGAGAAGCGTGACAGAGAGAATGTCACTGGAGAGAGGACAGACAGGCAAACACAGCTTCTCAGTTCAAAGACGTGGCAAATGAAGAGTTTAGCCAGATTCATGATGATTTTCCCCCGCACTGAGAGTGGCGAGTGTGTTGGTTTTGGAATAGGGCTGCCCAAGACTTTCTCGGTTAACCGAAAAAGCCATACCAGTCAACAAGTCACGACTGTACCCCCAGAACAAAGGAACAAAGGAACAGTAAACAAGTAACATAGTACTGGATAACAGTTGACTACACAACTTCAGACATTTGACCCTTTCCTGCTTGAACACTAAAAATAATGTAATGTTCTTTAACGTCCTTTAAAAACCATCAAAACTCAGAAATGAATCTAAATGTTATTTCATTCTGGAAATCTCAATTTTTAAGAGATGCTCAGGGTGTGTAGAACATACACAATATGTGAGCTTAGCAAAAAAAAAAAAAATCTAACTGCATGGGACTTATTGTTGTAATGCATTTTAGAATGCGTATGGCCTCACAGAGGCACAGTGAGTAGAGCTGTGCTTCACACCTCCAGGGTTGGGTGTTCGAATCTGGGTCCTGGCCTTGTGTGTGTAGAGTTTGCAAGTTCTCGTTATGGTGTCGGGGGTTCCTCTGGGGTCTCCGGTTTCTCCCACAGTCCAAAGACATGCGTGTCAGGTAAATTGGGGTTTCTAAATTGACTGTAGGTTTGAGTGTCTGAGTAAGTGAGTGTATGTGACAGGCTCCAGGTATCCGTGACCCTGGTGTGGAATAAGTGGTTACAGAAAATGAGAATAAGAGAATGCTCATGCAATACCTGTTTTACTCGACTTGTCTTCAATATTCTAATAAGCTTTAAACTCTCTGTTTTGATATCACATCAATCAATAAACAGAAAATAAAAACCCAGACACAACAGACACAAACATGTTTAACTTTTAAACAGTATATTAATTTATTCCAGCAATTGTTATTTTGGCCCAGGCATCAACTATCACTCCATGTTGAGAGGCTATATTAAAAAAGACAACAAAAAAATCACTGATCAATTATATTTCACATATGTAAAGAATAGAAAATAAAGTATTTGTCAGCAATTAAGCCAGGCTGAGCTCCTCCTCTTCAGGGACTCCAGCAGGCTATACTGGCCTCTAAATAATAAAGATAATAATAAATTCAGTACATGTCTGTAATATAATACCTTAGACACATGCTGTATGCAGTCCTATGCATTACCCTAAACCATCTTATTTCATTGTGAATAGTGAATCACAGATAAATACGCTGACTCTGCAGGACTTATTTTGAAAGGCAATGGAGAAACCAATGCAAATCTGACAGAAATATTTTAGAGAACTGACAAATGAAACAATAAAATAGCAAAAATGAAAACAATTGGAGGATACCAAACTAAGAAGAACTATAAATGGACAAACTGAAGTTTGATTCATCTTTGTGCTCTTGCGTATGTGATCACGCCACTGTATCGCGCTAAAGGCTAAAGCTAACAAGAGAGAATACGAGAGGGTTTACAGTCACAGTGAGTGACAAACTAGATTGGAACTATGCTGAGGAAAGTTAGCACTAAAAATATATCATTTATAACTAGCAACCCAGGTTTAAAAATGAGCCAGACACACTATATGGACAAAAGTATTGGGATGCCAGACCATTACCCCAACAAGTTCAAAGACATAGATTTTAATGGAGTTGGTCCCTCTATTACATATAGAACAGCTCCCACTCCTCTTGGAAGGCTTTCCACAAAATTTTGAAGTTTCTGTGGGAATTTGTGTCCATTCATTATGTAGAGCATTTATGAGGTCAGACACTGATGCTGGACGAGAAGGCCTGGCTCACAATCTCCAGTTCATCCCAAAGGTGTTGGATGAGTTGAGGTCAGGGCTCTGTGTGGGCCAGTCAAGTTCTTCCACACTGAACTCATCCAGCCATGTCTTTATAGACTTTGCTTTGTGCACTGGATCACAGTCATGCTGGAATAGAAAAGGTTCTTCCCCAAACTGTGTCCACCAAGTTGGTAGCATTGCATTGTCCAAAATGTCTTGGTCTGCTGAAGAATTAAGATTGCCCTTCACTGGAAGCAAGGGGGCACCTGAATTCATTAACTGAGAGTTGTGTCGAAATACTTTTGTCCATATTGTGTATCGGACATTGAACTCTAGTATTGATCATAAGTAGTAATTAAAGCTAATGACAACATATGATATCTTCCATGTCATGCTTATAGCAATGTAGCAGGACTGAAGTCAAGTGTATGGCCAGAGACAGTGTGTAGTAGAATAAGCCCACTATGTAAGTATTTTATTATCGCATAAAATACATCTGTTACCCTCATTGCTCCATTAAATGCAACAATAAAACTCTTTATTTGGTCATTTATATCACACTTTTACATTCTATTAGCGTTTAAATTGTCTGTGGGTCACACTGGGTTTTTGACTCTGCATTTGAAAATCCACCAGGTCTTGTTCTTTCTGGTTAAATATCAAAAAAGTCTTTCAATTTGAATTTTCATGGCTAAACAAAGGGATTTATTTGTCCCGTGCATAAGCAGCATGTGAAACGCATGCAGTGTGTAGCGCTGACAAAGTTACTAAAACTGCACTGTTTTTAAATAAACCCTGTTTTCAGTCAATTAAACTCCCGGTGAACCGAATCACATTTGGATAGCTAGAGAGTTAGCAAATGCAATATGGTTAATGGCATCATTTAGCAGAGAATGGCAGTGTGGGCACTGGATGAGAGAGAGCTTCTGAAGGGCCCACTAAAGGGGAGAGAAAGAGAAACATTACGAAGTGTAATTACTTTAAGCACCATTAGGGATGCAATAACTTGGAGGGGAAACAAAGTCCGGTTTTATCACGCTGCTCGAATTGGACACAGGAAAAAGTAATAGTCTTTTTTATCTCTGTCTCTTTCAGATTAAGCAAGTGGGATAAAACCGGTGCCTGCTATCCCTAAGATCGAAGTGCCAGATCGATTGCTCTGGTCGACTGCCATGACTTCTGTCAAACCTTTCACTATTTTCCTGGAAGTTATCTTATGGATAGTTTTGCACTCTTGGTTGCCACAGATATATTGTATTTAAGTGTAATACCACAATAAATATTGTGTTGGCTTAGAATGATAAGGTTTTACTCTACATGAACAAAAGTATTGGGACGCCATTACACTAGCAGGGACTAAAATGACATTGTGTTCAAAGACACAGACTTTGCTGCTAAAACAGCTTCCAATCCTCTTGGAAGGCTTTCCACAAGATTTTGGAGTTTCTGTGGAAATTTGTTCCTATTCATTCTCTAGAGCATTTATGTGGTCAGGCACTGAAGTTGGACAAGAAGGCCTGGCTCGCAATCTCCATTCCAGTTTGTCCCAAAGGTGTTGGATGTGGTTGATGTCAGGGCTCTGTGTGGGCCAGTCAGGTTCTTCCACACTGAACTGATCCAGCCATGTGTTTATGGACCTTGCTTTGTGCACTGGGGCACAGTCATGCTGGAATAGAAAAGGTTCTTCTCCAAACTGTGTCCACAAAGTTGAAAGCATGGTGTTGTCCAAAATGTCTTGGTCTGCTGAAGCATTAAGCATGTCTGTGTTTGGTGTAGTTTTGGGATATTGATGATGAAAGATTTCACTCTGAAGTAGCAAAGCCCTCATTTACAGTTAACTGTCACTCAGCAAAGTCATTGCCTTGAGATACTTTTGACAGATGAACATTAAAATGACAGGATATTTGGAAATAACCTTTTCCAGGAGGGACCTGATGTAGATAGCACCTTGAAATGTGGAGAAATCTCTGTGTTTATTATAAGGGTCCCTCTGCGAATAAACCCAAACTTCAACGAAAACTACTACACCAGAATGTGAAAAATGCAAACTATCACAACTCAGGAAATGTCAAAAAATGTACTATTTCAGTGTAACACAGTGTATTGCGGTGTTTTATTGTATATATCATATATCATATTGTATTTTATCAAATGTATTAAAAATTTTGCAAATTTTTAATTATGCAAAGGTTTCATAAGTCACATAAGTATTGACATGTTAATTAAATGGATATCCAGATGAAAATTACTGAAATATTGAGAAATAAAAGTTTCTGGACTGGGGCATTTCTTACTATACTCCAGCTATACTACATCAATATGAGGATTTAGTACTGGAGAGGTGATAGTATTGTACTGTATAGCTCCACAGCATGTATGGAAAAGCAGTCTGATGATAGGATCAATACATTGTGCTACATCAGCATGAGGGGAAAATCAGTATGAAAGGGCTGCAACGTTTTCAAAATGATTTTATTGCAGTACATCAACATTAGAAATATTTTCTCTGCAGCTGTGTGTGTGTGTGTGTGTATGTGTGTTCATCCCCTACCTGCTAGTGCATCTGGTTTACTGCTACTCTCTTGCTGCACTTTTCTCTCTCTTTACTTTATTATCTCAGAAATTAAACTCTATTTTTGTAGACATGGTCATTTAGCTAGCTGGCTATTAAAGCATTTGCTAACATTAGTATATGTTAAATTCTCAATTATATTGACAGTTGGCAGCATTAGTACACCTTCAATTAACCACTGAACAGGAGTTTTTCTTACTAAACTGACTGGCTAATTTAACTTTAATGGCTTGTCATCATCACAGAAAGCTAATAAACCTTTACACTACAAAAAGTTGTTGTATGAACCTATGCCATTCCCAGTTAGTCTTACAGATGTTTTTACCTCAACAGAAAATTCAAATGCTGTAACATTATGGCTATTTATTCATTTTTCACTGGCATAGAGTTACAAGGGAAAATAGACTCAATTCATTGCTATGTACTTTCAGTCAGTTTTGTCCAGTTAATTAATTACAGCACTATTCGTGTATTTCATGTTGACATAGCTTCTGTTTAACTTTTCTGAGTGTAAACCGTACGACATGCTGCACTCACTGTTGTTCTCCATCCATCATATTGGAACGGCTAAGCTCCACTTCTAAACAATTACACATATATTGCAAATGATGAGTTCTCATGATTAAGTTGGCTCATTACTCAGCCAACTTAATTTGTTTTGTTGTAATCGTCAGACAATTCCACATGTTGCTGTTCATTTGCACTTCCGATTTGCACAGCATTATACTTGTGAAAGGCCATTGTAACATCTGGCTATACATGAACTGCCTAAACTGAAATAGGAAAGCTGAAAAATGCTTTATAGGTAGTGATTGGATCCTTTTCAGCAAAGAGAATACATCACAAATACAGTGAAATGTCAAAATATCTCTAAACATAAATGTAAACTAGCCAGTAGATCTGCTATTAATGCAAAGGACAAATTGTATGTATATGTATATGCTCTAAACAGTCTACCACTGAGCTTGGACACCTGCCTTAGAGATGAATTTCCACTGGTTTTCTCATACCTTTTAAGTGCTAATTGAACTGCTGATGACAACACAGAATTAGAATGTGATTTTCAAAAAGCAATGTTTTTTTTTATTCTTAAAAAAAGCCATGGATACAGTCTGCACTGCATGTGTGCGCAGCATTACAGATAGAGTCTTAAAACATCCAGCCATAACAATAATGTTGTCGCACCAAAACAGAAGCATTGGCTCCACAAGACCTCTGAAGGTGCATTGTGTAATCTGGTGCACCAAGACACTAGCAGCAGATCCATCAAGTCCTGCAAGTTGCAAGGTGGGGCCTCTGTGGAATGGACTAGTTTGGGGAACTTGAAGTCATCATCTTGAAATCTTTGTCAAAAAAATATGAGTCATCTGACCTAACAGCCTTTGCTCCAAGGTCCAGTTCTGATGCTCACATGCTCATTGTAGCTTTTTGGCTGGTGGGCAGGGGTTAGCATGGGCAATCCGACAAGTCTGCAACTAGTCCAGCCAAATACATAAAAATCTGTGATGGATTGTGTGTTCTGACCCCTTTTTATCATAGACAGGATGAACTTTTTCAGTACTTTGTGTATAAATTGGCTCCTCTGTGAGATTGGACCAGCCTATGCTGCAACATGCGCATCAGTGAGCCTTGGATGCCCATGAAGACACTTCACTTCACTACGAAACCAAACACCTCGATTTTACCCCTTAAAATTATTTTGATTTTGGTCTTAATACAGGAAATTAAGGAAAATTAAGTGAAAAAGTGCAGAGATTAAGTCTGATTAAGGGGTAAACCTACGAATTTAAGATTACATTTAAGAGTAAAGGTCAAATTGAGGGGTCGGTTTAACAAATTAACATCCACATAATTCAAATTAGGGGGCTTGGTGTATTTTCAGGAGTACATTAAGGTAGGGTTAAGCACATTTTAAGTGCATTGTGTTGCATAGTGCTTGCTGCCTAACACATCACATCCTTTGACAATCCTTTCAGTCATTGTCCCAAGATAGATGGTACTAACCTGACCTGTTTTAATGTTGTGGCTGATATGTATACATAAAATTTTGTATATGTTCATTCATTCAAAGGGTAGCATTTATTAATGCCTCCACTATCATTCAAAGGTTTAGAATCAATGTTTTAAATAATACAAATGCCAGTCTGGTTGCAGATAAATGTGTAAAAAGAACCAAAGAAGCTGTATATTAATGATCATTACACTCTCATTAATATACAGTTCAAAAGTGGAGATCAAATCTCAAGACAGATAATATTAATGGAATTGCAGCACTTATTAGATATTTTAATAATCAGTTAGAATCAGCAAAACATGTACTTGGACAAGCGCATATCCCAACTTTTGCATAACCCTGTGGATCATTACAAAAGTATTCTTGACTGAAAATTTCTTAGACATCTTTTGGTGATTATTCTGTAATACTTAAACTCACAAATATGGTAAAAATAGCAAATGATTACAATTATGTAATTGTTAACAATCGTTAACAAACCATTACACTATTCATTAAGCTATTCATGTGTTAGGGCCTGTTGTTATAGAGTGTTACTGGTACATGGCTACCTCCACGAATGGTGGGCTATTGCAGGGAAAATACAGGGCAAAAAAATAGTACTGAAAAATGCAACAGTGGCCTGTACTTGTTTGCCTGAATGTCTCCACAATACATGGATATTGATTCTGGCGACGCCTTGAGAGAGAAAAACAATGAACCGGACCAGAAATGTATGCTGAGTTCAGATCGTGGGTCATTAACTCGCATTCTCTTATAATACTGTTCTGTATGACCCCATTTGTCCTTTATGACTGTGAAAGCAGCTGGTCTGTTGACCACCATTTCACAGGCATGATGGAGAGTATGTGCAGAGCTTCTTCATTCAGATGAAGCTGAGCCAGCCAGCTGCATACAGTCAGAATCTGGAGCTGTTCTGAGAGACAGCATGACAGGTACAATGTGGTAAGAAAGAAAAAGACAGAAGTATGGCAGGCAACAGTAAGAAAAAAAACAAAACAATTGGGGCTGATTGCGATCAATAGCACTTGGCAGGAATGGCCTGCATCTTCATTCTCTCCTGCTTTGTTACTCCCCTGTGTAGTTGGACCAGAAAAGACTAGAGCTGTTGTGACAGTGCTTGGAGAAATTGTTCTTCTGAGAAGTTGGTAAACTTACTGATCAATAATGCAGTCTGCAAAGTGTCACAACAGTTCCAGTTTTGTGCTCGATTTTGTCACCTGGTTTCATTGTTGTGTTGGTTTTCTGCTCACCCCCCCCACACTCGTGTTGGCACTGTGCAAGGCCATGATTGATAGCATTATTGAAAATCGCGTCAAATGGCTCCTTTTTCACTGCTTTTAATCTCAAATGGTGATCCAAAAGCTGCCTGCCAGGCTGATGCCGTTTAAAGCCCATCCCAGTGGCGGGATGGCTGTCGTTTTTGTTAATGCCTTTCCCATCCCCGCAGCCCAGCCAAAGGGATGCCTGAGTGAAAAAAAAGTATTTGGATGAGGCTCAGGTGGAACTTTTGGGGGGAAAGGCCAGAAAGAGAGCATCCTAATATCTGCAGAGCGGCTTCAAAGCAAGCTTAAAAAGTGTAGGTTGAAGGCGCCAGTGTAATCACACTTGCAATGAGTCGTCTCCAGACCGTGATCTGAGTGCTCGCGGACGGCTGTTCGGTTCCTTGTTTTGTGTAGTTGCAGGGAAGCGCTTGAGGATAAGACAGTCTAGCCTCAGCGGGCCCAACGCCACCACCCACAGTATAAATCAATGAAGACATGGCGAGAAGAGGAAATGGAATTTATTCGGCGGATGGTAGATGGGAAAATTACCTGGCTTCATTGCCATGCCAGCCCCAGATAGCAGGCTTAATGTATGGCCCGCAAGGAGACGGTAAGCGAGACAGAGGATAAGAGCAAAACATCTCCCTCGTTTTAGCTGGAAGAGGGTGGGTGTGTGGGTGGGGGTGGGGGGGGTACAGGAGGAAAAGGAGCAAGAGAAAGAATTTATTCCCCCCCCACACAGTCATTTTTATGTAATAAGCCCATTAAACCGGGAGTCACCTCATTCGTCCGTTTTGCAGCAAATCGCATTTGTCAGGAGAATGGGCTTTCTAGAGCACGCTGCATTATTGAAGGCTCTTAAAGATAACACGGAAACATGGATTGCTTTCAAGTAGCAAATTCATAAAAGCATCCCAAGTAAATCTTGGTGCAAAGGGACAGGCTACAGCCACCATTAGAGAGAGTCTAGCACTGGGATGCTAGCCCTCTACAAAGGATGTAAGAGTGTGAGATACATGATACAGTGATCTAAAATTAAAAAAAAAAAAAAAAAGAAAATCTGCCAGCAATACCTACCTATCTGTGTTTAAGTGATTAAAAACTGGTGGTTCAGATAAATGCCTAGTTTTTAAGCTCTTCATTGCGTTCGACTGCAGCAATACAAAAGATGATTTGAAGGTGCAAAAGATTAGAAAGGCCCTAATACTCTGAGCAATTGCTCCATAATAAATGCTAAACCAGTTCTGGAAACTTAAAAAGCAAAACAATTTGAATGAAACTTTTTTTTACACCTTTTCACTTTATTCTCAAAAACATGTTTGGTGTTTACTTTAGTGCTGCAACACTAGCTGTGGCAAAGCTAGCAGTCATCCTGAAGCCTAGGTTTTGTCCATGTTCAGAAACAGTATGTAATGCACCGTCAGAAAGCACATATTCACTACCAGCTTGACACAAGTGTGCAATAATTTAGATGTACAGTTTGCAAGACACTAACTGGTCAGGTTTAAGCTTTTAGTAGTTATAAGTTACAGCTAGAACAGCTGGAAACTTCACTGGTGCGTCTCTCCCACCACTACAGGACATGTTCCACATCAGAAAAGCCTCCTGCATTGTGTGTGGCTTCTGGCAAACAGTATCTCTGCATCAAAGCCTGACTCAACTTTTCACTTTGCACTTTATACATCATTTCTTTTATAATGCACATGCAGTTACATGCAAAAACGCATCCATGTTACACTTGTTCTTGGTTTCTGTCTCAGAGATTCTGTATTGATCATAGATCGAGATTTTATTTCTGAACCGCTGCTGATCTTTTGCACATATAAAGCACCATGACATCCAGTATTGTTGCTTTCCCACTGACTACTGATGCATCATTTGCACAATTGTTTGGATGTTAAAAATGTCTTTTAGATAAAGAACCTTGGGATCATGCATGCCATAAAGGAAACTGTAGCGGTCAACCTTGAAACAGTTCTTCGTATAAAATCTTCAGAGCTTGCAGCATGGTTCAATTTAACATAACCATTTTCTTTAACTGTCTTTTGCTCCATCAATCTTGTAATGGCCCAAGGAGACACTGGTCATCTGTGTGACTTTTGGTGGAAAAAACCCAAACACCATAAAAAAAAAATTATTGGGCTAGGCTTATCATATATCATACATCTGTGGCTCAAGTTTCAACACCAGAACACACCAGAGACTTTTTTCCCCCCCAAGAGCTTTATTGAGTTTTTTTTTTTTTTAACCAAGATGTAACATCTCATACATCATTCCAAGTCATCTTGAAGCCTGCAAGATGATTGTCAGTATTGTTTTCAGCAATGGCTGTGACTTCTCTAACTAAGCAGCATATCCAAGAAAAAGGGTGCAGTGGCTCACAGTGATCACTACTGGGAGTTTGGTGGATGCTCTTAGTGGCTGCTGTGATGCTACAGGGTACAGTACTATGCAAAAGTCTTAATCCAGTCAAGAACACTGCTTTAAACTATGCAATGATCATGATGGGATGCACTGATCAAGATTCTGTATGACTGATTGCAATTATGATTTCTTTGGGATGCGTTTCATTTAAAGCTTTTTTTATTTAAAACCCAAAGTTTAGACTACAGGCTATATAAACATATGAAACTAGAACATTTCTAGTATCTTCATTTAACCAAAGATACAACATAAATAACTACTGAAAAATCAGATGCCTTTATGAATAACATGAACAAAATAAAGTGCTACATCTAGAGTAAAAAGCAAGTGGCTGTTTAGCACAATGAATCATGCGTAATTATGCTATGAATATGTGTCAAATACAGCGTGAGGAACCACACCTGCATCACATTTACACCATTAAATTATAAAACAGATCGTCCAGAACCAATATAATAAGCTGGCAGCCTGCCGAGCGCTTTGTGCAGTTTGATTACTGATGGTTTTTCTTTTTGCTGTATGATTAGAACAAAAAAAAAAAAAATCACAGATTCTTGTCCTGGGAGATTCCCACTGTGTGCCTCTATTAGACAGTAATGGTTTTCAGTTGTTAAAAACAATACATTAGAAGAAATGCAAACATGAATATAGTAAAATAATACTGTAAAAAAATACAGTAAAAGTTTGGTCTCTTTTCCAGGACACAGATTCCACCACCAAAATCAGTATAAATTAAGTATTGATTAGCTGAAGCAGGAATTAGATGGTAAGTATAAATACTGAGATGTTTAAGTTAACAGATACATTGCTAGCTGACTAGATAGTTATATGTAGGGTTGCACCGATACCGATACCAGTATCAGGTATCGGGTCGATACTTTGTTAAAATACTCGTACTCGTCTCCGTACGTGAATTGCCGATACCATGTACCGATACCACTAAACAATATCCAATTTTACTACATCAGCTGATCACACTGGGCGGATGTGATTTGTTGTCCTGCCTGACTTCAATGTCTAGGGGGAGACAACGAGCTGGAAACGTCAGATATTCTATTCACGAGCTAGGAGATTTTTTCAATAGGAGCAGTAAGCAGTCAGCGATTTGGAAATGTTTTAAGATAAAAGACAAGGACAGGAGTAAGGCAGACTGTAAGATCTGTACTGCTACGGTGTCGAGGGGCGGAAAGGAAAGTACATCATTTAACATAGGCAATTTGATTAAACATCTGAAGACGCATCACAGTGCTAAGTGCATGGAGCTGCTAATGCTAGTGCAAGACTGCAGCAACCAACCTTAACGAACGTTTTTGTGTACATGAAAGCAGGAGACTGTTTTGATACTTTCTTTAAGGGTGTTTTCACTCTTTAAAGGAACCAAACTCAGTCCTCTAGAAGTGGTCCAAAAAGTGGACAGACAGAAAGGGGACCTCTTTTTATGTACACAGTGTGAGTTCATTTGAAGGGGACTTGATTCTTTTTATGTTCACAGTGCGAGTTCATTTGAAGGGGACTCGGTTCTGTTTCTGCTCCGGCTCTGTACATGTCATCTAACTTCGGCAAGCCTAGAGAGCAAAAACAGTTGACGCGAATCCAGAGCGCTTTGTGTTCATAATGCGCGAGTTTAACTGAACCATGCCGCGGACTTAAAGCTTTGTTCAAACCAGAACAGTTTATTTTTGCCTTGGAATAGCCTTCTGTTAATAATTTTTGTATTTAGCCTTATTATACCCTTAGCAAAAAGTAGTATTCAAGTGTAATACGAGTATACTTCTTTTAAACTAAAACTGAGGCAGTATACTTGAAGTTTACTTTTTATGTACTATATTTTATATACTTTAGAATAGTATAGTGAAGTATACTTGACTTATACTGAAAGCATATAAAGTACACTTTTATAAACTTAAAAATGTTCCAATTTAGTCTGAAGAAGTATTAAATTAGTATACTTTCTAGTTCACTACAAGTACATGGTCCGTATACTTGCTATACTTATACTCAAGCATACTTAATAAAATGAACTTCAAGTAAACTACTTTTTGCTAAGGGTAGGCATGTCATAATCTGTAGAAGAGAAAATAAAACCGGTCTCCAAATTACTTGCACTTGCAGGGACACCATTCTAAGAAATATCGGTATCGGTATCGGCAAGTACACAAAGAAAAATACTCGTACTCGTATCGGTTTGTAAAAAAAAAGTGGTATCGTTGCCTCCCTAAATATAAGAATAGATATTTAACTAACATGTCAAGGGCAATTGTTTTAAGTGCAAAATAGAATGATGTTACACACTGACCTAAAAACCCACGATTGCATTCCTTTTCTTTTACTTTTTCTAATGTAAATGTTGGAGCAACAGAATTGTGAGTGCCAGATAAACAGCATTAAATACGAATTTTCTCAGTTGGTCTAAGACTTTTGCTCAGTACTGGACAGCATACCGCCTTGTCAATCACCTGGGCTGGGCCGTAAGCCACTGTGCTGAAAGCCAAAACAGACGTGGCAGTGATATTTACAAGGGGCTGAAGAGTTTTTTGAATTACGCCTCTGGTTCAGATGGAGTCGGCTGTGGGAGCTGGAGGTTTGTTGTCACAGTGGTTGATGCACACAGACATGCAAGTGTCTGAGTGGCCCTGAACTGCGCTGCCAAACATAGCAGCCGTCAGATGGCTGAGATGAGGGTAATTCTATATGTGCAAACACACAAACACACCAACCGCGGCCCAGGCTTGATTACAGCTGCTGTTCCTACTATATCAGCTCCTCCTTACTTGAATTGCTGGAGGGGTAGACTCAGGGAAGAAGATTTACAAAATCTCCCTGCAGTATTAGCAGACCAAAGGAGCACCGCGTGTCCATGAACTCAATCACCACTCCACCTCGGCTTCACAAAAATCCACAAACAGCAGCAGATGCGCTATGGAGAACAGGCAATTTCACTCAATCACAGAAGTCCCCTGATGCTGAACCAACAACACAAGCTTAGATTACACACATAAAACCTCCAGCAGAGGCCCCGAGAACAAGGGAGTCATAAGCCATTCAGGCAAAAGAAGGTGCTAAAGCAATAAGGGACAGAGGTTCCAAAGGATTGGCACCCAGGAGGACTAAGCTGAATAAGACCTTGTAGATTATCTACTACATTCAGTCAAGAGGCCAACCAAAGAGACACTGTGATTCTGCTGTCATGCCAGATCTAACAGGCCAGTCAAAACTGACTGAAAGAACTCAGCAGGTCAAATTTCTGCAGAAACTAGATGACATTTGGAATAGAATTTGTCATAGTTCCTAAAACAACGCAAAGGACATGATGTTTTTGGACAGAACAATAATTACACTGTGCCCCTGTGTTGGACTGCTACGTAACACTTCATGCTAATATATATAAAACAGCAATAATAATCAAACACAAATTCCAGCAAATTACCTACGTATCAAAATA
>JBBPCX010000135.1:27692296-27704480 GCA_037974365.1 Hydrocynus forskahlii | reverse complement strand
ACTGAACTGAAGTTAGCTAAAATTATGATCAATAATGTTGAAATCGAAAGTGTATATAAATACATTTCTGGGCATGATAATCTGTCAAAACTTAAGCTGGAAACCACACAAATACTGTAAAAACAAAAATTTCCAATGTGACAAAAAAATTTTTCTCATGGTTTCATACACATTACTGAGTTATGGGGAAAACATACAAAACAACATTAATCCAATTTCCATGCTACAGAAGAAAGCTATAAGAATTGTAAATCGATCCAATTATTATGAACCAGCCAACGCACTACTTCCAAACTTACGTGCTTTATGCTAGGTGATCTTACTGCTGAACAGGATATGTGCAAAGCACAAAATAATTTTAGATTCTAACTGTATTCAGAGATTGTCTGAAATTGTAGAGAGCCACTATGAGCCTAGGACAGCAGCACTGTCTGCTCAGTATCATTCACATCACACGTCTCATCACAGGCAATACAGCATGCTGGATCGGACTTTGTCCTCGATTTGCCGACTGGCGATGTTTGAGGCCATTTTATGGTCTATCTTTGACGGTCTTTGCAGAGAGGGGCATATCTTCAATTTTCTGAGCTATGGTTTATATCTGCTCTGAAAGTTTAATAAATGAATCTTACATGTATTCACTGTTCGTGAATGTCTGTCCATGCCTTACTATCTCCAGAGCTGCCAAGAAACCTGTAGCTGTCTTATAAATATGTTTGCTCTGCTCTGCTTTCCGCAGCAGTTCTGTTCTGAAACTGCTTTCTTTCTTTCATTCTTTCGGATATTTTGCAGTATATACAGTGTGCTTGTTCTGGAAATGTCTTTCAACATTTTAATTTTGTTTGCTAACTCTTCTCTGCAGATCAGACATTCTGATAAGTCAGCAGTAATGATGCTGAAAGCAAACAAATGCACATTTTAGTTGAGAGATGTATTTCTTCTGTGTACAGGCTACATATTTTTTACAATTGGACAATGTAAGGATGATGTGAGGCCTACAGCAGTGATGGCAAAACGTTTAATATTTCATGTAAAAACCTCCAGGTATCTTAAACATTTAATTAATTAATTACATTAAGTCTTTACGGTCTCATTAAAATTTGTTTTAGTATAGGCATATGTTCAAAAACAAGTCTGTCCTAAAAGACAAGATGCAACAATATTATAATAAGTCATTTTGGGCCATTTCTACATGTGTAATCATGATGAAATTCTGAACCAATGAAAGCCTTAAAAAAGCGAAGACACGAAGTTTTGTTCTGACAGAGCCAATATGCAAATGGAGTCCCAACCCAAATAAAATACATATGAAAATTCTGTGCCTCATCAATACCACACTCTTATGTCAGGTCAGTTCCAGAAAAAAAGGTAATGAGAACATACTCAACAGTGCGAGCTGCTCCCTGATGGCTTGGACCCACTGAAGACACAGTCTTCTATCAGTGCAATGGAAGGTGACTTCACTGCACCGCCAGCGGTGCTTCTGAGCCCTCTCTACGTAGGACACTACAACATGAAGGTCAGAGAAGATGATCCGTTTACTCTCAAAATGTACAGACTCTAAAACTGGATAAAAGGTGACACACGGCTCTTTTACCCAGTTCCTTACAAGTCACAGCATGCATCTTTATCAGCATGAACAGTATGAGCATGCTTTAATGCCATTTGTAAAGTTCACAGTCAAGCATGCTTGCGTACCTGTGAAAGAGTGTTGGTTGGAACCAGCTGGGTTCTGAGGAACTTTCTGCCACTTCCCCACATCTGTGCTTGGACAGTCCTCTTCTGTCTCCTGGACGGCTATGATCTCACACACGGGTACACAATGGCTGCCTGCTAAAATAAGAAAGAATCAAAGATTAAAAAGCATTGTCACAATTAAAAAAGGATAAGTCCTTCATCATCATCTTCTACTTTCGGCAGCTCCTGATTCGGTGTCACCAAATCAGATCAACCGTCTCCATTTCCTTCTATTCTCTGCATCTTCCTCTCCTACACCAACTGCCTGCATGTCCTCCCTCACCACATCCATAAACCTCCAATTAGGCCTTCTTCTTCTCATCTTCCCTGCAGCTCCATCCTCAGACTCCTCCTCCCAACACACTCAGTCTCTCCTCAGCATCCTTCTCCCAACACACTCAGTCTCTCCTCAGCATCCTCCTCCCAAAACACTCAGTCTCTCCTCAGCACATGCCCAAATCAACATAATCTCACCTCTCTGACTTTTACCAGAAGTACATAAATGATCAATTATTTCAACAAGAGAGAACTCAGATGTGTTTTTTAAAAAAATTATGAAGCAATAAAGATGTACTTAACAATACTGAAGCATGTATAGGCTTTTAAAGATAACAAAATACTTTACTGGAAGTGGTAACCATTAAAAGGACTTCATAAAAAAAAAATTAAACACTATGTGAGGGGGAAAACCATGATAAATTAATGTAAAATGTGTAAAACTGCCAAGTAGATTTTAGTGGATTCATCAAGAAGGCAAATTTTAATTAATTTTGTTCTTTAACCCTGTTAGACTGATTAATCAAGACAGACCTACTATTAACCTGAAGTAACACTGACATTTATATAATAGAGATGTAAGGGCAATAAATATTTATGTGGACATGATAAAGACAGACCGGCTGGTTATAATGCGTAGGGGTTGAGCAACATCCTGACTATTGTGCAATGTTCTCTGAAACGGAAACAAATGTCCAAGAAAATAAGGCTTTCTTCCTTCTACGAGGACTAAAAATGAAATGTCTCTTTACCTTTTGGTTCTGTATTCAAACACTGCATAAGCTCAGATACAGTTTACATCACCTTAAGCTCTTAGCCCTTTTGAAAGGTCCTAAAAGATGTCAAGTGCTCACACGATCCATCAGGGAAGCCTTTTTTGTTTTTACAGAAGCTTTGGCCATGAAACTAAATAAACCAATCCAGTTTGAGAAGAGCAAAATACAGATGAAAGCACTAGGTGTTAAAATGGTTTTTCTTAAGATATGATTTCAGTAACAGTCTCATGAGACATAGTGTTAAATGAGGTTCAGCGAAACAACATGAGGAGATTAATCCTGTGCGGGCGCCACAAGGTCAAGTAGCTCATCTCAGTTCAGCATTCATGCTTTTCTCCATGTATATGCTTGAAGCCAAAGTCTCTTTACAGTGTATATAAATACAGCAGAAGAAATGAAAACGGGCTTCAATTATTTGTGTCCTGCAAGTCCACGAGGATGTTTGATTTGGCTGACAAGATCTTTCCCTAAGCCTAGGAAAAACATTTGAATAGTACACAAGAGGTCCAATGGCCGGAGACCCCAAGGATATCTTTTCATTTAAACCTGAAAATAAACACACACACACAAAAAAACAACAAAAAAAAAAGATTTTTAAACAACGAATAAAAGACAAGTACAGAAATATTTAATTTTAAGCAAATTAGTGACATGTTAAGGCCTTTGGACAAAAGGTCTGAGGTATTTTATTTTAATATCCTTCCACTGAAATGCAGTTCATGTTACAATCAGCTGGATCTAATCTTCTCATCAGCGGCTTTTGCATGAACTAGTTCATACCAGCTTGATTTGACTAGATAATGATAAAACCTAAGCAAAAGTGAGACACCACATACTAAGAATTTTCATATTCATCTAAAATTTGATATATTTTTTTATTATTATGATATGACTTTGAATAAACAGTGCTGCTATTTAGAAAAGGAAGCAAAATAGATGCATTTTCAGCTGCATTCCCAGACTTTTGGAATCCACTGTATATAACTATTTCTTATTTTTCCTTTAAAAAGGTAACAAGACAAGAACATTTAATAAAATTCATGTTTAAAAACCTACCAACTATTTAAAACTTACCAACCTTAAAACCTTGTCCACCACAAACACCCCAATAGTACTCTTTGCCTCTAAAGAACCCACAGTATAAAACATCATTTTAAAATTCTCTTAATCTGTATGAAACCTTGATAATGTGTTTTAAACATTGTCTTACGTAATGGATATCCAAGTTAAATGTACTGTAATGTAGTTTCTGTGAGAAACTTTTGCAGACAGTCCTTTCCTTATTTCGTTTAACAGAACTCCAGGGCCACACGGGGTCACATATCATTTCAGAGTTTAAATTGGAATTGCTTTCATAACGATGACATTTTACAGCCAATGTTCTCATTGTTCTCTTTTTTATGTCTGCTCTACAAAAGTTGGGCCATTTCTGGAGTCAGTGATATAGGGCCATTACAAACAGGGCCAGAAAACTGGGCTAGCGGAAATACCACAAAACAATAGTCGACATTCCAATGAATCCCTTTTACGGCTTCAAAGTGGGTTCAGTGAGGTCCATTAACAAGTTCAGTTCCCTCTGACAGAAGCTTGGCCTTCGATGATGAAACGTTGGCCTTCCATGATGAACAAAAATCTCTGACTGGCTGTGTAATCTCACTTCAAACAAAAGGGAAAAGTAAAAAAAAGAATTATTTAACGATACAATCTAGTGTTACTATCAGATATAATAATTTTGCAAATGCCAATTATTCTGACAATGTAATCAAGGATTATAATCATCACTGCTGATCCCCTGTTCACGATACAGCTTTGAGTGAACAGAGCCAACACTTCACATTGTTAATATTTTGAGATAATGGCAGCAGTAGATTTGCACCATGCCAGATCGCCTCCAACTTTCTGCCACATCCTGCTTTTGCAAAGAGCACAAACACGTAAAAACAAAGGTTTAAAAAAAAAAAAAAGACACACTTGTCTGTCAAATCACACTAAACAAGTTTTTCTATTCTCAGACATCCAGGTGTGGAGGAATACAAGAAACCTGCTCCTCATTTTAAAAATGCTGAAGTGCAGTGTTTAGCTGGTTGTACAGGTCTAACAGCATAAACGCATCTTAGGCAAAGTTCTCCAGTACATAGAAAAGCTCTGCACCCATTACAGCAAAAAGAATACCAACATAAAGCAATATTTTTCACTTAGTATGGGGGGACGTATCAGAAATTATTGGCACAAAACGTTTTAGTGGGCTTGCTAATGCCCAGTTAGAGCAAATTTGTCTGTTCAAGCTTTAATAAGAACAATTAATCCAAGAACATTGTGGGCCCCTTTCCAAAATTGTGAATTCGTTTAAATAGTTAATTATTTGTGGGGTACCACTGGTGAAAAGAAACTTTTTTTCTGTTATTATAACAGCAACATTAAAACACTGAAAGAGGCTACAGATAATTAGGAGTTCCCACAAAAGTCCTCCTGACTACAGAGCTTTAAATTTTCCAAACACAAAATGGGACCCGACTGCTAATGTTGTAGATGCTGTACGCCGGAATCAACACTTCGCTGCTGAACATTGATAGAGTACTGATTCACTAAACAGATCTGCTGTCCCGTCCTTTCAGTCTGTCCAGACTGAGTTATTATCCAAGATGAAAACACTGCTGACTAGATGAGTTCCCTCACTGTTTTTTCTTCCAGTGAACCAATAACTTCTGCTTCAAACTCCACTTCTCAAAAGGAAAATGACCACCAAGACAAGGTCGGAGGAAGCTTGACAGATCAGAAAATGACTGTGAATATAAGAGAAATGTAGGTGCAGGAGGAGGATGATCACTCTGAGAACAGAGAAACTTATAACAAAAAGCAGTTGCATTGTAGGCAATACCAAGGGAGCCAAAACATTGTCATACATGAACACAACACAGCACACAGTGTGAACAGCATGAAATACTTCCTCTGTATTTAACCCATTCACCAAATGAAGCAGCGGGCAGCCAGGAACACAGCGCCCGGGGAGCAGTGTGTGGGGTGGAACCTTGCTCAAGGGTACCTCAGCGGTGGTTAGCAGTCTTGGGAATTGAACCCACGACTTCCTGGTCGCAGGGGGAACGCCCTAACTACTAGGCCAGCAGCTGCCCATTTAAACAAATGCTATCTGTCCATCAGAAAAATTAGCTCACTGAAGCAAATTCCTGTTAAGTTAAAGAAATACTCTGGTTTTCAACCAAACATCTATTTGCCAGAACCGTATCCTATGGACGATTATCCTTGGACGATACATCCGATGTATAAAAGACTTCTTGACATTTAAAAATACATTTAAAAGGGGCTGTAACAAACCAAATCAAATGGTTTCCTTTTGCTTTTAGTCCTTCCGTAATCTTCTAACTTGTGTCCGAGGCATAAACCATTTAGTAACCTTTACTTTTCAGAGTGTATTCACAAGTTGTTTAGATCCAGCTTTTCATATCAGCATTGTATCCACATTCTTATTTTGTACCTTTAACAGATCGCATGGAGAGAGATTGCTCACGTCAGGTTGTCATGATATCACATCAGATGATTTCAGCACTTGCAGCTATGGAGATTGCCAAATTATCCCCTGGTGTACAATTGACTTGGAAGATCAAATGTAACAACAACAGCCCTGAAATATTCAGTGACAGGAGAGACGGTGGAGGTGATTTGAAAACCACACTGGAATTGCTGGCAGAGTGAATCAGGTGGAGCGACGTGAGCCAGGGCCTTCTAGGTACCCATCACCAAGAAAACACAAGCGAGAGCAGGCACGTCAGCCGCACGCAAATGCAGCAGGAGGGAGTTTTAGGTCATCGCTCCTGCTTACGTAACACATTAGCCTTCCTTCCTAGCTCTCTCAAAGCTGTGTTTGAGCAGCCATTTATATTTCATTATATATACACACACACACACACACACACACACACACACACACACACACACACACATATATATATTGTTTACACAGCTTAAGCCTTCGCTAAACATTGGCTAAGCATGAAATACTCCTTCCCAAATAATATCTTTTTGTCTCTTTTTCAACTTTGTGTATGTGAGGAGGAGCTAAGCGCGCCAAGCATGGGATTAAATTACATAGCGGCTGGGCTAAGTACACAGTACACCAGGGCTGTCAACACAGACATGATTCAGCCTGGCACTGGTGGGTGCTAGACATGAAAATTAACCCTTTAATGCCTGGGCAAGAATGCCTTTTAGTAACATGTTCTCTGTTAATACAGTGATTTCTCAATGCTGTTATATGGCATACGAACTAACAATGCCACAAATCAGTAGAAATTTTCTTTGCATTTAAAAAGACCAGATACACAAATACGTATGTGCTTTACAGTTTACTTAGCTTTGTTTGTTATGCTACATTTACCTGATGACAAAAGATGCTGAAACTAGGTATTTCAGTTTTTCTTTTTATTAAATGGAGTAGCACCAAGTATTTATGCCACTGCCAGTAGCAATGGCAGCATTCTGTAGTAGTCGGTGGAAAAAAAGTGTAAAAACCCACATGACAGAAATCAAATAAGTGTTTCCATAGTGATAAGAACTGCATCCAACAATAAAGGCAGCACGAAGCTTGAGGATGAGACCCGTGATAAGCTCGAGAAAGGAACTACAGTATAGAAAGGGCAGTTTGTCTGCTACGCTCTTGTTACGTTACTGAAAAGGCATTTTTCAACAAGCGAGAAAATAAACACAAGGGAATGCTGAAAGGCATGTGGAGCAGGCGTGGTATAGGACATGAGTCTCTTTCACACCGGCACACTATTTAAACGACTGTTTGCAGTCACTGAGGACATAAACATAAAAGGCCCTTGTCAGATAAATGGAACATCGCACAGGACGATCCATTTCTAAGAAACGGTGGCACAATTTCCTTTTCATTATGGACAGAGAAAGCAGATTTTTAAAGTGGTTTAACCAGCGGAAGCTCATCATTTGGTGGCACAGGACAATGGACTCTTTCATGCCCTTCTAAAAACAATGCAGCATTAGCCCAAAATAAAACTTCATGCCATGTGATACTCACAATTCTGATTGGGCTTTCAACACAGTATATGAGAATGTATTCATTTCTTGCTATCTTTAGTCATCTTTCATCATGTAGCTTTCCAAGTTCCCAAGAAACTGAGGGGCGGGGTGTCTACAGTATCTTTAGCATGAGAGAAATTTAATTCCAAAGCAGCCTTGTCCTTGGGGAAAGCTCTGTTTCAGCCTCTGGAAAGGCCACCATTACAAAGTGTAGCCCAGCATGAAAGGCCACTTTATTCTACACCAGCTCTTCATTGTGAAATTCTTTACTGTAACCTCAGATCAAACACGAACATTCACACAGAAAAAATTCACACAGAAAGTACCTTCATTTTCACACACAACCATAACTGTTCCTCATATAGAAGGGAATGCATCAAATATAAAGCCACATACAAGCAACAAGTAATAGTGTTTATATAATCTCACATATAGCCTACAATAACAGGTTCAAATGTAAGGCTATAAAACACACTTAGGCTCTTATTAGACAGCTCATTACACAAAAGCAACAGATGACAGTGTTAATGGGGTCTCCAAAGATAGCACAGCACAATGAATGGAAACCACTGTATTTGAGCATTTTCCTGAAGAGCCTCTAAAGACGCAAACCTACAGATGCTTATGAAATAGAAATTTGCAATCCTGCAATATTACAACACTGAAAGTTCACATTTCTGACCTCTAAAACTGTTAGAGGGCAATGCCTACAATGTTGCTTTTCTGACATAACGATACATTTTTGTGTGAGCTGTGTTGCCAATAACCAAATTATTGTGCTTTTTCCCACTGGACATTCACTAAACCAGAACTGCTCTACTCTGGTTAAGTATGTGTCCATTTCTCATTGCAGCAAGGCACCCATCACTGTAAGTGTTTTAGTGATTCTGTGGCATCATTACTGGCCTCATCCAATACAGCCCTGTTCAGTACGCTAGGTAACCTGGCAATAAGGGGCTCTTAGTTACTGCCTGTGTCACCTGGCAATGGAAATGATGCCAATTTTACAGATTTGTGACCATATTATGCTATTTCACACTGCCTGGTGGAAAAGCACTACTGGAGAGCACTATAATGCGCTCTACTGAACAGTTTCTGACAAGTACAGCATGGATGGATATCCCAGACAGGAATTAATCCTAGTCCTGGCAGATTCAAAATGCAATGTCGTGCTAACCCATGCTGAAAAAGCTGGCCCTATGTGTTCGTAGATCTGTAATTTTATGGTAAATTTTCCCACAGGGATAAAGTACGTACCTAATGTGATCTAATCTAAGGCAAATATGCTTTTGCTGACAGGCCATACAGTGGAGATATTGACTCTCCTCCTTTTTCAGTTTTAGCTCTAACATTCACACAAAATTCACATCATGTCTTTTTTTCAATAGAGCCACATGCCACGGAAGGGCATTTAACGCGCTTATCATTTGCACTGCATGATTTACTCTAGTACTGACCAGCCCTTTTTGTCTTTACAGGCTGAAAAGGACAGCTGGTGTTTCCTCCCCATACACACCTCATCCCGTGCAAATCCCTGTCCTCGTGGTGCGTCATGTGAAACAGAGCTGGGGTATTATTCAGCTGCGTAAGGCCTGGAATTTACTGCTACAATTCTGCATTACAAAGGCACATAAACATCAGCACTGCTTTTCCTGAGTCACCAAACACGCTGCAGAAAGTGTGAAGTGAAACTGATATCAGCCTCACTTTAAAGTTCAATGTCTCACCTCAAACATAAGAATATGTGCTCTTGGTAACTAATTAACATTTGAAGAAAAAAAAAATCTGTTTGCTAGTTCAACACGGAAAATGAGTTAAAATCCCTTAATCTCCTACCGGTTCAGTTTTGAGTACAGTCAGTAAATGATCCATGAGAACTTATGACTCAGGTCAAACGCCTTAGAGGACATTCAGGGATATTAACTGGACTGGAACGCAGCTCAATCCCTAATGATTATTAGTAAGATCCTCCAGTCCTTCCATGTCCTTATGTCAGCAAAGGCCATTTTCTTCTTTTTCAAACCTTCCCTAACCTAAAAATACACATTCTATGGTATTTCTATAGTCCACAAGTGTAGCAAATACATCAAATGTATGAATTTACTAAAAGACAGTTACAGGAATCCTGTAGAAATTCCTGCTATAGATCTGTTTCATAATGTATCATAACCAATCAAAATCTCACACTGATGTTCCTTAAAACCTAAAAAATGTCTCTGCTGCTCGCAGCACTAAATCAACAGGCCTGCCAGTCAGTGACAGCCTGCCTCATACGTTTTTAATAGTTTTGAGGACAAACCAACATATTTGAGTTAATGTGACTAAAACCACGCACACGTCGCATTTATCTTAAAATGTCATGTATAATGACATTAGGAGGGTATTTACGAGTGAAGAGTGAAGCTTTCAGCCTGCAAACATCTGCTCTGCTCTGTGTCTGAACATGGATCTTCCTGCAGGCAAACAAAGAAAGCAGGCACGACAATTCCATTCCTTACAATAAAAAGCAACAGAAATACTACAAGAAACCATAGACTTCAGTTGTGCTGTAGAGGTGTCTGAATATAATATTAAGACAGTTAAACGAGTCCCGCATAAATTCCTGTTACCTACATTTTAAAAAAGGATTACAGTCATAAGCAGACAGGATCACACAGAATTCACTTTGATGTTCCTTAAAACCTTGTTTACAGGAAGATGTCTCTGTTTCTCTCAGCACTAAATCAGCAGGCCTGCCATGAGGTATGCCCTTCCTCACAAGTTTTTAACAGTCTGGAGGATAAACCTACACATTTGTGACTAAAAACACACACACACACACACACACACACACAAAGTATTGCTTTAAAATGTAATGGGAAATTACATTAGGAAGGTATGCACAAGACAAGAGTGAAGAGCCTGCAAACATCTGCTTTGCTCTGTCACTGAACGGAGCTGAACAAAGAAAACCAAGACAATCCCATTCTTTACAATAAAACAGTAATACCATAAGAAACTATAGATGCTGCCCAGTACTTCTATAATTACCTAAACGATTTCACATTCTATGGTATTTCCACATGTGTAGCAAATACACCATGTCTCAGTTTACTATAATTCCTGCCATAGATCTTTTTTCATACAGGATTACAACTATAAGCAGACAAAATCGCAGAGAATTTTCTCTGATGTTCCTTAAAACCTTGTTTACAGGAGGGTGTCTCTGCTTCTCTCAGCCCTAATTCAACAGGCCTGCCGGAGAGGTACGGCCTGCCTAGTAAGTTCAACAGTCTGGAGGACAAAATTATACATTTGAGACTAAATACACACACACGCGCGCTATATTGTTTTAAAATGTAATGGAAAATGACATTAGGAGGTTAAAAGTATGCACACGAGTGAAGAGAGAAGAATGAGGAGTGAAGAGCCTGCAAACATCTGCTTTGCTCTGAACGTGAATCTGAACAAAGAAAGCAGGACGGCTCTGTCTGATTAAACAGCTCGACTCTGTAGTGTGAAGCTTACCAGCCTTCAGAGGACCGTATACGCTGGCAGCGGAGCGTCTCCTCCTGCTCTCCACCACCTCCCTCCATGACAGCAGAGCCGAGCTCAGACTCACATCGCACTCTCTGCTCCCCAGCCCGAGCCTCGAGCACAACAGCCTCGTCTGCTTCTCCATTTCCCCTCTCACACCTCAGCTATCTGGCATTCATCCTCCAGCCCGATGAATCTTGCCTGTTCTGATCCCTCAGCGTTAAAAGCGACCCCTGGTCACAGAATTCCTCCTCGGTCCTCCTCCATTACTCTACATAGCGGTTCTCTGTCCTGAAGAAGAACCAGGTCCTGCTCCAGCGCTTGCGTCATCACGTTGGGGGGGGGGGAGGCGGAGCCACAGACCGGTCAATTGACATCCAATACACTTCATTTCTTGTATGGCAGCCAGTGGAACTGGAAATGAGTAATAATGTTTTTTGGATAAAAGGTATAGATATGTTTATGTTGGAATGTAAAACATTTTGGTTTAAAAATCTCAGTTTTAAATTTGAGGGACTCTTAATATAATGCATGCTGTATAATTTCAAATAATAAAACACAGTGATTGAAACTGTAGTACACAGTTAAAGGTAAAACTTACACTTACTAAAGACAAATATGATGGCAAACTTTATAAAGTCTTAAAACAGAGGTCAGTGCTGACAGCAATCTAATAGCGGTTTCACATGTCGCTATCTAGGAAAAGGTTTGAGAAACAAAACCCCATGTACAATGACAATAAAAGCATCTATCTATCTGTCTGTCTGTCCGTCTATCTATCTATCTCTCTATCTATCTATCCATCCATCCATCCATCCATCCAT
>JBBPCX010000135.1:27672443-27692196 GCA_037974365.1 Hydrocynus forskahlii | reverse complement strand
TCTATCTATCTGTCTGTCTGTCCGTCTATCTATCTATCTCTCTATCTATCTATCCATCCATCCATCCATCCATCCATACATACATACATCCATACATACATCAATCTAAAATTAAGCTGTCAGGTTTGTAGGACATTCTTTAAACGTGGAGAAGAATGAGTTTAAATCTCATCTGAGGGTGTGATATGGTCAGTGATAGTAAATGTATAAATTTGGTTATTGCTATTATTAGTAACATCACTGTAATAGTCCTCTTGCTCCTCTTTAATGATGGAGCTCTTTTGAACCACACAGCTCCAGCTGAAGACTCAGAGGAGAGCTCACTCCTGATTGGCTGCTCCTTCACGCTCCGTCCAATCAGATCGCTGCTTGCTCGCTGTGGGCTGCCCATCATGGCGGCTCTCTGAGTTTCCGAAGGAAAAAACCAAGGGTGTAAATAACACACAGCACACCAGTTACCCGGTACATACTCCTTTTAGCCCTTCAGCTGTTGATGAGCTATTGCACAGGCCTGCGAAAATGTCGAGCGACGGCAGCAAAAAGCAGTTTTGGAAAAGAAACACAGCCAAGGTGCCTGGCAGGTGAGTGACGTGTTCATGCTAACTAGCCACTTAGCCCTGCTAGCTTCAAACTCTTAACTTCAGTGGGCGTTTTATACAGTAAAATATTATCACACTAAATTTAGACATGACTCTGTGAAGCCCTGTCTGTCTTCCGAGATTATTTCTTGTGCATTTTGTGCTCTAGGTAGTTATCCTGTTCCTACATACTCAGAAGTTAGCAGAGGAACGTTAGCCAGTCTCACTAGCTGGTGTAGAAGTTGTGAAATGAGTACTATAATCTTTATCTTTTATGTGCATGGCATTTCTTCTTGTAAACAAGTCAGTAAAAATGTTTGGTCTGCCATGTTCTGTATGAATGACATTGTATGACAAGTGTTTAAGCTAAGTTTTAGCTCCTGGTGCTGGAAAGCAGAGGTGAAAGGCCTGTTTGAGATGCAAACTTCAGATCACATCACTGGGGTACAAATCTCACATTAACACTCACAGCACTAATATACAAACCAAGCATGGAGGTGGCAGTTTTGCTTTTGGAGTTTGATGGATAATGGTGTTAATAGAGGTGCCTGAACTTCATTCATGATAGTGTTGACAGAGGTCCTTCAAGTCTCATCAGGTAACAGGGACTGGTTCTTTCAGTTTCAGTTGATGTTGGCTGATGTATTATGTGTAACAGAGAAAAAGTAATTGTAGGTAGTAGCTCACTAAAAGTAGGTTATGATTTTGAGCTTGTGTGCCAGTTGTTGCTTCATGGTGCTTGAATATGCTCTGAATTTCCAGTGTTGTCATCACACACCTATATAGAAAATGTAAACACACAGATAAATTAAATGTCTTATGCATTATGCTTGTTATTTCCTAAGTAGATTACTTTTCCCTGACTATGCCATTCACATGTTCTTGATTGTCATTCAGTGTTAATAATGCCGCTTGCATAGCAGCCAGTGGAACTGAGAAAGGGTTATAATGTTTTTTTGGATAAAAGGTATAGATTTGTTTATGTTGGAGTGTAAAACAGTTTAGTTTAAAAATCTCAGTTTTAAATTGGAGGGAATGCAGAGAAAACACCACTACGTTTGACAGCTAAGTACATTTAACCAAAAAAACATAAGTAATGTTCACTTTGAACTCATCAAATTCACTTTCAAACTTGATAAAGTAAAATTCTCTTGTACATTTTAAAAGTTTAAAATTATATTGTAGTGTAAGCAGTGTTATCCTTTGAAATTAAGTCAATTTCGGGATGCTTGGCAATAATGTTAACTACAGTAAGTTGTTTTTCTAAAGTGAATGATTTGAGTGATTTCTCCACCCCTGTGGGGAATGGGCTTTGAAAACCATTAGTATTTCATTTAAATGTATGGTGTACATAATGTGAGTATTCTAACCTTATTGATCTTTTCCTGTTTGCAGTATACAACATGTTTATGGAGCCCAACATCCTCCATTTGACCCACTCCTACATGCTAAGTAAGTTTACATATGTTTGAAAAATCTTTTTACAGGTGTTTTGAATATGTTATCTATTGAATTACAATAGAATATCGTCTGGCACAAGGCTATGTGAGGTTTTAACTGAAGAAAAGTATTGGAAAGCTACATTTTAAATTTGTTCTGTTTATTGGACGACCCTATAAAACATCTGCAGTGACCCTTTACTGTTCTATTTCATGTGCTGTGGTAATTATAATTAATAATATAAATGCATTGCTATGTAAGACTTGTTTACTTTTGATTTAGTTTTGCTTAATAAGTCAGACAGCACAAGTACATGACAATTGGAAAAATGTGTAGATGTAAGTGTAAAAATGGAAACTTACATTCTGCCATTTAAGCCCAGTATTCTTCCTCTTTCACTAGTAGTGTGTGGACAGAAATGTCAGAGATGCTGATGTGCCGTGCTTCTGTTGTTGCTAGATGTTTTGTTTGCTATGATGGTCTGTACTATGTTCTGTTCTACACTGTAAGGCAAATGATAAATAAATGCCTGCAGTTTATTTCTCAGGCAAAGCAAAATTCAAATGAACTATTTGATGTTTAGCCTTACTTAATAAGAGAACGTTTTATTGATAGCTATTTTTATAAGACATAGTACATATAATATACCAGTAGGATTATTACAGGAAAGTGCTGGCAAATGCATAAAATCCTAAATATTTCAGTTCCAATTATGTGGTCTTTTTCAAATTGACAATACAATAAACAGTAAACGATTAAAATTTTGTTGATGACAGTAGAAAGCTGCTGGTTTCTTCTGAGAAGGATTAGTTTCTGCTTTTCATGCCTAATGGATGGGAGACCTCTCCCATCACGATAAAAATACTTAGAATTTAGAATTTTTACACGACTCTAAGCTAAAACATTCAGTAATTTATTACTAATGTGAAACGGCCTTCAGAAACAACTTCAGAAAAGAACTTGTGTGTATGTGCTCTTCCACCTCGCCTACCAACTGTACTCTGAAAAGATGCCTTTTGATCATTTAGAGTGGATCCATGAGAGATGCCAGGATGAGAGTGAGGGCTGTGTCATACAGTTTTAAGCTTTCATGCACTGATTCATGTGTTATTTATTTGCTTTTTTCAGTTCTGTGTTGATGTTATCACACCCTTAATTCTTAAATACAAATGGTGTGCCTTATATTTCCTTAAATGCCTCTATTACTTTACCAGTTACTTTAAATGAGTGAAATAGAAGTGAAAAAGGCCTCTGGTGTTGGACCATATACCACATTATACACAGCAGATTCAGCTTGAGTGTAGTCCTTTTGCTTGGTTGGATTAGGCTCAGCGTTGAAATAATAACCACTCATTTAAATGATGTTGTGTCCAACATTCTGATACTTATTTGGCATATTCAAATGCTTGTTTGTTCAGTTCTTCTTGGCAAGTTGTATAATAATAGTTTTATAATGCACATGTATGGAATGATTATCATAACTGCATTTTGCGGGCAGTATCCCTTGTATTGCTGTTTAGGTTCATGACTTTTTTCAGTGACTTAAACCAAGATATTTGCAAACTTTATCAAGCATGTGTGTTTAGCATGGGTAAAGCAACTTTGGCAGTGCTTTCTAAGTGTCTGGATTTGCGTTTTGGGAGCAATAATTGAATATGTTTAAGGAGTATAACATTTTACAGCTAATGTAAAAATGTTTTGGCCCATCTGAGGCTCAGGTCTGGTCAGAGTTGCAAATGTAGTACATTGTAATTTCTCATGATTCTGTTGGGATACCAAATACCAAAACATTAATTTAATAACAATTTTCTTGTTGACAAAGAACACAGTTGAAGAGAAACTGTGAAGTAGTCCTTAGAAATGAATATTTCATTTTCTGGTTAAGGGGCATTTTTTGTTATGAAGGTGTTTTGACACAATTGACATATTGTCATGCAAATGTGGCTCCAAAAATGAAGAAAAGAGGAAGTGTTTCTCCTATTTTGGGAGAATACTGTTCCAAAGTCATAAGGAGATTTTGAAAGTGATATTTGTTAGGGGGACAAAAGCATTTTCTATGTTGCTCGCTGGGAAAAGGTACCCAATGGTACAGCTGGTTAACCCTGCCCACTCACTTCGAAGGGACCAAATCTTGTCTTCAAATTAGTAAGTTTATGGGAGAAGAAAAAACTTTCCAACTTTCAAGGTAAGTTAATGTAACAACATGTTTTTTGAAGTAAATTTAGACCATTTTTATTGGTATATTCATCATGACACAGTTTAAATGGCACCTGGTACCAAAAATGAATAAAAATACAAGGTTTTATTTCAACAGAAGCACAAACATACATACTAGTGACATTAGCTTTAGCAATTTGGATAAATAAAAAAGCCCTCTATTGGTTCTGCTCTCTGTACACTGATCGGCCCCAGCTTTAAAACCACTGATGGGTGAAGTAAATAACATCGATTATGTTGTTACAATGACATCCAACAAGGGGTGGTATATATTAGGCAGCAAGCGGGCAGTCCGTTCTTGAAGCTGATGTGTTGGGAGCAGGAAAAATGGGCAAGCGTAAGGATCTGAGTGACTTTGACACAAACAGACTGTTTAAGATATAAAGAGAGGCTTGTTTTTGACTTGATGGTGATATGTGCAGACCAGCCATTTGTCTCATTTTATGATGTGTTACTACTACTTTGTCATTTTGAATTCACAACATCAGTAAAACAATATGGATGAATTGCCAATTTAGGTTCATATATCTGAGGCACCTGTCTTGTAACTCACACTCACTTAAATTTAGCAGCCTACACAGGAGTTAGATGTTAGAACTTAAGTAACTTTTGAGTGCATCATTAGACTGGAGGAATTTGCATAAATTAAGGTTAAGGAAACAATTGCAGTTATGATACAAGGAACATTCATCAGCAACGTTGTCATGAGGAATAGTTTGGAAAAAAAAAACAAATTCAGACTATTTTCCACTTGGAAGAAGTTGATCAACCGAGACATCCAAATTTTGCTTCTTTAGTTTAGTGTTGGAGCTGTAAGGCTATCCGCACATCCTTATTTCACTCGTTCAAACCTCTTTTAGTTCCTCATTAAGGCACAGACTTGCTGATTTTTAGGACACAGTATGACTTACTGTGAGCTCTACAAATGAGTAAAACATCACTTTTTAGCCCAATGATGAGAATGTCTGTTTTCACAAATCATCTCAGAAGTAAGAATACTGATCTAGAATCAGTTTTTTAATACGTCGACTGTCATAAAAATGGCAGAATCCAATCTTTATGACTACCTTGTGAGTACCAGCACTGGTCGGGTTGTTAATTTTTATAGCTCACAGTAAGTTGTGTTGCCACATTGAGTCTTTGCCATCTACCATTAATACTTGTCTGTGCATTATAGAAAGCAATTTGCGTGATTATTGGTTTCTAGTGTTTGCTGGCAACATTAGCCTTGAAGCTCCAGCAATAAAGTATAGAGGAGGAATTAGAATTCAGGAAGGTCTTGACAGATAGACTTCATTTGGTGTAAGTGGAAAATTTTATTACTTTGATTTTTGCCATACAATACTTTTTATGTTGGTGACACTGTGTGAAAATGAAAGAGACTGGGCCAGTGTACCACAGTGATGAATAAAGACTCGCGTGTTGTCGACTGTCGACAGGTTGGCTACAGTGGACTTTGAAAGTCTTAAATGTGTTTAGCATTTGATGGAAGCATATTAATGTTTTGTCCTTCCAACTTACTTCACATTTATACTTATATTTTGTTCTTATATTTTGTTCTGATATTTTGTGTGAACATCTTCTGTGTTGCTCCCAATATGCCATGCATTTGGATGAAACCTTTGAGAATTTGCCTCAGACAAGTGACAGTCTGCTACTTCTTCCCACGCAGTTTGATGAAAGCCGGAAACAAGCCTCCCTCAACGAGCACGCCAGGCAAGCCGAAGAAAGCCACCACCTTCCAGGAATTTGAGAGCATCACCAGTGACGCCTGGGACGTTGGAGACGACGACGATGAGCTCTTAGCCATGGCTGCGCAGAACCTAAACATTGAGGTCGTCATGGAGACTGCTAATAAGGTGATCGAGAACCACAGCAAGCTTCAGGAGAGAAGGCAGCAGCAGCTAGATGAGTTGTTTGAGCCAGAGGAGAAAGAGGAAGAGGAGGGGCATGAGGAGGATGAAGATGAGCAGGAGGAAGAAGAGGAGGCAGCTGAGACAACAGCAGAACTGTCCTTTAGCTCCGAGCGCCTCCCACGCAGTGACAGCAGGCTGGTGAAGTCCCACAGTGAAGCTCCCATTGGCTCCCCAAAGGGTCAGTATTCATCAGCATCACTTTTGGAGCAAGTGCTAGCGTCCTGTTAACTCACTTAATCTGCTTATGTAGTTTGCCTAAAGTTTTGTTGGAAATAACACTTTATTTCTGCAAAATACTGGGCTTAGAGCAACATACCTACTGAGCAAGACACCATACAGGAAGTAAATAAAATTGAAACAAAACTGAGATGTGGAGAGATTAATATCTACTTGTGTTTACAAGCTGTTGTAGTTTATTCAGATGTTTTTAAGCTGTGCAGATATGTAGATGAGCATATGAGCAGCTGCACCTCAGGCTATATTGCAAAGCGTGACCTTATACAAGGTTACAACATGATTTATGTTAGCCTTTCTTTAGCTTAGTTTACAGGTTATTTACTGTGTTGATATTAAGATATAAGAGCCTTCTGTGTGTGTGTAGCACCATGCAAAAGTCTTTTCTTTATATACTTTCTATTTTACTTTGAATCACCTTGTGGGTGCAAAAGTACTATTTTATGCCTGTCACACTGCATATTGTTTTACTGTGACAGGCTGCATAGTGCCTGAAGGTGCTCCAACTAATCACCAGCCTGATCATCTGTAATTATCAGCATCTACTTTTTCACTGGTTCATGTCTCAAGTTCGATGGCTTGAATGGTTCATCCAAAGGTCACTGTGTGGCTTAAACAAAAAAAAAAAAATTCCTCTGGAACTGCTCAGGTACAGAAACTGAAAATGAGTCTTTTAAAAGTCCTTTAGAAAACCTGGAGATCTGTTCCTCAAGACTAGATAAAAATACAAGAAAGTCTTGCTTTTTGAAAGCAAATTATGTAGAACCATCTGCCATATGTTGTATGGGTCTTACCTCATGCCATCTAAACAGCTCTGAAGTTTTGCAGCAGATCCTTTAAGTCCTGTAATTTGCAAGGTGGGGCCTCCATGGATTGGGCTAGTGTGTCCAGCACATCCCAGAGATGCTTGTTTGGATTCATACTTGGAGAATTTGGAGGCCAAGTCAAGACACTTTGTCATGTTCCTCAAACCATTCCTGAATGATTTTCACTGTACTGCAGTATATATGATCTTACCCCCCTTACTCACATACCCCCCCCATGTAATGGTTCTGGCACCCATGCATACAAGGTATCACAAAATAAACTCCATTTTGTCAGAGAGTTAGTTGGTTGCAGGTAGATGTGCTCAGTTTGGGTCTGAGTACCTGGTCAAGTGTGGCAGACTGCTGGTGCTTGTATTGGGCTGAGTTTAGATTCTCTGCCCGAACCTGAACACAGGCCGAACCCGGCCCGTGGGTTGGGTCGGGCCGATATTTCCTGTCACTGTCCTCGGGCCGGGCCGGGCCAGGCCGTGATCAAGCGTTTGGAGTGTCCGTTTACAAACGCACCCACAGCTGAGAACGTTATAACGGCCCACGTATTAAAAACTGTCGGGTTTAATTGGGCTCGGGCCGATAATTACAGTTAATGTGTCGGGCCGGGCTGGGCTCGGACACAAGGTGCACAGGCTCAGGTAGGGTCGGGTTTCATTTTTTGGGCCCGATCTAAACTCTACTGTGCTGGCTCGGACCGCTGGGTTAGCCCCTGAACACTTTGCGTTGAGGTAATATTGTAGACTTGATGTACTCTGATGTTACGGAAATCTAACCGTTCCACCTGTCTGTTTTTTTAAACATAAACTTTCCATTCACTAGGCCGTTCTCGTCTCCTATATTTTTTTTATAGATCCATCACTTTAAATTCCAGGTTGTAAGGGAACAAAATAGAGAGAAATTCAACCCCCAAGGGGGTGAATACTTTTGCACGGCACTCTATATATAAAATATTGCACAGTTTATGTTAATCTAGGGGTCCCCACCTCTCTCATCTGCTCTGGTCCTTCATCAGTGGTCAGTTTCTTGCTGCAGGACACTGTTGGCTGGATATTTTTGTAGATATTCTAAGCCCAGCAGTCACACCACAGTGTGTGATCCACTCTATGCAGCCCACACACACACTGACATGCCACAACCATTGCAGTGTCTCTTCTGTGCTTTGCATAAAACACCGCCCATATTTTACCCTCTCACTGGTGATCTTTTGGGGGTCCTGACAATTAATGAATGGATTAAAGGGGGTTGACAGGTGATGCAGAGAAACAGATGTACCACAGTCTGTAATTGTAAGCTCACTTATATGGTATGTGGAGCTGATAAAATGGACAGTGAAAGTAGAGATAAAGTATGTATACACACTAAAGTAGCTTGTAGGTAGCAAGTAAATGCCATTCATCCATGTTTAGTGTGTTTTTCATAACGCACGAACATAACTTTTACCATATTGAGTTACCAGCACCTCTGGTATTAGCCAGTCTCTGTTATTCAAGTCTCTGGGATTAAACTCTCACGCCTACTGCATTTTACACAGTTCATATTTGGTGTTGGCTGGATGTAATAAATATGCAAATAGGTGGAACTGACATGATGTAGGGAAGTGTTCTATGGATTATTCTTTATTTAGTTATATTTACTAAAGTTCGGAGCATGTTTAAGCATTTATTTGAGTCTCAAGTGCTTCCGTGTAAATATCAATTTTTCCAACGTATGTGACAGTAGAAAGGACAAGAAGTCTTGTGTGCATGCATGTCTGCTGTTGTGTTTGTGTAGATAGAGACACTGAAGCTCAGACACTTATCTGCCTGCAGTGGGGATAGGGGCAGTGATGCTGTCTGCTCCTACTGTGCTCTCCCCGGTGCCTCTACCTGCGGCTGCTGATGCCTGTATTCTGCCACAGCTGTGTCTGTCTGACTCCTCTGTTTGGGGATGGATCACTGCGATAACTGAGTTCCTGTCTGTTTGTTATGTCTTCACTAGGGGTGTGTGTGTGTGTGTGTGTGTGATACAGTGATAAAATAGTGATGTTTCCTCTAATGTAAGCAATGCTTCTGTTTACACCATAGTTTGTCATTCATATTAATACTCATTAAAGAATTTTTCATGTTGAAGGAGGAACTGAAGTGTGTGCTGACATGCAAACTGGTGGTTAAATGTTGTATAATGAGGCAAGGGTAGGGGTGGGTGATGTAGCAAAAATATATCATTACAACATTTCACGCCGTTATACATAGATTTACAGTATTATGGTGTTTCTGAAGCTTGATACATTGGAACAGACGATAGAGAACCAGCTGTGGCACATTTATAAAATACAATGAAATCTGTGAGCACTATGAATTTTGTCCAGTGGTTCACATTAGGGCTGGGCAATATGGCCTAAAATCTATATTGCGGTATAATATGAAGCATGTGTGGTAAAGATATATATTGCGATATATTCTTATCTTCTGTATATATGTATATGTCAAAATGACTGTTTCTGAACATACTCACATGCCAGATACATTTCTGCAGAATAAACACACTTCAAAAAAGTACAGAATGCAATTTGAAGAATATTTATTGTTCAAAACTTATTTTTAATTACAAAACTTTTCAAGTAATTTTTAAGATGTGTAACTTTGTCATACAGTTTGGCATTTCAGTTTGGCTAAAGTGTTTGCGGCTAGGTACCTCGTAACGTGACTCGAGTCTTAAGTCTCATGTTCTGAAAGCTGCTTTTCTCCACTGTAAGAAACGGCACCATGTCTTTACACAGGTACACGGTAATGGCATTTGTAATATCAATCCACCGCTGATTCTTTTTGTCATACAGAGTGTCTTTAGAAAATGCTTGTAAAATATCTATCTGCTGGTGTGTAGGGCCACCTATTTCTTTCCACTTGACTGACTGGGCGGTTGCGGAGGGCGCGGTTTTTGGCTTTCTTCGCGTTCAAAAACGTGCTTCGTTTTGAGGTGATAAAACAAATTACTTGTATTTCCTCTCTTCGCTATTAGGCCTCATCCACACGGACGTATGAACGCCCTCTGAACGCCTTAGGCATTTCTGTAGCGTTTTGTATCAGCGCTCATTTGTACACTGGGCTCATCTGACAGTTTCACTCCAGCCTGCAGCCCAATGTGTAGTTTTGTGTATTCACCTGTGGGGGCAGTAATTATTCTCTCCAGACTGTTTACATGTTGGCCATCTTGATTTGTAGTTCTACACTGAAAGCATTGTAGTTCTGTGTTGAAAACAAAGTTTTATTCTTTGTTAAAACTTACAATAGCTCTTATTGTTTTAAAAGTCCTCCCGATACAGTGCTGTGGGCAGGAGAGGATTTCGGCAGGAGAGGATTTGACGCCTCACGAACGCGCAGTCGACCGAGCGCCGGTGCTGAATTCCCGTGTGGATGCTGTGATTCGCTCCAATTAGCAGAAAAAACGATTGGCGCTCACCTGGCGCCACAAACGCCCGAAAAATGCCTGATTCAAATTATGACATTTAACACAGCAGCTGGCAATTTCACATGTGTAGATAATTGTCAGAAAAATGCTCAGTGCAAAACTTTCAATTCAGGTGGTAGGTGGCATAAGTTTTAAATTTCAAATTTAGTGATCCTCAAGTATAACTAACCCCTGGTGAGTGCAGTCAGTGCCAAAACCGTGAACTCGGAGCCTCAAACCTGTTTGTTCCACTTGCGCTGGAAGGAGTGTTTGAGCTGTCAGCTTTCGAGAAGCAAAAAGGACGATTTTTGCATCTCCATTAGAAGAGATGAAAAGAAGGGAAAATGCTTTGAAAGCACAAGCAGAAACCTCCAACAACTTTAAACTTGCTCTCTCCATTGTAGAAAATGTCCTGATGGGAGTTCAGCACCTCTTTTCAGATAGAAGGTGATAAAATGGCAATGGCATTGTACATAGCGTTTAAAGAGTGGTGCATTAAATGTTTTGTTAATGCTGTTGCCTGGTGAAAGATTGTAAACCTGTTACGCTTACCTGACCTTATCCTTTTAGAATGGGTCAGAATAACAGTGCATCAGATTAAATACTTTCAGGACATGGGTGCAGTGTGCTTGTCTTTGTGATTTATGCTTTTTTTTAATGTTCTAGTGCTTTTGACAGCATTGATAATAAGGTCCACGAGAGTCACTGCTGATCTTCACTATGCGAAGCACCTGGTGATCTTGACCTTGGAGAATGCATAAAGGTGTCAAATGTAGATGGGCATGCCCTCGGGTTAGCTCTTACAGAGTGGCCAAGAGAAATTCTTTATACCTACAGATGGATCAGATTTTTTTTTCTCCTCTTTTTGATGTGGGCTCCTTTACTGCAGCCAGTGAATGATCATTACTCGCCTGGTGGCACTCAGGAGGTCGTGTGTGCTGCCTCTCTGATAAGCTTATGTGGCACGCAAAGTGGTGAGGGAGGTGCTGGTGCTCCTTGTATTTCTTGAGTTATGATGTTTTTTAGAAATTTGTTTTTCTTTTTATGTAGAAGAAACCTATAGATTTTCATCAAATTCATATTCTTCTGCCAACAAGACATCTCTGTTGTAACTACAGAACTGTGGAAGTGAACTCAATGTTGAGATTCATCACTTGCATCTAAATGTTGCAGCTTGTTTCAAGGATTTACGAGTAAGAAAAAAAAATCAACTAAATACTTAAAAGTGTCATGGTTGATACCATGGGGGAACTAGGAGGACTAATGCTTGTGGTGTTTTGTTGTGTTTACCTGGTGCAGAGATGAGTGGAGAGCGAGCAGCACTACAGAGGCAGCAGTCGCTCCCGCACCGGCCGGTCATTCCACTGGTGGCGCGCATGGCAGATCAGAACACATCCGGCACCCCGGCCATGACCGAGAGGGAGGCTTCCAGACTGGACAAATTCAGGCAGCTGCTGGCTGGGCCTAACACTGATCTTGGTAAGACAATAACCAGATTAGATGGATGCTTTAATTATAATAACGCAGTGGTGAGGGTGTAAGTTCGAGGTTTCTTTATTGTCATCAGCAGTTTTTTATACATACATAGTGTAATGAGACATTTCTCCATGTAACATATAACAACATTCAACAAAGTTGTGACCGAAGCAATACAGCCAACTCAACAAATGGAGACTACAACAGTGTAACGGTAATGGAATGTAACAACTCAGTGTGGATGCTATGTAACATTGTTATATTGTTGTGGTGTCTATTTGTTGTGTTGTCTGTATTTGCACTTTTCTGAATGTTGTGTATGGTTATATGTTGCACCATGGTCCCTGAAGTCCAAGTCATCGACCGCCAATTTGAAAACAATTCTTAAGGACAATTCTTAGTACATTGTGAAATCTCATAACTCAGTTTCTGTTGAACTCTTTTGGTCTGATCCAGAAATGCACTTAAGTGTTCACTATTTGCACTAAAGGTGTCCAGAACAGTTCCCTGCTCAAACACATTAGATTCAGTTTTTGTGTTAATTGCCAGGTTTAGTGGATGTGTTTGAGTGGTGGAAGTTCCAAACTGTGACACCATTGTTCCATGAAGTCAAACACTCTGAATTACACAGAAGGAGACTAAGGAGAAACAAAAACAATATCCAAAGCTTTTATTAGATTTTTGGATTAGAGAACACCTAAACAAATATGAGCCCATATACAGTAACCCCCCACTTATACGCGGATCAGCAGTCACAATTTCAGTCTCACGCGGAATTTTTCTGAGAACCAAACTAATATTTTTTTTTCGTAAAATCCCTGCACATGCATGGAAAAGGCAGATATCCTCCGCTTTTTTTGCTTTTGTGACATCCGGGCCTTGTCCGCCACGCCCCCTCGTCCTTATGCTGGGTTGCTAAGCACCGCGCCCAAACATAATCCAGCACGAGGACGAGGGGGCGTGGCGGACGAGGTCCAGACGTCACAGCTTTTTTCATATATAAATGTTCGTATATTTGTGCTAAATTTGACAAAAATATAATTTAATAATTTTGTAACATAAACAATAACGTAAATTCAGCTACATTTCCATTTAAAAATAATTATAAATGTTTTGGTTCTGTGAAGAGAAACACAAAGAAAGGCGTCTTGGAACAGTGAAATGCCGCTGTACTCAGAGGCGGGAGATTTAAAAATAGCCAATCCTTATTTTTCCTTGCTGCTGATTGGCTGCTACCCTGTGACGCATCCCTCGCTGTACTTAGACGCGGGAGGTTTGAAAGTAGCAAATCCGAGCACGTTATATATTTTTCCTTGGTGCTGATTGGCTGCTGCCCAGAATTTCCCCCTTGGAGGTCTTGGGTATTCGTGTGTTTTTCATTTTGTTCTTCTTAAAGCCCTGTATTTTTATTACTGTAAATTAAATGAATTTATTACTGTATGTGACTGCTTATGCCAATGAAAACGGCAGCACATACCAAAGAAAACGTGCATGCCTGAATTACAGTACAGTCTGTACAGGGGAAACATTGGTATTTACATTCTAGCACTGCTGGAGTTCAGTGTAAACTGTACAGTATGTATACGGGTTTATATTTACATTTTCTTTAAGGCTAATGAGTTAAAAATGAAATTAAAGTGTTTTGGGAGAATATTTGGAGGCATATTTAGGGTTTACACAATGAAAATGGGAATTTTTTTTTTAACCACAACACAATGCGTTTTTTCACTGTACATGGTGATCTTGGAACGTAACCCCCGCGAAATCCCCCTTTCATTGCAGAATTGATACAGAATGAATGACGCATCGTGATTCACTGATGACATTTTTATGTCAGAAATACCGAGATAAATAACACCTTGACATCTACAGACCTTGTTGGACTTTAGTTTGATTACATGCTGAACTGCGGAGCAGAACTATCAGAGTGGGCTTCAAATAAAGTGTCGGTCTTTTTATTATAACCAGTCAAATAACCATGGAGAGCTGATGAGGTGGGAGGAGCACTGTTATGTTATGTAACAGTGGTTTACTGCTTGTCATTTTTGACACTGCTCACACTGCTTGACATAATTTGACATGATTAATGTCCACGACATTATTAAATGTGTCATGGTGGGCCTTAATTAAGTGGTGCACAGCAACTAAAACTACAGATTTAAGCATCATGGGGTAGTGGAAAGTAGTACACAGAAATACATTGTAGACTTGATTGAAGGGTCAAAAGGCACATAATTTGTTCTGTGAAAATTTTAATTATTAAATTTAATTAAAATGGGGGACAAAAACTTGTTTTTGTTTTTCTCATGTATTGTGGGGAAAAAAATCTGGTTTTTATTTTGGCTCTAAGCTATGCAATAGATGTGAGCAATAACAACTGAGTTAAAATTAAGAGATTTAGATAATCAACAACCACCTCGACACACCCCTAACATGATTGTCTATGTATTAATATAGTTTTACATTGTTCTGAACAGATCAGTGCACAATTGCTCAAGTCTCATCTTACATCAGAAACTTCGGCACTTCATAAAAGTTTCAAGGACTCCAGCTTTGTTCGCCCCATCTCTTGCGGTAGCTGTCAGTTTTGTGGGGATAAAAGCTCGTAGGCAGACTGATAATGAATGGAGTTTCAGGTGGAAAGGCTTGTGTGTGTTCTGACTAGCCAGCATGTTATCTCTTCTTTTTTGAGTTTCTTTATTCCAATGCTGAACTTTTATTGATTATTAATTACATTCATAACACTAGAGTTCTCTTGCAGGATTTATTTTTCACCAATTTTCAAAACCAAGGTGAAATTTTCTCCTCAGAGGCTGAAATAGGGCTGATGGTCATAACAGATTACTTTGAGGTGTGAGACCTTTCACTGGTAATTCTTATGGATTGCGGTCAAATCACATACAGTCCTGTCATTTTGTTTTTGTTTTTTTCCATCAGAGATATTTGATTTCTTCACCTAAATGTCAGCTTGGGTTCTGTCAAGTGAGATGGTTGGATATAAATTCTAGACATAGTGCTGTAGAATTTGATTGTTTTGTGTGTGTGTGTGTGTGTGTGTGTGTATGTTTTTCTTTCGTTTGTTTAAGAATTTTTCTGTGTCTTCTATCCACAAGAACAGGTTAATCTTGCTCTTGTGACTCCACAATATAAAGCATGTACTGTAAATAACATCCCACTAAATCGCTGACATAATTTACTCATTGTCTTCTTTAGATGCAATATGTACATTTCTAATTCTGAGTCAAATATACATACGTTGTTTCCTAACCATCACAAGGTCCTCAGTTCTCCAGGATGAATGTTTGTTAGATGTTCTACTTTTTAGATGACTTTGGCTGTGCTGTTTTGTTTTTTCTTTTTCTTTTTTCTTTTATCCGTCCAAGGCCGTTTGTGCTGAGAATTTGGTATGTTTGTTCAAGTGTGAAGCTGTTTTTCCTAAACATGTACGGCCCAGAGAACCCATCTCCGATTTACCTAAAACCAATCTGCTGTTCACTTCAGGTTAACTCGGTTGCAATCTGCAGCACATATGAAAGCTATTTGCTCCAGAGCTGTGTGTAAAATAATGTATTTGGTCCAACTTTTCATGTTTCCCTTTCTTTTGTAAAGGGTGATATCAACAACGATCCTTTTTTTTCTGTAGTGTTTTTGAATGAATTTTCAGTTTTTCTTCTTCAGTAATTGCACAATATCTCATTTAACAGCAGTTTTATTTTATTAAATGCAGACTGCAATGAGTGTTGCACAAAATGCACTTCTTTGTACCAGCCTGCATGGCTAAGAATGTCTGTGTTTGCAGGTGTCACATAAACATGCCTCACAGGTCACAGTTTTTTTGTAGTTTTTTATAGTATATTATAGGTCTAAAAAGAGAAATGCAAAAGAGAAATGCATTATGAACAATTACGTGAGAGAGAGAGAGAATGAACAAATATATAAATAATTGTCATGTAATTCTTTCCCCCCATTGTACTAACCTTACATGTGTCCCCCTCTCTCTCTTTGCACTGTGAAAGCAAGTCACTGTGAACAAATCACATCTCACATCTGCTCAGATTGGATTGCGTGTTGAGACCTTTCCATGCAGAAAAAAAAAAAATACTGGCATAATTTATCCATCGCCTAACAGGTCTCTATGACGATCTCTAGGAGGACAGAGTTGGGAGGTCCTTCAGGGTTGGCAGGCTCCTGTCTCTACACTCCCACCCCCAACCGTCACTTTTATTTTCTTCTGCCTAAGCTGTCAGGGCTCCTGTCTTAATTTGGTTGTTGTATTAGATATCCAAACTGACCAGGCAGTTGCAGGGTGCCAGAGTGAAATATGAACTTAATTCCTTTTGCATAATAATGATGGTGTTTGTGTATGTGGGTTTTTTTTGTGAGAGAAACACTGACAGAGATAAATCAGCCTGTTGTCCTTTCTGGGAGGTCGATGTCCTCATCTCCCCTCCATGACACGGAACCTGCAACTGAGCACATTGATCACCTCTTTCCTCCTCTCTCTCTCTGTCTGACAGAAACAGCCCACAATTACATTTCTTTTTCCCTCCATAGGGGGAGACATTGCCCTCTGTTGTGGAAAAGGTACTTAAGAGCCATTGCTATCATGTAGTATATAGCAAGAGAAAGAAAATGCAGAAAGGAAGAGCCATACGGGCCACAAAAAAAGCGGACAAAACCCCGAGCTGAAATATGTACGTGTATTTCACAAGGTAGCACTGGGCAAACAGCTTAACAGTTGTAATCGTGCTGGTGTAACACAACAATATTGATTTTGAGTGTTAGTTGCATTTTAGACAACAAACATAACAGCATGTCATTTTCTGAGTCTGTCAGATTGTTTTGAAATAACTGTTCTAAATACATTGAAGCTTACAGTGTTAAGCACTGCTGTGACATGGATATGGATCTGGGTACTCCAGTAACTTTTTGAGGTAGGGCTGCACTGTATGGATAAAATATTCATCTTGTCATTGCTGGTTATTGTGATTGCGATGCTTTTGATATATATTAAAGGGCCTGTATCGTTACCTTTCTGCAATTAAAAAGGCTTGAAATATGTAAATACAGTAACCCCCCGGTTTTACGCGGATCAGGAGTCGAGGATTAAGTCACACGCAGATTTTTTTTTTGGATTACCGAACTCAGTTTTGCGTGGAAATCCCCACAATAACGCGAAAACTGCAAATATCCTCCGCCTTTTTTTGCTTTTCTGTGGCAATAAATATATTTTTTCTGGATGTTTTCACACAAGGGGACTCAGGGCAGAAAACCGTTCACCTCGCTGCGGTGTCCCAATACTTTTGTCCTGCGACCTTCCAAGTTGCATATCTCGGCGGGGGAAGCACCCAGACACTTCAAACTCCACAGTTCGGTAGATCTCCAGGAGACCTTTCCAACAAGCCCTCATTTGTATTTGGCCTGAGTACATCAGGTTTTATTCTCCGAAAACCGTTCACCTCGTCGCAGTGACCCAATACTTCCGGCAACCTTCCGAGTTGCATAGCTCGGCGGGGAAGTTAAATTAAAAGAGGCGAATACGGGTTTACATTTACATTTTCTTTAAGGGTAATGCATTAAACTGAGTTTAAAATGACATTAAATTGTTCTGGGAGCATATTTAGGGTTTACACTATAAAAATAGGCATTTTAGACGAAACAACAACATGATTTTTCACTATACGCGGGTGCTCTTGTAACATAGCCCCTGCGAAAAGCGAGGGATTACTGTATGGTTAAAGTTCCCAAACGAACCTTCTAGACCCTTATCCTCACAGTCCATATTTGGAAACAAGCTGATAAAACTGCACGTTTTTAAATCGTAGTTTTTGTGAAATCGCAAAGCCAACACATGTCCTTATTCAGCCTATAGCTGTTTAGCCCATTCATGGTAAAATTTGAATGTTTTAGCCCTGTGCTGATCATACAGGGCCATATATTAGTCTTAAAGGCACAGTAACAAAAACAGCCTGTTTAATTGTAAGGGATGAAAAGACATTCATGTGTAATTAATAAGGATTAAATATGAATAAAAATTTTGGTAGACAACCCCACACAAACATGAAATGGAAAAATGTGGAATATGGGCTCCTTAAAAACATTTTGCTGAATCATTGTGTTTAATGCTTGAAGATTGGTCAAAATGAGTTTACTTTTGTTGGATTATATGAATACCTCGCTTCATCAAAGTATTCAGTAACACTCTCCTGGACCTGTGGTTGGTCACCTGGTCAAAAGCTCGTTTGCATATTGCAGCCTTCTGCAAAATCGGCAGTGCAGACACCAAAATTACCAAAATATTTAACAGTTGACTGTGCAGCCTTGATCTGAGGTGTATTAATTTACTGAATCACAATTTGGGTAATTGTTGTGGGAAAATGGAGAAAAAACAACTATCAACTGTAAATGTGACAGTTTTGCTCATATTTTCAAGTAAATATTTTGTTAAACTTCTCTACTCCTAAGCATGTTGGTTAGGAAGAGATGTAAACAAGGCTGTAGCTCATTGTAGCTCATTGTTCAAAAAACTGAAATTATTTTTCTCTCACAATCATTTCCCATTGAGGACAAAAAAACCTGTAGAAAATGATGAGTCTTCATCCGCATTCAGTGTTCTAGTTAACTCTTAGCTCAGCAGCTCATCTGACTTTATTTGATGGCTTACACTTGAGGTAGGCCAGTTCTTATTAGCCTGATTTGTCCCACAGGGAACACAAAAAAAGCCTCCTTGGATCCCTCGACTCTTAATAAAGCACGGAAACTCCCTACAGGAGGCGAAGCAGTGTCTGTCAGCTTGCATGCAATTCATATAACCAGAAATGTGAAATTAGCTCATAGCCAACCCAACATTACTGAAAATTACAAGCAAAAGTCAGGACTTGCTTTTCATCATAAGAAATTGAGTAAAAGTCTTCTGTAAATTAGTCTTGATCAAGGGTCTGAGGATTTCACAGTGCTTGCAAACTGCTGATGGATTGTTTTGGTGTGTATGAGTGTGTGTTTGTGTGTTTATCAACCTTTCTTCTTATAGTCTTTGACCTTTCAGAAATGACCCCAGCAGAGACAGTGAAAGGCTGTTTGTCATATGTGGCCTTACTCAGAAAAGATGGGGGCATGGTTTTTCAGCAGAAAACAAGCGTTTCTGGTACGTTTGACCCATTCCTAGCAGCAGTCAGGTCTTTTTTTTTTTTTTCCATGCTCTTCCTCTGTTCTGGTTTTAATGAGTGTCTTGCACAGTGGCGGCAGGAGTTTTCAGATTTGGAACCGGATCCAGTCAGAAGGTCAGCTTTCACCCTTTTTTGCTTTCAGAGAGTGAGATTCAGAATCACATGAAGCAATTACTCCACCATGGTGTCTGCCGTTGCCATGGCGATGCACTGTCCTCCACTGGGGGTTTTGAACCCCGATCCTGTCTTCCGCATCTAACTGCCATCATTTTCTGTCTTACTTTTCTTTTCTGTTTGCCTTCTCTCTCTGTCTCTTTCTCTGTCTCTCTCTCTCTCTGTCTGTGTCTCTTTCTGTCTCTCTCTCTCTCTCTCTCTCTCTCTCTGTGTCTGTCTGTCTCTCTCTCGCTCTCTCTCTCTCTCTCTCTCTCTCTCTCTCTCTCTCTCTCTCTCTCTCTCTCTCTCTTTCTGTCTCTCTCTCTCTG
>JBBPCX010000135.1:27647910-27658169 GCA_037974365.1 Hydrocynus forskahlii | reverse complement strand
CTGTGCTACGTCCGAACTGATTGCATTCTGTTTTTAACTGTCTTAAACTTATTTTAAATCAAATTTTAAATCATTTTAAAATCATTATATCAATCAGTTTTTACATTTTACATTTTTTGTTTTACTGTTGTGATCATTGTTTTTATGATTATTCTACTTCCTTTTATGTAAAGCACGTTGAATTACCTCTGTGTATGAAATGTGCTATATAAATAAACTTGCCTTGCCTTGCCTTACCTTGCCTTACCTTGCCTTGCCTTCCTAAAAAGAAAAAAAAATATGGTTTTGGCAGTTCACTTAAACATTGACGGCTGCGGAGTAGCCTACAGGCTACAAGCTATTTCCTGACACTCGTTTAAGATGCCAAACTTCATAGTCAGGAGAAAATAATTCCCCAGCATTTAATGCCACATCAGTCTCAAAGGCTTTTATTGTTCCAAAACAAAGACAAGATCATCTTGTTGCCTGGCGGAACCAATAATAATAATAATAATAATAATAATAATAAAAATAGGGCATAATAATAGGCTAGTAGTAATATATTTTACATTTTCAAAAAAGAATAGTAGAACATATTTATGATTGGAAGTCAGGGGTGTGTCATGAAGTGTCTCATTCACTAACAGTAGCTAAAAGTCTTTATTAGTCCCACAAGTGGGAAATTTGCTAGGTGAGAAAAAGGTGAGAAAACAGTAGAGAAAACCCATTGCTTAAATGGATAAAGTAGCCAAAACTCCGAAGCTCTAGATTCAGGACAGTGGCTTCAGTGTTGCAAGTGCTGCGAGAGCTTACGCTCCATTAAAAATAAATAAATGACAGCAGTTTTGGAGTCCGTTTTCTTGCTGTTAACAGAGGAATGGCAATGGGAAGCTGCTCTAAATTTCCTGTATTTTGGGTCGGGATCTTGGGAAAGATCCCTTATTTTCAGTGTTGAAAATTAACAGGTATGGCCTAAAGTAGATTGGAGCATCACTCCTTTATAAGCAACAGTCTGCAGTATTCAGCCTGCTTTAAAATGAGTTAAGGCTATTTGTAAACGTTGCTATATAAATAGTCCATTTTTTTACAGGACATAGGCCTTTCGATTTGCATTAATTTGCGTCAATTTGCTTTTGGTTTTGCCAGCATTTAAAGGAAGGCACAGATGTAAAGAATAAGTTCAGATGGGCTTGGCTAAATGAAATGTGCGATAATGGCAAGCCATTTAGTTCATGGTGCAAAAAGATGAAAATGGCAGGTGTGTGCTTTTGTGTGGTTTTCCATAAAAAAAATAGTCTATGGAAGTAATGGCAAAAAAGTGCTATCATGCCACCAGTCAGAAGCTAGCCATAAGGCTAATGTTGTTACAATTATGTAAATGTAATTCAACAGATCAGTCAGATTATTATTTTTTTTGCTTTAAACTATGCCACAACACTGACACTCCATGGTTACAGTATTGCAGCTGAATATCTGTGTGTAACTGTGTGTGACTGTTGAATATGTGTGCGACTGGTAGTCTGGTAGAAAATACTGGGTCACTTTTACTGAACAGCAAAATCGACAGAACTCCAGTTCCAGCTCTGTTCAGAAAATCAGGTGAAATGTTCAAAACATTGTGTGTGTGTGTGTTTGTGTGTATTGATTTATTAAAGTCATGTATGCAGCTAAGTGTTTTTGCCTTGCGAGTTTAAAACCTGAAGAACCCCTTTTTTAGAGTATAGGCTGATTTTCTCGATAGTTGGCTTCACATTAAAGGACCTATACAACCGCAAACTGCATTTCCTTCGCATTTACCATCGTATGTAAACAAAGCCTATACAGTCCATATGTGGCAACTAAGCTGCAAAACCGCTTGTTTTGTATTCTTTGCTTTTGTAGTCTTAGAAAGACAAAAATATTTACATCCTCCTGATCGGCCCACTCACGCAGAAGTTGTGGGTGTTACAGGCCAGACTGTGTTTTGAATGAGTCGTAATATACAGCCAGTCAGAGCAGAAGTCATTTAGTTTTAGGCAGATGAATGTGATAAAAAATAAATCCAACTTACTCTTATCTCCATGCCTTCCTTACTCGTGTCTTAACCTCTGATTTTCTTTGACAGGAGTTGTTTAGGTGTACTTAGCTGGCAGGAACTTGGTTGAATAGCGGACGCTATAGCTTTACAGGTTTGTATAGCTTTACAGGTTTGAGGAACAGATGTGGACTACTTGAGCACTGATGTACGTCGCTCTGGATAAGAGCGTCAGCTAAATGCCTTAAATGTAAAAAATATAAGTGGAACACAGTGGGAGAGAAAATCAAATGCTGTAAAATTGTTAGTTATGGGCTCTTTAAGTTATTGATACAAAGACTCCCGCAGGACAATGCTAACACGGGGAGGATGTATAGATTCAGTTTAATGTCATGGGAGCTTCTCCCATGCCAGTCAGTCAGACAGTGCTCTGCCCTGTGCCATGCTGTGACGGGCACACTGATGGATGGAGTGCCAACCTGAAACTACAATGAAGCAGAGATTTGATATTCTGGCCCTCCCCTAGTGTCAGTGTGTGGTCTCTGTGTACACACACACGCACACCCGCACACAGACATCCAATTCACCTGTCTGACCTTCATTTGCCTATGGCTAGCTCATCTGTCATTTTGACTCCAACCCAAGGTAGCCCCACTCAATCAAATCACATTGATCCATGCTATTGAACCCACAGTGAAGGTGTGCGGTTTGTGATGTGACTTCATTTGTACGAGCCTGAAGGGTGTGTGTGTCTGTGTGCTTTTGTGTGTGTGTCTGTGTGCTTTTGTGTGTGCGTCTGTGTGCTTTTGTGTGTGCGTCTGTGTGCTTGTGTGTGTGCTTGTGCTTGTGTGTGTGTGTGTGTGTGTGTTTGCGCTTGTGCTTGTGTGTGCGTGTGGCGAATCCAAACAGCTGGAATTCATAACAGGAGGCTTGCTGAAGACAGCAGAGGGTGGGTGTGGCATCACTGTTCGAACTGTTCTTTTAATGCACAATCAATTCTCCCCATCCTGCTGACTGCACACAAACCACACCTCCCCCCCTTCTCCCACAGGAACCTGCTCAAATGCTCCCCTAAGTAGAAATCATTTTTGTTTTGTCAGTTGCTTGCTCGAAAATAAAGATTTCATTTACTCCCGAAATTGATTCCTTAAGCCTACTTTCAGAAGGGGGCAAAGTACAGAGAGGAGAGAGAGGGGAAAAAGAGACTTGGCTGTTTACTGTAGTTCAGCATTTAGCAGTTGGCAGAACAGAGTTTTGCTGGGAGATTGGCGATAGCAAGGGAAATCACTGATGGTTCTGGAGCCTGTTATTTTTTTTTTTTTTCAAAAAACGTTTGCTGGCCTGCTTGTTTAGTTGTAGACAGTTGGAACCCAATAAAAAACTTTGAAGTTTTCGCCGCCTGCCACAGCTGACCTGTCATAAACATTCCATTAACCTTGAGTAGGGAGAGTATCTCTCTCCTTCATTATGCAAAACAGTGCTGCTATGGCCAGAACAGAGCAGAAAGGAGACCTCGCTACTACTACTGTCTGAAAACCGAACATCAGACACATCCTCCAATTATGCTCTCAAGCTCTGCCTAATCTGCTTTGGGGCCTTAGTCAGAACTGCTGAAGAGCTGGTTTACCTTATGTTTTATATATATATATATATATATATATATATAGTATCATACACACACACAGACTTTAATTTAAGATAAAAAAAAACAAACATTTAAAACAAATAATGTTAAAATATAAAACATTAGGACAAAATACAGATGATGGTAATAAAAAACAAAGTCTCTTAAGATCCTAATTCACAATAAATATACCTGCATTTTCAGAAGAAAAGTGCTATGTACTTTTGCTAATCAAAAGATGCAACAGTGAGAGGTCTTAAGGTCCCATGGTGTACCTTAAAAATGTTTTTTCTCAGGAGAAAAGGACATATTTCTTCCTTTTCTTGACGTAATATTTAAAAGTAGAAAAAGAGGAAAAATAGGTTATGCTTTGTCCTAAAGAACATTTTCTACCTGTAAACAATAGCGCCTCTCTCTCTCTCTCTCTCTCTCTCTCCCTCTCCCTCCCTCCCTCCCTCCCTCCCTCCCCCTTCCCCCAGTCCTGTAACAGGTCTTGCCTGAAATAGCATGCACTCATACTGTTTGAAGTCATGACATTTGCTTTGTTTCTTTCTGTGGAGTGGTAGAGTGTTTGAGTAATTTTTGGCTTACTTTTAGATACTCATCATAAGTGAAGTAAAAGAAAAAAAACATAGGATTGCTATCAGACAATACTAAAGGTTTCTATACCGGTATCGGAAAAGACAGAAAGTGGGATCATGCATTCTCTATTTGTATGTTGTAAGTTGGAGACTAATGCTTCAAAACATGACCATCTGTGATTTAGCATAATCTCATCTCCCTCTCGGTGCATATTTCACAAATGAATTGCGCAGTTAATTTATTTACTCTAGGCTGTTCTTCAGCCGGTCGTCTCCCTTCTCCCACCCAGACTCGGAGCACAGAGCCTGCTGCGCTTTAATAAATAAAGGGACAAACCTGCGCAGGTGATTAAATAGTGTTTTCCATTTCGCTAATATGGCACTGACGCCTTTGACTAATGGCCTGTGGTGTGTGAGCAGCTGGGAGAGGAGTCTGGTGCAGAGCCACAGCACGGGCACGGACTTTCCGCATCAGACCAGCGCGAGCAGGACCACTGCCCGGGCCTCCTGCTACCACCGAGCCTGCTGGGAAACATGTAGCATGTCCTCTCTCTGTCTCACCACTGACACACCGCATTTATTACCTGCCTGTTGTTGCTGCGCCTCTGCACCTGGCCTGAACAATGTCGCCTTCTTTACTTCTACCGCAGCCGCAACGACAAAAAAAAAAAAAAAGCTGTGACATGGCTTTGCTCTACCTGTACCTGTATTAGTGCCAGCAAGTTGCTATTGTTGGTATTTTGCCCTCACACAAAATATTTTCTTCATTCTGTTGAGGGAATAATTTTTTGTTAGAATACGAACACGGAAACGGTGCTTTAAAACTTGTGTGCTTTGGTCAGCATATGTATGTTTTTATTTATTTTCAGGACTTACAGAATACAGTACAATTTTACAGAGCACTGTTTCCCAACTTTATACTGGAAGTGATTTATTTTACACATATCTATATCTATCTATGTATCGAGAGAGAGGGCGGTATTGCATACATATGAATCAGACTGAGCAAACAGCACACAGTTGCCAATGAGGACAAGTACATCTCAGATTCCAGTCCAGCATATCACAGACAGTATTAAAGGACTGCCGCAATCACCTGCTTCATCACAGCAGACTAGGTGGCTGTATAGTTTATTTTTCCTGTTTATTGACTCACGGGACATCTTTATCCAATAAATGCAATTAGAGAGGTGCAGTAAAAAATGTGTGTGGAACCCTTCCTGCAGTCACAGCATACAAACACTGGATTGACTCAGTTCACTGCTCATTTAGGATTAGATCACTAAAGACTGTGTGTTAACAGGGTGATGGGTGTTTACGTTTCAGTGCTGTTGGAATCCGAAAGTAACTTTACATGAGAAGGAAAGACACAGTCTCAACTTGTGTTATGTAACAAGAATTTATCTTGTAGATCATTTTAAATAATTTGTCTTGGTCCATTAGATTGTTTTGTAATGAACTTGCAAAGGGCAGCTGGCATTGTTAAAAAAAATTTTTAAAAAAATTTTGAAAATTGGACCTCTTCAAAATGTTCTGAAAATGATACACCCACATGCATATATACAAAGGCTTCTGATTCTGATACAAATATTTTAAATAAAAAATTGTGCACAAATTATATTTATTAACTGGTTTAAAAATACTGGAAACATATAAATGGTCATACTTCATAGATTCAGATGGTGAAATGTGACCGAAACAGTCCTGTTTAACATTAAGGATAAATCATCGATTTTACTTTCGGCTCATTTTTATCGACCGACCGATATATTGGTCAGATCCTAATCTGAATGTTAGATTTAAGTGTGATAGATGAGGGCTGGAGCTGAACTCTGCAAAAGAGTTGATCTCCATTAGCAGATTTAAAGGTATGGTGGTCTTTGACTCATATTTTAGCCCTGCCCATATTCTTTCTCTTAGAGTGATGACAATTAAATCTCCTCTCTGTGTTTTGCATTCACCTAAAATTCCCCCCTCAGGCCTCCGAGTCCTTGGGCCAATGTTAATCAGCAGCTCATTCTTCCTTAGTGTGAACGCTTTGAACGATCTGAAACCTCGACATAATACATTATCAGTTAGACTTAATTACATGTACATATGCTAATGACCCATACCCCTGCCATGAATGGTGCTGCTTGGCACACATACATCTTGTTGTAGAACTTGTCTGAGTGTAGAGAGTAAAAAATGGGTGCGCAGGATAGCGTCTCCTGTGATAAATGGATTTTCACGCCTCTAGATTTCCATGCAATCAATTACTTTATCATGAGACTTTCTTTTTCGGGCGCAGACATCTGCTCTGCTTGCGCTTGCTGTGGAATTAGAAGTGGGAATGGGGGGTTTGCCTCCTTACTGGTGACTGATATTGACTGGCTGACCAGTGCAACAGATAGAAGAATGCTAAACTGCCCTCTGCTTCTTCTGTTACTTTTTAAACTGGATCTGGATTAGAACCAGTTCTGGATTATATTACAGTACAAATGAGGACATTCTTTAATTTAGTTAAAATACATATTAAAATCACGTCTCTATTAATAATCAGGGATTTATGTGTATATATTATAAAAATTCATGCCAAAAACCAAATGCCACAATTTTTTTTGACGTTTTATTTAATAAAAGTTGACGAATAGCTAGAATGTTAGATGTTAAATAATAAAATATTATCCTATTGTTCTTTATATATTCATTTTTATGTTTGGGATTAATTTGAGATTCTGTTTATTCATTTTCTAATTATAATTTAGTTTTAGTTTGCACAGGAATACCAAGCTGGTAACATTTTATATTTTAAAACCAGTAGAAACTCATTTGAATGGTATTTTTATGAGTAATGGTGTAATTATTATGTGTCTAATTATGAATCTGTTAAAATATTTGCAAGTATTTATCTGTTTAGTTTTATCTATCTATATTATTCTGTAGGAGCAGGCCTCTGTAGAATTATACGTGAATTATTTGGGTGTTTTTATTCATGTTGGCCTTGTCCTGTTTACTGACTCGTTAACGTTCTTGTTTCATTAAAAAGGCTCTTGACTAGCGTTGTTTGTTTTTATTAGTGAGGTTATTTTATTTCGAGTATTGAGTCCATTGATGTTGTAAAAGCTCAAGAATCCAGCATTAGTAGACCACTGCAGCTCAGTAGTGCTTCACTGTAAGTCTATAAAAACCCAGTTGATCAAGGTCTGAGGCGCTGTGTATTACTGGCTGTAGAGCTCGAGCAAAGCGTGCTTTAGTGCGGGGAGAGAGGGGGAGTGTGTGGAGAGGTGACCCCGCTGGAGTACGGGTGCAGTGCACAGGCAGCAGAAATTTCAGAGGCTAATGTGGTTCGATAGTGGATTGATTAGGAAAGGCGTCTCAGCTGCCCTTCTCTAACTATGTGCGCGCGCGCGTGTGTGTGTGTGTGTGTGTGCGCACTGTGGTGGTTCTTAGGGCTACCTTCCTGCCAACGCCGAGCGCAGAGCCAGCACGTTGCAGAGGAAAAGGCAGGAGTACTTCGGTTTCATCGAACAGTACTACGACTCCCGCAATGACGAGCATCACCAGGACACCTACAGACAGGTAACACAATACCTCCACTCTTGATTTCACTTCTGATTTTCACTGCAGGAGGTGACCTGTGGCCTACAAGTACAACACGCCCTGTACAAGGGACATTTTAAACCTTGACAAAGTCTGGTTGGTGTGAAAAAAGGACATACATTAATGTACAGATGTTTAGAATCACTTATCATAAAAATAGTATGTATTTCTTGATGCATTAATTAATGACACCCTATATAAATATTATAAACCAAACGGCAAAAGGCAAGTTCTGTCCTAAATATGCAAATAAATCACAACAACATTCCATTTTGTGTCTGTGGGAACACCAAAAAGTATGTAAATGATGAAGAATGTATTGTAATTTTTGTCAAATTTATATACTTCGCCTTTTGATAATTTATGAAATATTAGGCATTTTTGATATTATGCAGCTTTTTCAGTCAATTTAGAGTGACCTTCAGGTCTGTTTATCATTTTAGACTTCATCATTCAAGGTTTAAGGATCTTTTTTTTGTAATTTGTAAGGCGGAGAAGTAAAAACTTTTTTTTCCTCCATACAATTTTGCTTCATATTCCAGACTTTTGAATTGTACAGGATAGCACTCCACATATACATGTATTGCACATGCTTGTATTGGAGCAGTGTTAGGATCCTACACAATCTTTCCTGCCTTAAACGTATATGTTTGTATCCCATTCTGTTACTGCACTTTTTCTTAGTCTGAGAATTTATTCACCGTATGACAAGTAATGCTTTCCGATGCTGTTTCTCTCATACTGCCGCACAAACACACGCGCACACACACACACATACACTCTAAAGAGGTTTGAGCTGATCCCCACCTTTTTCTTTTTCCACTTCAGAAGAATCATGGCCTTTCACAGTAAACTGAAATTCACCCTTTTGCTGACAGTAGGACAGCATGGCGGATCCATACAGACTCTCGAGCCTCTGCAGGGGTCTTGCACGCCTGCTCTCTCACACACACACTGGGATAAACCCCAGTTCTCACTGCAGGAGGAAAAACACACCTCTGCTCATTGCTGGGTTGCTGTCCTCAGTGGGGCTGCAAAGTCCATTGTTTGTTAATCGTTACTGCAAAATTCACCATTGACAAATAAAAGCATTAATGTGATCTAAGATGTAAATAAGTTTGGTCAGAATAGTAGGCCAGTCTGGAGGCATTTCAGAGGCATTTAGTGCATTACAAGCCTTTCACTGATCAGGGTTATGGTCAATATGGTTAGTGCATGATAAATAAAATGTATTATAATAATTATCATTACCATTCCTGGAAGGGGAGCACTATGTAGTTATTTTTGGTTTTCTCTTAACACAATTAACACAACTTTAACATTCTTTTCAACCTCTTGATCTCTGCTTTTCATGCTCTACCACTCTCGTTTCTTCATTCTTTAAAGTATCACCATGTTTGTCGCTCTTGCATTCAACTTTTTTTTCCCTTTTGTCTTGCTTTCATTCTTTCTTTTTGTCTCTTTCTTTTGTTTTGTCTTTATTTCTTTCTTTTTCTTTCCTTCTGTCTTTCTTTAGGTAGTTATTGCTATAGATTATATATTATTTATGGATGAAATAGTTATTTGCACACATCCTTCCTTCCTTTCCTGTCTCCTTTCTTCCACACTGCCTTTCTGCCTTCCTTCATTTTTTTCCCTTGCTTTCTTTTCTCTTTTTATTTTTTAATTATTGTAGATAGCATATTAGTTATGGATGAAGTACTTATGACATTTGCCCACTCCTTCATTTAATTAAAAGACTCTTTAAATGGAGGAAGAAGAATGGAATGGTCTTTTATTGTGAAAGTTAAATTCTGGTGGTGGTGGTGGTGGTTGTTGATTTTATTCATAATAATAATAATAATTAACACAGAACTAAAGTATTATTTTAGCCTTATTGCTCAGCCCTGTGTTCCAGCCATCAAAAGAATGGCAGATAAACTCTGTGCTCTGCTGTGAAGTTTGGAATTTGTACAGCATGACGGCCTCCTCCCCTCTGCCCTGAAATAAAAGGCAAAGTAGTCTAATTTCCTGGAAACTTTGTCGATGCTGTGAACTTGGAAGTAGGTGAAAAGAACATTCCTTTTTATAAAGCTCGTGGTCAGAAGTAGCAGCACAGAAAACCTGTAGAAATACGGGCCCTGACGACTTTTCTCAGTAAAAGCACTGCTTCTGCATTGCAGGGGTGAGGCCTACTGCTGGGAGAGGGCAATTAACTGCTCTCTCACTGAGTGGGAGTGATGGCAGGCACCCTTGCTCCTCACTACGTTCGCACAGGTGTCAGCATCGTAGCACTATAGGACCGGCACTTGTAATGAAAGTTCAAGAAAGCTTTTAAAAATTAGTTTGAAATTCAGAGAAAACACACATATAAGTATGCATAAGGATGCTCCTTGGTTATTCAAGAGCAGCCTTTGTCTGGTCAGCTTGAGTCCCAAGTGCTTGCTAATGAAGTTTTACAGTGGAACCACACACACACACACACACACACACTCACACA
>JBBPCX010000135.1:27606360-27631360 GCA_037974365.1 Hydrocynus forskahlii | reverse complement strand
ATGTGAACAAAGGGGTGTCAAGGTGAGACATTTGTATGTGTTTTGGATGGTAGATTTTGAGTGAAATCCTGAGAGATTGAATGTGCTCTGATCCATCTGCAGAGGCTCCTTCAATTTATTTATGTTGTGATCCTACGGCTCTGTGTCTTTTTCCTCTCTGAAGAGGAGATTTGTATTCTTAGTGTCAGATGCCGTTGCTATATATGTGAGTAAAAGATATTTATACATATGCCTATGACTTTTGCCTGATCTAGACAGTTATACTTTATATTTATCTTCTGAATCAGAACTGTCCATCATCACTTATTTAGGCCTTAGTATGGTAGCACCATTTGGAGCCTTGCTTAAACTATAAACATCTATTCCATCGATATTCTTAATCTGTGGTGCCTTTGCGGTATTGATTAGGCGTACTCCTGGTCATGATAGTTTGTGATTTTCTTTGGTTTTTTTTAAATTTTTTTTATTTTGTTCTTGCCTTTCTACCTAAACCTATTTCCATTCATCAGGCTAAAACTATTTTCCTATTAAGCAAGATTAAAACTTTATAATTAAAGGAGATGAGTCTGATGGAATGGTATGGGGTGTTTTTTAATGTGGCATGGTATCGAACGGAAGAAGATCTATATTGCAATTTGCTTTGTCCCGATGTATGGATTCTCACAGGGTAAAAGTTCTGGAGGAGAGATGCGCTTCACTGCCGCCGCCTTTAATGGTCATCAGCACTGATCCACACAGAAAATAATGAACCATTGCTGCGTTCCTCTTACCTTGGTTCCCGCAAGTGCCACTGGCTTGAATAGGTGATTACTCCACTACCGATAACCAAATCCTGCTGGTTCTTATGGTCACCAGTAATTATGGTGTCAGTCAAGGTTGAATAGACACATTGCAGTTTTCCCCTTTATTTTCAGCATTTCTCCTTGCATAACAGCTTACTGTGTTGCCCTGGCAACTCTCCTGCACTTCTCTGAATTCACTGTGGTCTTTCTGACACATGCCTGCTGCTGCTCCGTGCTAGCTTGAACCATTTCTTCTCTTCATCTCCCTTTCCTTGGGCTCCAGTTACAATGTGATGCCATTTATCTTAGCTCCCAAACAGCAGTCAGAAATGCTGTAAATGTTCGGCCTCAGGCAGTGTCTTCTCAGGCTCCTGCTGTGAGGAATATTCCATACAAGCTAAACTCCTCATTTCTGACGGGCTGTGCTGCGGTCTAGGTGAGGCGATGTGGATTGAGGCACTCTGCTTTTCCAGGCGTGGAGTTCCTCTCAAGCGTCAATGCCCAGGAGTTCCAGCAGTGTGGAGAAGTAATGGAAGTTAATGGAGGCTCAGCTCAGAGACCTCCTAGCTAAGTTCTCAGTTCTTTCACATCCCTCTGCTTTCATGTAATTAATGGCCCATATCACTACTGTGGGGGGGACCTTCAGCTACAGTACTGTAAGGAAAAAAATGCTATGATGGTGCTTCACAGTTTAATTTTTTGAGTGACAGTAATTTTTTTTTTAGACAGTGTGAATGCAACTGTTTTATTGGCTTTCTATTTGATTTTTTGCAAACCTTTTTAGACGATATCAACTCACTCAACTAATTACTGCTGTTGGCAAAGAAACAGCCAAACGGGCAGATCGACTGTGTCTCTGTGACTTGAACTTTGTGGCAGATGTCAAAAGGATTAGTTTATTTCCTGCTTTATCATGTGGAGTGCCAGCGCATCTAAAAGCAGCCACAGCAAGGTGAAGCTCTCAATTCTCCCTTCGATTTAATAAGAAAGCCACTTGCCCACTGTTGCTGTTCAACCATTTGTTTTTTTGCAGCGTGAAATAAACTAAATTCCAGAAGATTTCTCATTGCATCGTGCTTTGATGAGAAAAAATAGCTTCTGAATCTTAATTTGCCTTTACTTCTCAAACTCGGCATGTTTTCAACCTGTTGAATGGCAGAAACTGCCAGTGCTTAAAAAAACTCAACAAAAGGAACTTTTCTTGGGTCTAGTGCCTCCTCCATCATCCAACTTGACTCACCTGAACTGAACAAAGTGTTTGATCAAAAGCCTTTCTTTAAATAAAATAAATAAATAAATAACGGTCTTCAAGTGGTGTGTAAATAGCCACTTGTTTGGTTCTGTCCAAACATGGTAAAAGTTCGGTGAAAATGTCCAGATATTTTTGGGGTCTATTATATGATCCCTAGGAATGAATTAGGTTGTCTGATAATCAGAAAAAGTAAATTATATTCAGTTTTTAAAACAAGGATAATTCACTAAATGATCAATCTAGTAAGGCTCAACTCTCAGAAAATGAACATTGAACTTTGTTTATATGTTTTTTTCAGAACTATCTAAAATATTATGTGGGTTTATTCAAATACTGTACACTGTTTCACACTTCTTTGTCTGAATAGCAAAGCAGATTTAGATGCCAATCCTTTATGATTGGGCGGTTTAATAACATAAAGGCATTTACTGTAAAGGCTCTTTTGCTGTGAGTCCTGAGCACAGATGTTGGCTCCAGAGCTTTAGTACCTCTATTGAAAGTTCTTAACACTGTGCACACATCAAGGCTGCTGAGATTTTTTGAGCAGCCCAATGGAAAGAGGTGCAGCACACAGCCGGACGCTGAGCACCTCTGACATGCTCTCTAAACATCCCTAATGTAAACGTTTAAAGTGCATGAATATTGAGTTGTGTCTGCATGATCAAACACATGGCTTTAACTGTAGAGGGAAGGAGGGAGCAGAACCCTGCTGAGATCTAGAGCAATATCTTCTTTCTACTCACCAAAGGCCCTTTCCATATACAGTGGCCTCCATCTTTCCTGTCCGCAGCATGGAAGCAGTGGCAGCCAAGGAATCAGTAGGAGGTATAAGTACACATTTCCTCTCTCTGATTTAAATGTTGACTGTTTCCATAGCCATTAAACGCCTCCTTTCATCTCCACCAGTGCTTCCATACAAAGCCAGTTTGCATTCAACTACAAAGTCAATTTGTTGATCGACCCTTTAACTAACTCTTTTTTTCTATTTTTGGTAAACGGTAGCAATCTGTTTGTTCAAAAACACTGATCAGCCATGACATTTAAATCAGCTGCCTGATATTTAGTAGGTCGCCCTCATGCCACCTAAACAGTTCTACCTGTCAAGGCTTGGACTCCCCAAGGCAGCAGTTCCTTCAGTCCTGTAAGTTGTGAGGCGGGATCTCAGTGGATTGGACTAGCTTGACTAGCACATCACTCAGATGCCCAACTGTTTTGAGATCTGAGGAAATCAACACCTTTACCACTTTGTCCTGTTCCTTGCATCATTCTTAAACACATTATCCCACTGAAGGGGCCACTGGCAGTAGGAAATACTGTTGCCATGAAAGGGTGTACTTCGTCTGGAACAGTGTTTAAGTAGGCGGTACATCTGAATCCAGGGACCGGAGGTTTCCCAGCAGAACATTTCCCAGAGCATCACACTGCCTCTGCCAGCTTGCCTCTTTCCTATTGTGCATCCTTGTGTCATCTGTGTCCCAGGTAAACAACACACATGCACCTGGCCGTACACATTGTGTACAAGAAAATGTGATTCATCAGACCAGGCCACCATGTTCCATGTTTCCATGGTCTAGTTATGATGCTCACATGCTCATTGTAGACATTTGCGGAGGTGGACAGAGGTCGGCATGGACACTCTGTCCAGTCTATGACTACACGGCCCCATACGCGACAAGCTGCAGTGGCCTATGTGTTTTGACACCTTTCTATCAAAGTCATCATTAAATATTAGTCACTTCACCTGTCAGTGGGTTTAATCTTATGGATTATCAGTTTGTATCTTGCTTAGAAATATGAGCATGGTTAAATTAATCCTGGATGATTAAAACTGGTGGGATTGTTAGCCCCTATCCTGCTTTTTTGGGGGTATGGTGGAGGGTGGTTTCAACTCTAACTAGTTAGGTAACACTATGCTACTCCAAATTGCTGGGCTTGCTGTTGCTTCAACTAAGGATGGATGTGGGCATTCACATGCACACATAGCATGACTCATTTTAGGACTGCAGTATGTTATCAGGTTTTTGGATGAGGTATGTATATTTTTTAATTTATTCAAGGAAATGTATATTATCCTGTCAGTTTTAGATATTGTTGCCTGGATGTGTGCTGTAGAACTGCTGGACATAAGCAGCTGATATTGCATCTCGCATGAAAGAGGAATTCCATCTATTTTTCAAAATTTCTTCACAATTTAATCTTTCATATGTAGACAAAATCATTCCGAGTGGTTCAATGCGAGATTGCACAGAAACTTACCAACTGGGATATATATATTTTTTTAACAGTTCTAATGATAGGAAGCAGGGCTTGAAATGTCAAAAAATATATTAGATTTATGTGGGATCCAAGTGTACATGTCTTCTGAGTTTTTAAATGTAATGCTAAAATAAGTAAAATAGTGTTAAATCTGAAAAATACAACTTTTCTCAGGATATCGTTTCACTGTTTGTGCTGGCAGGATGAAATGAATGAATGAATGTTAAAAGTGTTATATGTATTGACTAAGAACTCTAGGCTCCCACTGGAGAACTGAGTGGTCAGTGGTGTGCGACACACCAGCCAGTTTTTAATGAGTATCGGTTTGTTCGGATTCCTCCATTCGGTGAAGCGAGCCAAGCGCTGATTTTAATGCGTCTCTGATTAACGCTCCTGATTTGCTCTAACGGCTCGTTAAGTGATTGTCACGGCAGGTCCTCCGACGTTTTGTGCTGTGCAGTTGTTTTCCCCCTGCTCTTCTTTGTTCAAGCTCCCCATCAAACAGAACCACTCTCTCACACTTTTGCCTGCCTTGCTTAGGGAGCGAGAGACACTAGGAGCTTTAAGGCATGATTATAAGAGGCTTGGATTGGTAAAAATCACCACTCTGGTTGCTGTGATCTGTGAGTTGCGGTAATAATGCTTCAAAACCTGATAATGTATCTTATCCCCCTGTCAGCCCATCAGGGAGAAAGAACTAATTTAATAACTACTATTAAGTCAAAGAACATCTTCAAAGTAACTCTATAGATTACACCTCCTTCCCATCACATCTGTTTCTATTCAGCTGTTCTGATGAGGTTTCTCCCAGCGCCGTATTGATGAATATGATTAGCCAGGCTAAGAGTGCATTATGGTTTGAAGTCTTTGCAGTGACCTCCATGATGAATCTGCTATCTGGAATTACACATACATTTTCTCGCCTTTGAATGTAAAATGCATTCGAGCAGAGAATGATTCAGAGAAATTGTCCTGTCACCAAGTCATTCGTTTTCTCTGAGTAATCGCAGAATATTGAATATTTTTGGATCTGGTTTAATTACTCAGCTATAAAAAGCTATAAATTGAATTTCTGCACAGATCCCTGCTTTGAGAAATTGTTTTTTTTTTTTTTGTTCATTTCTACTCATGAAATGTCACACTTGATGTCACATTGGTTGCTTGAATCAGAGACAATCAGAGATTGTTATTTTTAATGTAAACATTGTTAGTAATAATTGTTAGGCATATGAATTGTACATGTTATTTATCAGTTTACACAGGCTGAGATGCAGTTTAATTGTCCAACCATGCCCTTAATGTTCCATGAGCTTCCCATTACTGTAAGTCTAATGAAATCCCTCAAACTGCTGAGAACTGCAAATTAATTCTTTAATGGACTGATGTAGGCTCATATTTCACACTCTGGAAAACGTTCGCTTCTCCGTGCTGCCCATTAGCTCAGCTGTCCTCAAAGCTGCTCTCCTCACACAGCTGATTTGGAGCTAGGAGGGAATGGAGTTGTCAACTGCAGTTGAATTTGTTAGGGAAAAGAAGAAGAAAAGCTTTCATTCCATAAATTGCCATTCGGGCTTTTCTTTTTGTGTCAGGTTTTATTTTACTTGAGTCTCGTTGCGGTGCTGTCCTTGTTCTGGGCAAGAAGCTGCTATAACCTTGTGCTTCTAGGGCTTGTATTTCTTGTGTGTCTCTTTAAACAAGAAGAGCCTTTAGATTACAGCAATTTTCCAGGTTTAAGTGAAAGTATGGACTGTGGAAACTTTGACTTAGGGATTCAAATGTGTTTTTATATGAATTAATTGGTGGTTCTTTCCTCAGATAAGCAAGACTAATCAAGACTAACCTCTTGAAAGCTGAAGAGCTAATTAGGAGCATTCTGTTTAGGTTGCATGCACAAGTACGAAAAAAGGGGTCATTAATCCATACTCTTAATAAAACGGTTTGTTTACAAAATTTGGGTTTGTAAACAAACCGTTTGCTACTCCTTGGCTCTTCTAATAAAGTCTTGAATCTCATATTTGAACATTCAGCTTTTGTGGCATATTCATTTGGCACAATCAATAAATATGCAATTCTGACAAAGCACATTGAGAAGAGCAGATAATAATCTCAAGGAAGCCAAAAAACCTCAGTGGAAGCATAGTACTTCACATGCTGAAGGTTAGTTGAGATGAACTCGCAGTGGTAGCCACCAATAACATTATGCCATTTCTTTAAATGACACGATTTAATTATTATCGAGAGATGGAAAGCAGTCCATTATGCCATTATTAACAGATGTTTTGGCATTGGAACCATACCATATTTCAAAAACTGTAGGAGGAGAAGAGACAACAAATTCTAGCAATAAAAAAAGTTGCAGGACATTTATTACAATATTATTTTTAGTGTGATTGCAGGAGCATAGATTGTAATAATGTAATACCTATCCTGGATTATGAATATGCCTTCAAGTATCATATTATATTATTCCTTCTCACCCAATGTTTTTGCCCAGTCTTTTTGTCTTTTGATGGGCATTGTTTACTGGACTCTGGGCCGTACTGGCTTGCCTCCCAATCGGCTCTGCTTGAACAGTGGGAGTGCTTGACTCTTGGAGAGAGGGAGCACTCCGTTCCTCCCTTGCTGCAGGCATTTTATTCATTACCTCCAGATGATGATCTCCATAAATCACAGATGGATCCGTACCTTCCGTTTCACGCAATGCCACTCTTACATCGTAATTACGCTCCCAGCCCTCATTATTCTGCCGTGTTAGGACGACAAGTTTGCCAAGTCGACTCCCATATTAATTATCCGCGCTTTCAATTACACCTCTGCGGAATCTGCTCGATACTCATTAGCCAGCTCTCAGCACAAGCTCACCTGACTCGAACACTGATCGAACACTGCTGGTCATGTTGCTCGTCCCTGTCGCGAAAATGTGTGTGGGACGGCCCGGGTGGGCCAGGGTGTGAGTGCCATCTCTGGAGCACGTGGGATGGTGGTCTGAGGCCAAATCCAAGCCTGCCCGATTCCTCTCCTTCTCCTCCCCATGGCCTGGCAAACGGAGGGCATATGGCACGGCAGGGCCATGTGGTGTGGGACGTCAGAACCAGTGCCAGGACCTCACAGCTGGCTGTGCCGGCCTGCCAGGGGGAGCTTGTCTGTTAGACCCTGCGCACAGGAAGCGGCCGTGGGCCAACAGGAAGCAATGATGGGAATCAGTGAGGAGCCTGGGTCCAGATGGAGGGATCTGCCCGAGACTGCCGAATGGTACAGTTTGCCTGTATGGATGTTGTCTTGTCTTCATGCCCACATTTTGTTTTTATTTGCAGAATCTCAATTTTCACCCGTGAATGCAAAACCGGTCAAAAAGGTATCTGGAGCCAAATGAAGTAGAAATCTCTAATTGATACATATTTTAGTGTTCGGTGTTGGTCTCTTAAGCTCCATTAAATTCTGAATCTGTGTCAACACTGTTGTACCTCATTACACTCTATATACACACACACACACACACACACACACACACACACACACACACACACACACACACACACACACCTATGTTGAAGTGATGCAAACTGATGTTTTCCACAACCTTAGGCAGTGAGACTTGTTGTCAGGAGTCAATAAGTGGATTAAATGTATGTTTTAAAGTGGAAACTAACATATCTTGACTAAGTTTGGTCATTTTTATTGTTTACTAATGTTGTGACTGCATTTCCTAAAAAAAAAAATGTGGATCAAGACTTAATCCAGGCACATAATCTGCACTGCAGATCTGATATACAGTTGTTTGCCAAACACCCTCCATCAGTTGTTGAATTAATAATTGAAAGTAAGCACACATCCTCTGCAGAGATTTAAATGTGGACTTTTCCGCAAATTTTATTCAACATTTGTTAAGTTTACCATTCTGGGGAGCAAAAATATATATACAATTTGCAGAGATGATTCATCTTATGGGTTTTTTTGTTGTTGTTTTTTTTAAGAATATATTTTTTTAAAGCTTTTTAAAAAATGAAATAATAGTAAATTACATCAATCTTGCTGAAATGTTAACACTTTTCAAACTCCTTAAACATCTGTATTGTGGTCAGTTTTGCCTCTCTGGTGTCCTCCTGTTGTGTAACTGTGCTAGTGTAGTGCTGAAGCACAGATCTACGTCACTCTTGTGTGTGTGTGTGTGTGTGTGCGGGCATGCACTGAAAAGAAAATTTGTCAGGGCATACATCTGTTTCATCAGCATTATTGTAATTGTTTTATTCTGGTTTTATTAGTCACAGGAAAATGAAGGTGACGAAGACAGCACAGACAGCAGTATTTCGTCCTTTGTTTACTTTTTTGCATCATGGTGCAGTTTGGAGTGTCCATCAAATTCGAAGCGTTTTTCAGAGTGGTGCATTTATCTAAAAGTAGGAGGTTATCGTTACTCATTAGGTGATTTATTTTCCTTAAAAAAGTCTTATTGACAATTTTGTTGCATGTTTTAAGATCTAACGCAGATCATATTTAAAAAAAGTCTGTTTAAATCATAGACCATTTCGTTTCAAAAACAAGAAAGGGGGTTTAGAAAATAGTAAAATTTGTAATGTCACTTGAATCTCAAAATGTCAAATATTAGACACATCAACTAGATTTAAGTGATTTTCACTTACCATCATTTTTGCAAAGTGTTAAAGGATTCTGTTTGTGGATGATGTAGTGTAATATCACTGCTTTCCAAGTAGGGGCTGGGGTTCTGTTCCTGCCCTGGGCAGCACACCTCAGTACACCAGTAAGAGTCCTTTGAATCCTAACACTACATTCGCCTGTATCTGTAATACACACAAAAACATTGTAAGCCGCTTTGGATGAAAGCATCTGCAAAATGATGTAAATGTTATACACAAATGCAACGTCATTGGGAGCAAGCGAACTTTAGTGGAACCTGCATAGACTTACTGTGCCTATTGAGATTACTACTTTTCCCATACTCAAGGCTTTTTTTTGCTTTGTGTGCCAGTTTGTATATTTTTTGTTGAGAACGGCATGGCATTAAGAGTTTGATGAGAGCTGAATGTAGGTCTGTAGTTAATAATTGCAGGGTGCATATATTTGACGAGTGCTGCGTGAACCAACCTCTCTAAGAAAGAGGCTGCTGGCAGCATGTTCTAATTAACACACAGTGGAAGAGTAGCGCACCTCGGCGAATCCCCAGGGCCAGGCCAGGTGTCCCGGAGGAGCCTCACAGCTCAAACGAGCTGCCCTCAAACCGCCAGCAGCCTCGCCTCCCCAATTATGCCTCACCAGACATACGGCTGTGCTGCGTCCAAAGTTTATGCACCCCCCATCGCTCATGTGGCTTGTATTGCAGTCTGTAGCTCTCTGCCAAGATCACGGTTGAGCTTCTCTGTACCCATGCTGTACAGCAGTACTTGTAAAGCACTACAAGTCTCGGGTCAGAGAGCAGAGCTCTGCCCTGTGGCGCAGGTTGAATCTAAGTTGTGCCATGAACAAAACTTCAGCAGAGCCGAACAGTGAGTTCAGACGCTCGCATACAGCAGCACACGCTGTTCTGTGTGTGCCAGCATGTAATAAGGTATATCCTGATTGCCAACAAACATGTTAACAATATTGTGGTCTGTTGCTGCATTTTAATCAAATAAGCTCCCTTTTCACCTGAGATTTTTAGAAATAATTACAGTTGCCATGGTTTCACAAGCACCTACTATGCTGCCGCTTTGTGATCAAATGCTCTCAACCCCTGAACCTAATGTAATTGGTCACACAGCTACACTTACATTCTTATTTTACAAACTAGATGGTTCACCTGCCCTGGAAAAAAAATCTATAAAGCAAAAGACACAATAAAACAGAACTTTGGAAAAGAAGACTTCTATTACACAAACGGCTGTTTGCTTGTTTTTTTTTTTCCCCATAAAAATGTATAACGAGTAATACAGTCCAACTGAGAATATTGACTGAACACAGTTTGAGGCAAGTTCATGATTTAAACATACAGTTTGCCTGAAATGAATTGGTGATAAATTATTTTCCATTACTTGGTAGACACTGTTTTGCGTCGAGCATGATGCTGCTACAAGCTTCAGGTTAACAGCGTTGCACGAATGTCTTCTTTACCCTAGCAAAGCTGACCAGCAAAATTGCAGACGTAAGGTTGGAAACTGAAGATTCTATTCATTTGTCATGTTAACTTCTGAATCCTGTCTTTTACTCTTCACTGTCTCTGCATCTGATACTGGATGTGGCTTTTCTGTAGGAAAAATTCTTTTGCAGACATAGTAATGTTTATTGAATATGTTTAACAGTGGGTCACCCATGTAGTTTCACCCTGTAATTGTAACTGAAGCAATAATCAAAAGAGTTAAAACAGAGCCCGTAAAACAGAGTTAAAACTCTGGCCCCTGTGCTCCTTATTTGTACTGACTGTGTCACCTTGTCTCTATACCACTGATGCGTCTCCATGGGCAACCGCCTGCCCCTATCAGAATGCATTTGGACAGATGGCATGATGGTGACCTCACAGGGATGAGACGTTGGGCACCAGAAGAGGGCATATGTGCGTGTACATGTGTGCTGGCCTCACTCGCCCCTGCCTGTGTGTTTTGTCATGTACCATGTTTGGCTGATTTGGAGGCTGACCCGGCCCCTTTTGTTTGCCACTTTCTGCCAGTCTGAGAACATCAGTCTTTTCTTAACGTTGAGAGAGACCAGGAGGCAGGGGGTTGGAGGGGGAGGTCTACTCTAGGCGGCCATCAGAACTAACTACTGAAGCATTAGCAGCAGCGTTTTTTTTTTTTTTTTCTTCTGCCGCGTTCCTTGTATGTACTAATGCTGTTCCTCTGCTTGCCACAGGAGGCACTGTTGGTTTATGCTGAAAGCCAAACTCTTCTGTGTGTCCTTGTTTTGTGATGAGTAAGAGAGTTGCTAAGAGACATTGGACTGTTAGAGTCTTCTCCCAACTGTAGAGATAACAGTGCTTTATCGCTACCCCAACACCGTACACACACACACACACACACACACACACACACACACACACACACACACACACACTCTTTCACACACAAGCAAATACACCAGAGCTCAGCCTCCTCGCGCTGTTTTGAATCTAGAGCTGAAGGCAGCAACAAAAAGGCCGAATGTCTTTGGAATGTGAGTTAGGCGCATCTTCTGCAGTGTGACCTTTTCTCACTGTAGAACTGTTGGCCTCTCTCGTTGGCGAGTCCGATGAAGCTCCAGCTCTGCTCAGCAAAGTTTGAAGAAAATTGTCGTTGGGCTACAATATTAGACACATAGTTGATTTATCGTTGAAGATATCGATTACAGAAAAACTCAAAAGCATTGTTTATAGATGTGGCATATAATAAGAGGTCTTAGGGCTCCTGGTCATATTTTGCAAGGTTTCAGCAGTTATTCAAAAATGTTGATTTGTCATAGACATGGTCATTTATGGGGGGTGATTTACATAAATGACCTGTTACGCAAAATAAAAATGGTCTTGTGTTCTAGTCAAAAATACACAAATTAGTGTACTCTGTCAACCCTGGCTCTTAATCCTTGTTGTGGACTAGAAGTGTTAATATGATGTGTGATATATGTCAGTAAGAGTAGGGGTTGATATTGCTCCGTTTTGTTTCTTTGCGCCATATAAAGAAAACTGAAGATAAACCTCTTTTAGTCCCACAAGTGGGAAAATTGCTTTGCTACAGCAGAAAGTGGACAGAACAAGCAGCAAAACAATAGATTAAAAGCTATACGACAAAACAAGATAAAATAAGAAGTACACTTCACAACTAATACAAAAAATATAAATATAGAATTTGTATGTGTAAGCAAATACTGTGTGTATATAAAACCTATATATGTATGTCTAGATGTACATAGTGGAAATATATATGTATGAACACTGTGCATATATATGCAGATACACATTGGAGTGTCCTCAGCAGGCATTGGCAACACAGTAATAATGTAACCAGACAAATTGCTTTTAGCAAAGATGTCACTCTCAACGGTAGCAGTTTTGTGATGAGAAATGAGAGAAAATAACAGTATATAATAGTTTGTTTAATTGACTATGGATGAAATTAGTTGATAGGTTAACAAACTATAGAAATAATGGTGGGTTGCAGCATCAGGCAAAAAATAGCTCCTTGGAGATTTTCGGCTGTGCCCACATTGTGACGTGTAGTGAGAATGAAGTGGTAGAAGACGTTAGTCGATTCGTTGAGTATTAGTGAATCAGTACCCGACTATATCAATATTAAAGATAATAGAAAAAAATGGTGGCAGACTTTTGGTGTTTACCCTGACACACGTGATCCAACTAACCTGCTTTCAAGCCCTTCCTGCATTAAAATATGCAAGACATGTACTCCCGGACCAGGAGAGGGAACCACGGGTGTAGTGCCTGTGACGAGGCTACAGTCCTGGGACTGCTAGCAGCACGAGAGCTTCTGGTGTAGCCTTCCAGCCCTGACAGAGTCTCAACGGTTCGGCCGCCGTTGCCAAGGAGACAGCAGAGTGCTGGCAGCCCCTTCCATAATAAGTGCGTGTGTGCGAAAGTGTGTCTGTCTCTGTGTGGGAGAAGTTCTTAGATCTCCTCTCCGCCTCTGCTTTACCTGAGTAACCTGTCAGCTGCTGCAGGCTGTCGTTTGAGTTGTCTCCAGCAGATCGGAAGTGAGCAGGAGGCACAGCTTTGCTAATTGCACAAATCGCCCTCTGCTGTTCTTAATGCCTCGGATAGTCAGCTGTGTGAAAGTTGCTGCACACCTTTATTTTTCCTTTTCTTTTCTTTTGGACCCCTCTGCCGTTTGGCTTTGTGGAAAAGCCAGTGCAGTGTCTCAGCAAGTCGTTAGTGTGCGACACCTTGTCCTGTTGTTGTGCAAGCAGCTTCAGTGTTAGAACGGCATCCATTTTGTAAAATGACGTTTCCTATGAAAAGGTGTTAATGAATAAACACTGGGTATGATGGCAGTATTTTTAACCCTTGACATGTGATTGAATGTCCTTTCTGAATAAAATGTGATCATCTCTAAAATCCTCATTTTGTCTCACTACAGTAAAGTAGTGGTTCTGTCAAAAAAGATTACACAGTTGTCCCCTTATTCTATATGTAGTCTATCGTGTAACCATTTTGCTTGTTTAGTTTTGGGCTGCAGCTGCAAGGCTATGGGGACTTATATCAAAGCCAGATAAAGGGGAGCCTTGGCATTTTTATTATGACTGCCAGTCATATTTCCTATACTTAGATTTCTTCAGTCCACATGAAATTTGGAGTGCTTGTATACCCCCAGCCACAGAGAAGGATCCTGTGCAGAAGGAGTGGGGAGAGCCACAGAGAAGGAGGAGTCTCGGAGCGCACATCAGTGGAGCAGTACGCACGAGCTAGTTTATCACTGTTTTAACTTCTAAAATCAAATATAACTCAGCGGAAATTACTCTAAAACCCAGAATGAGCATCTGCCAGGTGTTGGAGCGCTTTTTCCCAATGAAAGATGAAGAAAATACCAAGGACAGGGGGCGAGGAGTGAACCAGGGAGTACATGTTAGAATGTTTACACTATGTTTTTTTTTAAATTTTATTTCTTTGTATGGTTTGCTGTGTTCTATATTGGAATGGGCTCCATGAGAAGTACTCTGAGCTACACTCTGATCCATGGTACCTGGTATCAGTCTTACTGAAATTTTGTAGGTTTCTTCTTGTTTGAAATTGCGTAAATGACACCAATATGCTATCAAGTCAGTCATAACATCACAATACAAGCTTGTTTTCCTCTCGTCCTGCGAACACATGGTTTTGTCTATCTGCAAATTTCATTTCCTCTGTAAATCTGTAAGCAATATTTACAGTTCAAAAAGTGTTTAACTCATTCACCATCTATTTCTATCATTTTATGCCAGAGTGTCTTTTAATTTTGGAAAGTAGAAGAATGTATTAAATAAAAAATGAGCTCAATTAACTCCAGAATATATATTTATAAACGTGACAAATTGCCTCAAAACCCCCAAAACCCATACATTTAAATGTACAACAAGCAATAGAAAGAGTTCAAATATGAGTAAAAAGCAGCAATCTACAATCTCGCCCCTCTGAAGAACAAGAATCATGTAATCCTTTTGTGTTCACCTGCATGCTCACACTAATTTCCCTCATCCTTAGCTCTTGGCCCGTAAGTACGTCCTATCCATCTTCATTATACAGCATAATCAACTGGTTGCACAGACAATGCAAAGCATAATTCAAGAATAATGGAAAGAAAATACCATGTTATTATTAAAAGAAAATAACATTACAGAAAGACTTTTAAAGGCTGTCCATTATATTGGGTTTTGAAGGTTTGTTGGATGTGGGTACATTTGTTGAGGTTAGTGTGTGTGTATATGTGTCTTGTAGGCTTTATAGCTTTAATGCTTTAATACTTCAATATGTGCAAACACCTTAAGCTGAAAACACAGTATTACACTAAAGACAACACAAAGTCCCTATGATTTTAAAGACCTCCCTTAAATTAACCCTATAATAAATTTCAGCATGAAATACACACTTTTTTCACTTTGACGTAGGCAATCTGATGGTTAACTTTCCCTTGGTTCTGGTGTTAAATAGGGTATCATTATTCTGAGACACCATGAGTACTGTTTGAAGGGTTAGCATAGGTAGTGGCTCAAATGCACACACAGCCTAATGTGGGATCCTCCTCTGTAATTTGTTTTACAAATTACGTATAGAGTATATTGAGAATTTTGCATTTTTGTTGAATTTCACATATATATTTAATCCCTGTAATTAACCTCAAACATACTTGCTTATCTGGCTGACATACAGTTACATATAAAAATTGTTGCATACCTAAGCACTGTAGTAACACCAATTTAGAAGCCTAAATTTTGACCCTTTTTATGTCTGTACACAAAAAACGTTTTAACCAAAGGGCTACATTTGGAGTAGATTTTTAGCCTTACAGTAGGAGTGCCCATCCCAAGTTCTGGTTATCTTTCATATTGGAGAGTTTGGCTCCAGTCTAATGCACCAAGTTAATGAAGGCCTTCGTGTCAGATGTATTAGAATGGAACATCCCAGGGCAGCAGATCACCAGGTTCAGCACCCCGGCCTTTTACAGTGTTTTGGTCTTTCAGTGGTGGGACCATATTTTACTCTGCTGTAAATTCCTACCATGCTGTACATCTAATCTCTCTCTTTGTCTTTTTTTTCTCTCATGATCTTTGTCATTCGCTTGCTTCTTTGCTCATTCTCTCCTATTCCTTTCTTCTTCCTCCCTCTTTGTTTTGCAGAGGAAGAGGTGGAAAATTTCGATGTTTCCAGCTTGCAGGAGGAAGTGCTGCGGAACATTGAGGCTGACAGCTTCTGGTGCATGAGCAAGCTGCTGGACGGCATTCAGGTAAATTGATTCCCCCTTCGCCCCGCGCTGTGGCCTGCTTAAATACACACTGTGTGTGTGAATGCACATGCGGAGGAGCCCACTGCTGGGAGAGAGAAGCATGTGTGTTTGTTTTTGTGAAAAGCACAAGTGTTTTGGGTGTGGGTGTGGGTGGGTGTGTGTGTGTGTGTTGGGGGGTGTGTGTGTGTGTGTGTGTGTGTCTCTTACCTGCTTACAGTAGCAACACAGAGGGAGCCCCAAGCGTGAAGGTGTTTTGTCCCATGCTACCTCGCACCCTCTTTCTTTCCCACTCTTTCCATCTCTCTCTTTGTCCAATAGTCCATCCCTCTCCCTGTCTCTCGGTTTTCATCGGACATCCCTCCTTACCCTCTCTCTCTCTCTTTCTCTCTTCTTCCAGTCTCTTTCTTTGTCGCTCTCAGTTTTTCCTTCTCCACACACTCTTCAGGAATAAAAGTGCTGATGAATATTCTCACTCTGCACCACAGGCACGAGCAGCCTCCTTAGCCGAAAGGCCTGGCGGTGCGTCAATTGCCATGGGAACGTAGCGCACCCCTCCCAGCTTTGTCTTCTCTCCCTCTGTTTCTAATTGATTTAAAGCCGTGAAAACATCAATGCTGTTTAGGTTGGCATGATGTAGTGCGTGAGGCCCCCAGAAACACTCTAGTGTATACATGTGTGTATGTGAGTGCATGTAGGTGGCTAGCTGCTGGGGGCTAGTTGTTGGCCTGTTCTCATATTTTTCAGTGCCGTTACCCAGAAGGCAGCAGGAAAAGTCCCATGTGCCCCACTTTGAGGGTTTTTGTCTGGTTGTTTTTTCCCCGTTGATGAAAGACTGTGTAATTACGCCTGGGTGTTTGAAGTGTTGGGGGAGAGAAATGGACTCTTTTTCTCTCACACACACTCCTCTTGCTCCTTCACACACACATATACAGAGAAAGAGAGTGAGTCCAGATGACAGTCCCCCACACTTGGAGGTCATTTGTATTCTGTGAATCGCCTCTCTCCACTGCCAGTAGATTAAAATGCACTCGGAGCCCCAGAACCTTTTGTGCTGTTTTGTCTCTAATTACTGCGGTAATTTGTGTGTACAAAGAGGATTCTCATAGGCGCTAATGATTTTCTTCACTCATTGTTTTCCTCACACCTTCACACACTCACCGCTAATAGCACGAAGCATTTGCTCGCAAGTTGTTAGTGTCGTGTGTGTGTGTGTGTGTGTGTACGTTTCAACACCTGCAGTCACCAGTGTTATATTTTTCTTCGATGTGTTCATAAACGTAAACTTCAGGACTTTCTGAGACACAAGTTCTGTTTGTCTGATTGTTCTTTGTTTGATGGTTTGATACAGTATCAGTGCATCTGAATTCATTACAAAGATAGCTCTAAGAAACTGATATATTACGTATCCTTTCTGATGTAAACTAAATGTGGCATGTAAGCACAAGATTAAAGGTTTTTAAATGGTTCTTGGCTTGGACGTCAGGTTCTGGGGGTGGAAAAAAAACTTGAAACATTATAAATTATGTATATGCAAGGTTTTTAAGCTTGAAAAGTTTCTTCACCCACATTTCGTTCATCAAAATATTTATTTAGAAAAACCGTATACTGAACAGTACTTGAGGGATATTGGCAATGGTTAGTAAGGAAGATTTTTCTTGTTTGCTTTACAAATACGTGTACTCAATACTGAAAGAACTGTAATTCATTTGTTTATGACAGAAGAACGTATATAGGCCAACAATTCTGTGAAACATGCATTTTGTGTGTTAATAGGACCATAAGCATCACACTTTTTAAACTATGCTGCCTTAATGTGAGTTTGTTCCCAAGGATGTATTGCTTAGTACGTGACATGTTGGGCTCGGGCATGGATTATTCACTGTTGAGGCTTATTTACAGCAAATGTTAGCTGGACTGAGAAACAGTAAACATAGAATTATTTTATTTTCTTTGAGGAAGAAACGCCTCAGGTCCAGCTGTACATTGGTTAGCTGTAGCATTAGCTCATCTAGGGCAACACTCTGTACTTATTTAACAAGAAAACCTGTCAGTTGCCCTTGACTTTTTTGGAAATGTTGATATGGCCCTTGTGCTGAGGAGGAGCTCAGCTTTTGTTGTAATCATCTGCAAAAAGAGTGTCAGTTATGTTATACAAGTGGAATTTGAAATTACTATTATGCTAGCTAAGACTAGACTCTGTGGAGAGTAACATTAACACCACACTCAAACTTTGGTCGCCAACAGTTGCTAAATTATAACAACTTGACTTTATCTGACGAGTTAAAAGTTTTAAGCTGGACATATCATCACACAAGCCAACAACACAAACATAAGTTCAACACAATGCAAAATACTTGTATGTTAAGTCCTATGGGCAGTCAGAAATGCTCTCTCTCTCATGTTTACTCACTCTCACTCTGCCAAAATATAACATTAAGCTGTGCTCTCCATTTACCTAGTCATTTGTGCAAATGTGTTTTTGTTTTGTTTAATGAACTTTATTGTAGAATCTATGCCCTTTAATATAGGTTTGAACCCAGCTCTGCTCTCTCTTTTCTGTTTATTCTTTTAAGTGCCCTGAATTGATGTTAACTATACATTACTGTTGTAGCAGTAAGATTACATTAATTCTAGGGCCCCTCTATCCTCATGCTGAAATGTAACGCTGATATTTAAAACATTTCTTGCCGGGGGGCAGCCCCGAGACCCCCTAGGGTGTATGCATCACTGACACCCTTCTCCTGTCCCCTAATGAGTTTGCATCTCTGAGAACTGTAAGCACGTTTTTTGTGTACTGTAGGTAGATGTTAGTATTGTATATACTATTTTTTTTACAAGGTAGTAATGGTGTTGTTGATTTGTTTTTACACAGCAAATGAGTGGTCAGTTCTTTAGGTGTTTATGTTCGAGGCAGGAAAAATGGGCAAGCATAAAGATCTGAGGGTCAAGGGCCAAATTGTGATGGCTAGAAGACTGGGTAAGAGCATCTCCAAAACAACAGGTTTTGTGGGATGTTCTTGATATGCGGTGGTTAAGACTTACCAAAAGTGGTCCAAAGAACGGCAACAGAAACATGGGCGCCCAAGGCTCACTGATGCACATGGAGAGTGAAGGTTTGCCTATGTGGTCCAGTCGCAAGGCAGAATTATTGTAGCACAACAAGCAAATCTACGAACAGGGCACCAAACAAAAGAACATCTGTATGTGTCTGGCAGTGTTGCAACATCATTCCATTTTCTGCGTGGAACATTCAGGACTTTGTAGCAGAACTTGTCCTTGTAGTAAAAAAAACCTACAAAAGTGGCGTTGTGAAGATGTCTTTTTGGTGTCTAAGGTTCACATCTTTAGTTTTATGCCCTACCAATAAATAGCATCTAAACTGCTCTCCCTGGTCATTACACACTTGCCTCAGATTTTCTTGAGTGACCTCAGTAAGACATGCTTATATAGTTTCTGGACCCTTAGGTAGCTTAACCAAAAACAGTAGAAACCATCTTAAAGCATAACTTTTGTCTGATAAGTTTTCCATTTCACCAATGCTAATTGGTGACTGTAAGCTGCTACTAATACCACAACTATTAAATTTGGCTGAACTGTTGGTTTTAGGCTCAAACACACACACACACACACACACACACACACACACACACACACACACACACATTCTCTAACCTTAATGTCCACATCTCCTTGTTAAAGTTGTTTCTTCAAAGACAGATATAAACTTCAGCATTTACAGACGGAACTCCCCACTCTCCCGAGCTTGGCCTCTGAGTTCTCAGTCAGGGAGAAATTAGACAGCAGGTGCTCCGGGGCTTCAACACTCTGGGCAGCTACTGGGGGTGGTCCAGCTGTTGAGGAGAGCATTGACTGACAGCCTCATACCTGTTCTAAAGTCGCTGAAGCAAAGAGCGCACGGCTGCCTAAACAACAGTCCGTCAGAGGCCTCGCGTCTGATTAACACAGCACATCAGTACAGAGGCGAGAGCAGCAGTTCAGGCGGGGCTTTTCTGCCAATCTGAAACTGAGAAAGAGAGAGAGAGAGGAAAAAAAGCGAGGCCTTTAGTATTTTTAGTTTTTATTTATTTGTTTTTTTTTTATGTTTTATATAATGTATATATACACACACACACATACATAAAATATGTATAAATGTGTGTGCGTATATAATATGAATGTGTGTATTTTAATGTTTTTGTTGTGGATATATATATAAAAGCAAAAAACATTAAAATATACAATGTGGGGAGTAACTCTAAATTGGATACATAAGGAGGTGAAGGGGCTTGACTTGAATCCCAAAGAAAATTCATGGAGCATTTTGAAACTGAAAGTACAGCAGAGCATGCCCTTGGGGACTGAGAGGAATGGGCTGAAATTCAACCACAGTGTGGTCAAGTTTTAACGTCGTTGATTTGTGGTGTGTGAATACTTTTTCGTTGTTTTTTTTTCTTTATGTGCTTATGAATAAACACAATAAAAAAAATTTTGAAAATATTATTTTCAGAAATCTCTGTAAAGTTGAGTTCAGGATTCAAGTGCTAAAGTGAACAAAAAAGTGCTTAAAGGCTTTGGCCAAACTTTTTTGCATGTTCTATGACCTTGCCCTCCTCCTCAGACCAACTCAGAGTCCATATCGCAGCCTACAGTACTGACCCATGACTCAGTGTGCAGCGTATTTGATCAGCTTGCTTCAAACAGTGAAACAAGAATAGTTAAGCAGGCTCTGTACCACTCTTTAAACAAACTGATTCATCAAGATCAGTACAGTTTTGGGGAAAAGAAAATCACTCATCTTGTTCTAGTTGCAATGTTGTGGTGTTAATTACATATCATGCAGCTCATAATCAGCATTTTGTTGAGTTAAGGCAATCACTGAAAGGCAGTTTAATTGCAAGTATAATGTGTTTCAGACATAAACAGAGTAATTCCTTTAAAGCCAAAAGGGCCAGTGTAATTATAGCTCATCCAAGTGATAACATCTTACTAGTTGCGTTGTCTTGAACTTGTGAAACAGCTTTTCTCTGTAATTGGAGGACACAAAGCTGTTTTTTATATTTTTTTAAGTGCCACCAATTTGAAATCCCCATAACTCATTTGCCTCCTTGCAAGCTGTCTTCAACTGTAGAATGCAGTTACATGTACACTTAATAAACAGTGCTGATATTTTGTCAACTTTGAGTTTTTTACAGGCAGATGTTTTATGAATCTTGGCCTTGCGTAAAGGAGATTTCGCATGGGGTTTGGCTTCATTATTTACAGCTTTTAGCTCCCAGCATTTTAGGTTTATCCTTGGGTAATTAGATAAGGTTTTGCTTCTCTGACTTTGTAGGTCATGTGTTTTCCTTACTTTTTAGGGCGTATGAAGCAAGCATAAGCAGGGCTCCAGATGGCGAACTAAAATGGTCGCCAGTGCGACTAGATTTTTTATTTTGCAACTAGATTTTTTTATTTTGCGACTAGTTTTTTCATTTCAGTTGCCAATGGCGATCGTCTCTCAAAACCAAGAGAAAAGTGACATCTCATAACAATGTGCAGATATGCTCAACCCAAGTCTGCCATTCCTACTACACTATCACATAATTAGTTATAGGAATTTCAACTCTCTTTAATGAGTCGGATCATTTGGATCAGATCATTAAGAAGATCCGGCTCCTTTGGCTCCCAAACACATAGACATCCAGGGTAGACGCCGCGTTCCCGGTGTTCACAGCTGACACAATACGTCAGCGCGTGGCCATACTGCGAGTGGCTAAAGCATCATGTAAACTAATACAGGTAGTGTATACTAATACTCCGTGAGTCTTATTGTGTTTTCATCATAAGACTCCTTAAGACTCTGGCACACGTCACAGGACAGCTTTCTCAAAATGTGCCGAATGACAAACCCTGGTAAGGCGAACAGTTGTTTTGATTATATTTGGCAATTATAAAATCCTGTATTATAGTGCTTACGTTTTGCCAAAACGTTGTTTGGAGGCTGACTTGAACACAGGGATGCATAGCTTTGCTTAAGATTTATAAACTGAGGTTAAGATTTATAAACTGAGGTGGATTTCTTAAGAAAACCTCTGGAGTCTGAGAAAAGTTATCTAAAGAGTTTACAACAATCTTAATAGTTATTGCCTAAGTTTAGCCAAAATGTTGTTTGGAGGCTGACTTGAACACAGGAATGCATAGTTTAGATAGCTTAGCATGGCTTAAGGTTAAGGTTTATAAAACGGGATTTAAAAATGGCCAAATATATTCAAAGCAATTGTTCAGCCTTACCTATGACATGTAATCCCTCGGAATCTGGTTTGGAGTGTATAGCCCCAAGCAGAACCTGCGTGAGACATCTTTATCCACAAAGATAAAGTCAAAGAACCGACTCGTTCGCCACCGACACATCTCTATCAGCAGTGTTGACATATTGAGTTCCGTCTGAAACAATTCGCACGGCCTGGCAACCTACTGCAGAGCGCATTCTAAAATATAGAAAATATAAACATTAACTACACGAGAAATAGTGTTTCACTTTGGCACTAATTTAGTCCCTGTCGTGATTTCTTGTTTCTTTTTAACGCTCTTTACATGGGGTAAGACTGGAGACAAAATGTGCTATGGCAACATATATTTTTTATTTATATCACATTTTGGCTCCTAAAAAAATAATTTGGCCCCCAAATATTTTGTGTTTAGGAGTCAATGGCTCCTAAGCTTTTTATTTTGTCTGGAGCCCTGATAAGCATCCTAAAAGTGGTCTCCCGATGACTTGTTGAGTTGCTTGTTTTGCGTACGTCTGTTCATTGTGGCTGTTGCCTCAGAGGCCAGTTTAGTACTGAGTGATGTTAAACACATCCTGTGACAGGTGATGCTCAGCTGGTGACAGCTTTGCTTAGGGGAGGATTCTGCACATAATTACAGAACCTTGCCCTTTTGGTATGCCTCTGCCCCAGGTTACCATTTAGACTCTCACCGCCATGTAAAACACACAGCATTGATCATTGATCTCAGTGTTAATTGGTGGATTCTTAAAGAATTCTTAAACTCACCTGAGGCATATTTGCTGTTTGGTGTCTGAATTTTGCATCTTTAGTTATGCAGCAGAGCAATTAGGCTAATGTAGCTAATGTAATAGATGCTATAACTGGATAACTGCATACCGATTCATATTTTGCAACCAGTGTGCCTAAGGGGAGACTCACTGTATGCTTTTTCTTTTTTAAATGTATACGGGTTTGGAGAGATGCCTCGAGTTCAACTCAGTGGTCAGTACTCGCTCTCAGTGACCATTGTAATGGAGGAGCCATTTGTGAGTCCAGTCCTTCACAGGTGGAAATCATAACAAACAAAAAGCAGCTTTTAAATTTAGCTAACCCTAGCTTACGTGCACAGCTGGGGTCTCATCAGTGCAGTGCTTAAGACTAATTTTCCTTGTTATTCTACCTATAACAATTAAATATTTTGGTTAATTTGTCAGAGACCAATTGAAAGTCTAAAATAATTGAAATTGCTTGAATTATGACACATGCTTCAGTACAATCTAAATATAGGCTGTGTTGTTACTGGTTGTTATTGGTTATAATAACCGGCCAGAATAAAGCGTTTTCTTGTCTACTAGCAAATATTATATTGCCCACTAATATACCGAAGTTTCTGTACTGTTTTGATTATATTAAAAACGACAGGGATCATTCTGAGCGTTTTAGAGACAGTGAACAATGTTATATGTAGTTGGCTGTTTATTTGGTTTTATTTCATATTAGACTGAAGCTTACAATCAGAATACAAGGTAGATATGCTTATGCTTTTAGATTTAAATAATGTATGTCTGTAGTCCACTTGAGCTGGCAAGCTCATTTGCTCAGTATTACTCACAAGCTATACCTGAGCAAACTATGATCTCTGTATGGAAATGTGTACATTTTGCTTTCCTGCGTCATCCAATCTCGCTGATATGTAAACCTTATGGATTCAAAGGGTAGGTGGCTCCTGTAGTTTTGATGACGAGTCTTCTCTTGCCCTTTTGGCTAAATGCAATGCCACAGTCTCATTTGCATTAAGTATAAATCTGCAGACTTTTTTTCACAACGGCAGATTTTAGTGTCCTGCAACCCACATTCTCTGTATGAAACTCTCCATTGAAATGAAAAAGCAGTGACAGTGCCATGATCGAGCCCAGTCCTGGCTTACTCCATGTTGCTGCTAGATAACTGTATTTTGCTAATTGGAAAAATACAGACCTTAGTACCAAGATTAACCCTTAGAAAGACATGACTGATCATGTTCATGTCTAGGGTCAACACTGGTAGGTGTTTAAAAGGGAATTACAGTGATTCGCTGTAACTGAATACCCATTGATTACTGTACACATTAAGCGGATTGAACATTGAACTGAGATTAGAAACTGTGCTATTTGAGATGGTCATTGATGACATCACAGCTTGGGTGCCCTGTCTGAAAAGCAGCCTCAGGGATGAATAATGGGCTCAGGCAGAGAAGGAAGGCAAAACCACTTAAACTGTCATTTTTCCTAGCATAAATGTATTTGTTATTTCAAAACTGATAGCACAGTCCTTATTTGGCTCATATATTTCATTTAGCTGGGAAGAACTCACGCAAGTGCTTATTTTCTCTTCAAATTGCCCTGTCGTCAATTGTGTTTGGGTTCTTTATTATTTCTCTATGGGGCTGCGCAAAGGGTGTGCCTGAAAATGCATTACTTTGCAAGGGCTCTTGTGTGTGCTTCTGTTTAGCTAGAGCCGAACTGTGGGGTCGTACCCACAGGTATAATATGGTGGCCAAACCTCGTTTAAAGGCCAAGACTCTGGTATTCCTGCTTAAAGAAAACTATTAACACTGAAGTCTTTTGTATAAGCATTTTTGCAGCTCTTAGCTTGCAGCCAGTTTAAGTCTAACTTATCTAACCTAGAATGTCATTTTGTTGTTTAAGCAAATATGTAAACTACATCAGTGGAATGTATAATACATACAATACAATGCTCTATATAACCCATAACTGTGTTGAACTCTCCTGCAGTGCAGGTGTTGTGCATTTAAGTTATTTTTTTATGGTGCAATGTGTTTATTTGGATATTTTTGGATAATTTTCCCCTTTTGGAATTGATGAATTGTATAAGTGTCATTAAATTGTTTCTAGTTAAGCTGTACTGTCTCCAGTTGGCTGCAAGACACTGATAGCTTGGTGGTGCTGTGAAAAACAACGCTCCATGTCTCTTTTCTTCTCTATCTTTCTGTCTTTCATGAACACACACACACACACACACACACACACACACACACACACACACACACACACACACACACACACACACACA
>JBBPCX010000135.1:27584467-27600118 GCA_037974365.1 Hydrocynus forskahlii | reverse complement strand
ATAAAAATGTTTAAATGTAGTATATTTTTCTCCTGGTCCTTATTTTAAATGGGTCATAAAAAATATCAATAATTATCAATATCCACCGATATGAAACACTGATATCGTGATACAGTTTTCAGCCATATCGCCCAGCCCTAACTGACAGTAAAAAAAAAAAAAAAAAAAATCAATGTGCTTGATTTACTGACGTGGCTTACTTGCGTATGATAATCATTAAAATTAAGAATATCAGCTATGTTAATCATCCAGACTGATAATTAGTCAAGTCTTTTCTGCGAAGTGTAGTTGTTTTTGAACACCTGAATACATTTGTGAAAATGTATGACGAGTCTTTCTGAAATCATCTTTTTTGGAATTTGAACTAAAGCAGCTGGAGTCTGTTTAATTTTAAGCAGTATCAAATTAAATGAGATCGGTTTTAATTTTTTATTTCTTTAAAACTGAAATTGCAGTTTTCATGTTGGTCTCACACACACACACACACACACACGCATACACACACATGCACGCACACTCCTTTCAGTGTTGTCAAACCACAAGCATTTTCTTCTCCAGCATTCCATGCACCGGGCACTCCCCTTCCCCTCCCAAGTATCTCTCAGAGCCCATTAAGATATCTGAAAGCTTTTTCGATCACTAAAACTACATAATGAATAGACATAGAGTGTGTGTGGGAGAGAGAGGGGCTAAAAGCAGCATGTCTGATGGTGACTTTGAGATGTTCTAGAGATAAGCTCATGATCCTGATTCCTCACACAGTGAATAGCCGAGTTATTTGTGATAAGAGGCTTGTCTGGCAGAGTGGGGTGGATGGAGGGAGGGAAGAGGCAGCGAGGGATGGAGTGAGAGAGAAGGGTGGACTGGACTGATGGAGAGGCATCAATAGCAGGAGAGCGAGTATAAAAGCCCAATCTCCAAGCTCAGTCACACTGAGAGCGCCTCTCTTTTGTGCACTCAGGTTATCAGGGTTGTCATCACAGCTCCAAATCCTGTCAGCAACCTTGTTTTTGTTTGTTCTCACCGCACTGCTCTCTCACCTCCCCTCCCTTATCAGAGCACTTCTTTCGTTCAGTCATTGTACTCATTTTATTCAGAGGAAGAAGTCATAGTTCTTTTCCATTGATCTTGGATCTCCTTTTTTTCTACTTATTTTGCTTTATACTCAAAAGAGGAATTGGCCCCTTTGTAGCTGCCTTCAAATCGAGATTAGTGAGCACACATGATCCACCAAAGGTGAATGAAGCCAGGTCTGCAAGCTGTAATGTAAGCAAAAAAAAAAAAGAAAAAGAAAAAAGCTTTGGCTCACTGGATTTTCCCTGTAGTTGCTTGTCTGAATCAAAGATCAGGAGCAGAGAGGCTGAGGTGAAGGTGCCAAAGAGTAGAAACTTGGTTCTGAGCTAGGGCTCAGAACAAATCCCTGGAAAAGGAGAGACACAGAAGGGGAAAAAATGCCCTGCGTCGTGCCAGAGCAAAGCTTGGTACCAGCAAATATCATCTGAGCATCTCCTGCTCTCACAGTACATTGGAGACCCGTTCTTAACCATGCGGTTTAGAAAAGAGGTAGTGCCACTGAAACTATATGATACCTGATGATATCTAAAACCAAAATCTTTGAGATTTCTGTGTAAAGATATTGGTAAGTGACAGAAGTATTTGTTGCTTTAGTGTGAAGTAACAAAGTTAAGGTATAAGTTCATCTACATTCAGAACAACCTTCTTTACTCAAGCATGGGAACTTAAATATTTCCCATGGCTGTTTCTGAGTAGTAAAATATAATCCCATATTTTATATGTCCTTTGTTTTGTATCATGTGTAGAAATATGGATGTATACAGATGATGGGTACATATTTTTGTATTATCATGCGTTATCACACTCAAAGCCTGTTTCTTCCTTGTTCTCTGCAGTTAATCAAGCATTTGTGTATTAAATAAATGAATTTGATTAGTTTTTTGTTGTTTCACTTGCTGTTTAAACACGTCCACAATGTCATATGTAGAAACTGAAACAGTGTTATCATATTTTCAATATTCATTCCAATTAAAGTGATTAGTAAAGTGATTTTTCGTGTTATTGTTGGTCTTTAAAAAAACATGCAAATAACATATCTTTCAGGTCAAGTTATTTCACATTTTTACTCTTTCCACAACACCTGATCCACTTAATCCATGAATGCAGAGTAGCGATTCGCTAAAATTGCAGACCCTGGAAATGTTCTGCTAAAATGGCCACAAATGACACTCATAATCTTTGGTCTCAGGACAGTTTTGGTGAATGAAATTTCTATTTCGCGTGGTTAAACTGGATGGAAGGGGTGCTGCAGGTGAAGAGCGTGGCTCTGTTGCTGTGGAAACCTCAGGTTGTTTACGGCTCTGCAGGATCGGTGTGCCGAAGCAGCAGTACTTCATTACTGCAGACGAGCTTTAATAATGTAGATGTAATTACTGAGGCCTCTGGGCAGGCTTAATGCATGCTTAAGACTGACCCCGCTCCCCTCTGCTTAACAGCTAATTGCCCAACTAGAGCACAGCATGCAACTAAAGAGTAAAGGGGGAGAGAACTAGCCAGCAAGTAACGTGTAATATCTTAAATCAGTCAGTCAATGCTATGATCAATCCCATTGTTCAGATCATGACAAACCTCAGCTAGATATCTTTAGAATTGTGTGACTTGATAAGATTCTGTGTCCTACCATTGAATGGAATATTGTGTAATATTCTCCTGTGAAAAATTAAGCTCCTCAGCTTTATTGCATTGACAGAATTAACAATTTTATGATGTTTTTGTGTTTTTTTCCTCAGTGTTTTCTCAATATCCAACTATGCTAATACAATTGATAACAAATGGGAATTTCTGTCGCACTCAACAAATCCTCTCTGCTAACCACTAATGTAGAGGATAATAAATGCTTTTGTTGGGCTATCAATATTAATATAGTGAAAGTGGCTGTCAAACTTTTTTCTTTATTAAAGTAATACTTCAGTTCAAGGATAAGTCATATAGCAAAGAAAAAATGGTAGAACAGACCAACCCTAAGTGTCCTCCCAAAATCACTTACAGTCTTTCAAAATGTACTTCAAGCTTCAAGATAAATAATCAGGAGTGGGTTGTCCTAGTCCCTAAAGTCACTTTAGAGCAGGGGATGCCCAGGCCTGGACTTGGTGATCTCTCACCCTGGAGGGTTTATTTGCAACAGGAAAGGCTCTGATACTCAGTTGCTCTTGAAGTCCTGTATTACCCAAATACAGTGTGGTAGATTAGGTTTGCAGCTGAACTCAGCAGAGTAGTTGCACCAGGTCTAGGATTGGGAAACCTTTCTTTAGAGACTGCTATGGCACTGCTGTAAGTACGTGAGAATGTGTGTTTACAACAAGTGGTATGGTTTAAGATTTCATTTACGGTAGGTGAAAAATGTGTTAGTTGATTGTTTACTGCTAGCAAAGGGTGATCTGTACCTGATTGTTCAGGCTGATTTAGTGATTTCTCCTTGTGTTTTATGTCTTTTTTTTTCATACAGACACACTACAGAATGATAGCTCTTGTATGGTTTTTTGGGGTTGGTTTGAAAGACTTCATTTTACAGCTCCGTGTAGATACACTTAGATTTTTAAAAAAAATGCACATTTCTTTGTTTATTTTGTTTAAATTAATAAAGTGAGATTCTGATATTTAAGTATAGGAATACAAATACTAATTACTACAACCATATCTATTTTTTTTCAACCCGATTTTCATTTTCAGCTCATGAAGATGGTGAATGGTATTTTAAGGAGAACATTTATTCTTAGATCAACAGACACTCCAGGAGCACATGTCCAGATGTGGCCTGATTGTGACATCCGTAGCAGTTCCCACCTCCCCAGCATGGATCTTACACTTTAACTGAGGGAGGTTGAGCGAGGGAGAGGGAGGGACTCCTACGGAGATAGATTAGGCCGGCTTTGAGCGTTAATGTTCACTGAGCCGCAAGCATCCTCCAGGGTCAGCGCTCCAGCTGAAGAGTTGGTGCAGACCTGCAAAACTAGGCCAGGCTCGGACTCAGCCATGGACGCCCCATCTGTTTCAGCACCCCAGCGTTGTGCCGGGGCTCGGCAAGTCCTGTTTCGAGGTCACTTCCGAGAGGAGGGTATTGCTGAAGAGAAAGTGAGTATCCAGTGCTGGGATCACTTTAATGGTTGGGTTTCAGCTACTCACGTATTCATCCCAGGCACCTCTGGAGCACTGAGGCTGCACAGCTGAGCCTGAAGGACGGCTGAAATTGTTTATCGGTTAATGACTTCTCTCCCCTTGCGGGGTGTTTGCCGCCTCAGCTGCTCCCAGGCCACATTAAAGCTTCCTCACTCTCTGAAGCCTCATCAAAGATGGAGACGCTCACAGATACACACACACACACACACACACACACACACACACACACACACGTATATATGCTTGCTATCTGCCCTTGCGAGTCAGAGGAGGAGCGGTGAGGGGTGCCTCTTTGTCAGACCGGGACTCTACCACCTGTTGGAGTTGTTGAGGGATGCTGCTTTGTTCAGTTGCGAGTAGAGCTATTAGTTAATCTTCCTGAGTGCATATTTAGGTCTTTGCCAAACCGTTCCAACTAGAAAATTTCACCTACGTCAGGACTCCTGTAAAAAAGCCACTTCAGTGTAATCAAATGACAAATGATTAGCTTCACTGTGAAAGAGATCAAAATATTGTAACTGGATAAATGTGATTTGATGCAGTGGAAAACCTTTTCTTCCATTTGGCGTTGGCATGCCATTGTGGATATTAGTTGCTGTACAACGGCCTTAATTTTATGGTCTGGTGTCTCCGTTAAGCTCTGTGTCCATCAGTCTTACTCAAGCTCTTGCCTTTTTGTTTGTCGGTTGAATTTCTGTTCTTAGAACAATTGTGTGTTTTGCACATTCAGTTTGCACATTCAGTTTGCCCATTCGTTTCAGTAGCATTCTACCCCTCAGAAAGCTGTAAGGCAAAACTGTCCACTAGAGCTACGGCCAGTGATTATTTCTGTAACTGATCTGACAGATATGTCTTCTTTGTTTTGTTTATCCTTTCATCTGAAGAAATCTGTGTGTGACAAGTGCAGCAAACACTTAATTTGGTGGCTACCGTCTTATGCAGGCAACACAACTTCTTATTGGTTACTTGTAGATTGCCAGTGCAGCAGCACATGTGAATTTTCATATTCTGTGGGTTATGGGGCAGTTTTTCCATTAAACATGTGTTTTCTGTGACATGGAGGCTTGGCCATTAGCATAGCATTTCTAAACAAACTTTATCGTTCCAAAAGTAACACAGTGGCACGATAAATATAACTCAATCCCAGTGTAATGCAGATTTCTATAAAGATTTCTTTAGCCTTTAGCTTAGCATTTCAACACACATAATCCCTCTATAAAAATAATAATGTATAGGGACGGGTATTGTTAGACTTTAACTGATACCGATATTAATACTGATACTGCTTATCAATACCGATACTTATCAATGCTCTGATGCTACTTTCCATAATTTGGTGCATAAATTAAATATGTCACGTGAAAACATACATTTTTTAAAATTATTTGATTTATTTATTTTTTCTCGAGAAAAAACAAGCTAAATTCTCTGCAGTGTTTCCTATATATATAATTATGGAGGAGCAGTTGCTCCAGTTGTCCAGTCTACAGATGTCTGATAATGATGTGTAGAGCATCGATCCTATCCCTCCATTTGATCCAGTCTAGTATTAACCATTTGAAAATGCCAGCTTATTGAAATTTTGGTCAGTAACCAGTACCAATGTAGTGCCAGTTGTCGAGACCCACCCCTAACAATGTATCGTTAGATACTTATGTTTCGTGCTTGGTGACTTTCCATAACAGTGAGTTTAATTCTTCTGCTTGGACTTCTGCTTTCTTGATCAGTGTTTCTAGTGGTTACTACTGTCTAGCAGACAAACCACAACTGCCCACTACACCACAGGATGTGTATATACACACACATTGATCCAAAGGACATATTGATATGCACACATACTACTGCACTTACCGCATCATGAACATCATTAATTCTTCATCCTTTATGAATTATGTAAACTACAGAGCTGAAAACCGGACACAAGCATCAAAGAAACATTCCATTCTACAGGTCATTATATAGCGCTGCAGCAGCCACATGCAGTTCTGAGCTGCTCTTCTCTTGGATTTTTACACTACATTTTTCGCTCACAGAAGCTGAAAATTCACCCTGCAAAAGCCAGAGCGTCTTGCCACTGTAATAAATACATCATTGTCTTTCGCAGTAAATGATCAACTTCTTTACTCACAAGCCCACCTGGTACCACCTGGACACGTACACAGTCTCATGTGGGTTGCAGTAAATGTCAGTTTTGCTGCATCAAATTCCAGCTTGCTCTCACACTTAACTCTTTCCTCTTTAATTACAGTTAGTCATGTGTACAATTACATGTGTTAACAGGGGTTTCTTCTGTTTTAACATAACCTTGTGGTGGATGAGCTGCTTTTCTGAGTAAACTTTGTAAAAATGTACCTGTTTGTGCCCCTCTGTGCTACTTATTCTCCTTTACTTGCCCATTTGCTGATGCATTGCCTTTTTGTTCTTATTGTGTGCGCTCATACTCAGTGCCACTCCTCATTTGCATGTAGATAAGTGTGTTCTCAGCAGGTAGGTCTAGAACGGCCCACACATGCACACAGACACACATGTTCCACTCTCACTCTGAGCCTTCCCTAGCAGCCCTGTAATTGCTGTGAATGATGGGTCTTCAGCCACTATTGTTTATCAATATCCCTGTCTGGCGCTCTGAGCTCAGCCAAGCACACTATTCATCTTCCCTAACCCTCTGCATGCAGCCAGCACTACACAGCATTCCCTCCAATCGCTTTCTGAGGCTCCACTGACCAGTGCTAGGCTAGGCTAACGGGTTGTGAGCCCCACTGAGCATAGGGTAGCACAGGGAGATAGAGCTGGGGGGGCTGTAAGTGGCTGTCTGGTCATGAGGGCCGATAGCACAGACTGAAATGAATGTTGTAATTAAGCCGCACTGTGGGCCACGGGACCATGATGAATATTATCATTTAATTATGGGGATCACTATTCCCAGCACGCAGCCACACCATGACCATCAGCAGGAGTGTGTGTGAGTGTGCATACATGTGTGCTGCAGTGCTGCAGTTATGAGCTTGGTATGCAGAAATTGACTACATTAACAGGTGTGTGTATGTGTGTGTTAGAGAGAGTTGGAAAATGTTCCTCCAAGCCCTTTTCCCACTATTGCCATTTTACTGTAACAATCCCTTTGGCAAAAGTACACTCTATAAGCATTGTTAATGGGAACCACTTTAGGTGATTAGTGGCTTTAATTGTAGCCATTATAAATATATTGTACACGAGGCCTCTATAAGAACCTGCCATTCAGGAAACATTTGTACATCAGTGTCATCCTGACACAAAGTGTAAAGACAAACAAGTAATGGAGCAGCCAGAGGCAAGTCTGAGTTGTAATTTTTTCTTCCATTTTCTCCTCTAGGACAATTACACGTTTGCCCAGCCAGGGATTCAGAGGAAAGTGAAGGCTTTGGAGGAGCTGGTCAGCCGGATTGATGGTGGGTACCTGCCTTTCTCTGCTTAGTCAGGATGCAGCCACTTAAAGGGTTAATAATAATAAATATGTGTTTTATTCCCTGCGTGTAGCACCTTTCCAAAGCACAAAGTCACTCTGAGAAGTATCAGAATGAAAGCTCAGAAACAAAGCACGGGAATGTCTGAAAAGTTAATCTAAATAGAGCAAGGGGAAGCATAGCAACAGGAACAATAAAAGAAAATGAACAATATAAACTGACAGAAAAACGAACAACAAAACAAGTTTTCAATATACTGTGAAAAAGCTTGCTGATTAGGCAACAAGGGACCACTGTACTAGAATGTCTGCATTTTACTAATTTTACTTAATGTGTAATATTCATATATTTATCTTTCATTTTTCTGTTTTATATTAATATTACTCCACATAAAGTCCTAATGTAGTCCAGATACATGTACTCCACCTTTGCATTTTATGAATGTTTGTGAAAAACACTGGTGTCGGCAGATATTGGATATCAGCATTGAGCCACAGTTCCCATATTTATATATCCGTGCATCTCCAGAATAGTTGTTTTAGAGAAAAAGGCAAAAACTATTTTAGCCTTGAATGGAAATGAATGTTTTTTGTACATATTTTGCTACATTTTTATTGGTTAGTTGATCATAATATATTCAGTCTGCACAGTTTATAGCATTGAAGCCAGAATTTCATTCCATAGCACACTGTATAGCCATTTGAGATTCAGCCTGGGTTTGCTGTTTAAGGCAGATCTAACCAAAACACAAACTTTTAAAACTTGTAGAACATTCATGTGGTGTATTCTTGCTTTTCACAATGCAGTTTTATGAAGAACAAAGTAAGTACTTTGAATTGAGTCTATGATTAATAGATGGTTATCAGTGGAACAGGAGTCTTTTTGCTTAACTTGCAGATAAGCCTTACAGTTCCAGCTAAGGAAATAATTAAGTTATGGGGTCCAGGCAAGGACCATAACAAACAGTCACCACAGTCACTTGTTCCACAGCACCGTGATTTTAAACAGCTTTGCGAATTCATACTAAATTTGGTTGTGGTGAAGTGGTTATAGGTGCGTGTACATGCCATATGAGTGCTTGACTTTGTTTGACTTCTTTTTGATGTAGATGCGTTCCCTATACTCTTTACATCATCCTGTTCACTGGTAGCATTTACTCTTGTGAGAAGCAAAACAAAACCTCATCAGTCTTTTTTTTTTTTCACTTTTCATATTTTTATACAATTTAAAAGCGCCTTTAACACTGTGTGCAGTTTCCATGATAAACAGACCAATACAAATGGTCCAGAGTGACTAAGAAAAATATGTGGTTACATTACCTAAGACTGAAAATTCATTATATTTTTTCAATTCTCCTGTAAAGTTACTATTTTGGAGACTTTATTGGATACTTTTTTTTAAAGAAGCTTTTGTCACAAACAGTGACTCCTTGAACATGTCAGAATTTAGACAAATAGGTGACTTATCATCTTAATACAAAAATTAATTTACGAATATGTGATGTTTTGGACTGTTATTCGGTATGTAAAGGTTCTACTCTTGCCCACTTTGCTTTTTCGACTTTCCATCCTCTATATACCCTGAACTTGTTTCGCTTGCTCTGCCCTCATCTCCCCTCTTCAGCCAGAGTGTCAGGCCCAATCAGCGCACCAGTGGCTTGGCCTTTGCAGAGAACGTGGCTGCCCTGCTGGGGGAAGCAAAAGCCACCGGAGCATAAGCCTCTCTCATTACTTTCTATTAGGCTGCCATAATCAAAATTCAATGGCCATTTCTCCTAGACAGGGGCCCTGCTCCTGCACTCTAGCACCCAGCCCCTTGTCTCTTCAGCCTGCATTAAGCTCAATGATGGCTTTAATTTTGGGAGGAAAGAAGGCAGGCGGACCATTGTTGAGGTTTTTTTTTGTTGTTTTTTTTCTTCCCTTCAAATCTCTTTCTCTGTATTTCCCCTTCTTTATCCATCTCTCACTGCATGTGCATGGTCAAAACAAGCTACTTGTTTGCCTCTTGACTGCTATAGCTCCTCTCTGTTTTTTTTAATTTTGTTCCCTTGCTCTTTATTGTTCCAGCACATTATTTGGCCTTAGATTAATTATTCAGTTATATTGCCATGAATAAAAAGTGTAATATTAAATAGTAGTATGGAGAAAATGTTAAAACCGAGGATTTAATAGGTGCAACCATTATGAATGTGTATACCCCTTAGCGTCTACCTTTGCTTTACTCACTTTAACCCATTATAACCTGCCTTGTGGAAATCTGCAGCACTGCACTGCCATGGTCATTGTCATCTAAATCATTCTTTAATTTTTTTTTTTTTTGTTTTATGTGAGAAATTCTCTTGTCATTGGACACGGAGAAGCACTGTAAGACACATGAATCTGCTTTTTTCCTGTCAAAAGCCACATCTTTTTAGAAAGCTGCATAAACTTTAACAGGCTCCTTTCAAGTGGCTGACAGCTATGCCACTTGATGTAGCTAACTTGGTGTTTTGTCATTCAAATGATCACATTAACACTGGACTAATGCATGCCAATGAACAGGCATTATCTGCAAAGGCCTTTGAACTGGTGCTTGTTCTTGAATAACCTTCACATTGTCAGGCTCCAGCGCCTTTCTCATGTCACATTTATTGTATTTATCTCTAATCACGAGTGGGTAATGTCTCGTATTATGCATTCAAATAGGATATGCAAGTGCTTTGCAAAGAAACCACTGAAAGGGAACAGTTGATATGTGACCTCTAGACAATTTGAAAGTGTTTCTTTTTACATTCTTAAATGACAGAACTGTGCCATTGCATGACTTATAGTAAAAAACTGTGTGTGTGTGTTTGTACTAGGGCCCAACTTGTTCAACAAACCCTTCTATTAGAATCTATTTGCATAAGTAATGAAACAATATATTCTGCTGTGTCCGTACATTAGCTTAACCGTTTCCTACATTCTCCTCGAGGAAGTACATCTATAACTTGCAGCTTCAGTAGTGCTTTTATTTTTTTTGGCATAATCAGGTGCTACTGATGGGATTTAACAAATCGATGCATGACTGGAGTACACTCAATATATTTACTCCAAAATAAAATTCTGTCAAGTGCAATTGTCATAAGTATATTCCAAGTATGAAATACTTTAGTATTTAAAGACATAATGCTTGAAACAAGCCCAGTATATCAATACAATTAAGTGACTTTAAACAGCTAAAAGGTGTCAAGAAATGATCATTCATCTGTCTCAAAATGGCAAATTACATTTTAGATTTCTTTTGCCAAGCCATCATTTCTTGCAGTGTAACTGTTTTTGATTGTATTTATTCTAATGTTGTGAAATGTTTTACTGGCAAAGACAATTACTGCTTCGATAAAATCATTTTCAACAATTTTCAAAGGTTTATCAGTTTTTGCGAAAATTCCACATCTGACACAAGGAAATTGCTCATTACATTTTTGCAGTACAGCATATTTTATTTTATGGCACATAAAATAAATCATAAAGATAGAACTTTAAAAAAGTTGCAGGACTGTCTTCTACCAAAGATGAAATGACAGGTGTGGTGTTTAGATTAATCAAGCAATAGTTGGTGAGTTTTCCCTTTTCATCCAGTGAGGCAGCCCTAATTTCTACAGTGGTTAACTCAAAAGCAACAAATGCACAGAGGCAGATCAGAAAGAATATTCTGTTTGCGGTGGTTTTGAAGTTTAGTTGTCAACACCGTGCTGTCTTTTGTCTGCTTTATTTACTCTAGCTTAATCAAATCTAATTTGACTGTGTCAGATTGGGTGGGGATTTTTTTTGGTCCACGTCAGATAATCACGCCACTTGATTCAGTCCTGTGGGTCAGCCTGCCATGCTACCCACATATCAACTATGTATTCTGCAGATGGAAATCCTGCAGGTTAGACTCATGCTGCCCTCTGCAGAGTCTGATTCTTCCCTTGTCTTTCCGTCTTCACAGCTGAGCCTTAGGCATTCAGTGGGAACTTAATGGAGTGAGGTCAGATGGCACTTATCCCTGTGGTTATTGCCTGTAGCTGCTCTCTCATTTTCCACTTCCATCCCTCCCTCCATTTCTCCTTCCCCCTTTTTTGGCTCCTTTTGGTCCTTTTTTGGCACTCTTCCACCCTCCTTTTGGCATTTTCATCTGTAGGAAATAACTCACTAACAAAAACGTCTGGGATTTTGAAAGTTACATTGAACAATAATAATATTCAACAAATGAACTTAGTTTTACAACTAATCAATTTTTAAATAAATAACCGTTTTTAAACAGAAAAAGCTGGGAGAAACTTTTTATGTCTGAATCTATCCACAAAGTAATTAACTTCATTTGCAGTTGTGCATTATTTACACTTTAAATTTATTACAGCCACATAACTTTCTTTTCTCTTTCAGTTTTGTGGGTAGCTGTATTTTACTCATGTGGACGTTGTGTACACCTATAAATTAAGTAAATGCAGTGTACCGCATATAGTTCCTTCAGTCTCATTTGTGCATTCAGTACACTTTTAAAAATAATTCTGTTTTGAAACAAATCATTTGTAAATGATTAAGTCAGATCGTGGTAAAAGCACCTCTTGAGGCTCTTTGGCTGGATGGAGATTGAGTGTGGGTTACTCTGCGGAGTTGTTCTTAAGTTGCCTTTTGCACTTAATCAGGCTGGTGGATTACTCGCTCATTATTTCCAATTGCTCCATTGTAGCGACGGGCAATGTCTGCTTTAATCAGGCCTACGCTGGATCTGGCGCCGCGACAGCGTTTCTCATCTCACTCTGCACTGTAATGGAGCTCGTTGGAAATCAATCAGGCAGCTACTTTTTCTTTTCACTTAACTTTAGGCCATTCCAGAGAGGCCTATTTTCTGGTTTTTCCTCAGGGGACCGTAGTGGAGCTTGTTTGTCGCCGGCTCCTCAGACTCTAATGAGCCTGGTGGCTGTTTGCCGAGGGCTGGAGGGACACGGCCCTGCAAGCAGGCTGAAGCCCGAGCTACAGCAGCTCTGATTGGGGTCCGTGCTGCTGGAAGCCCCTGATGTTCAAACACACTCAGCTGCAAACCTCGGCTTACGTCGCCATATGGCTCTACTCTGTCAGGTGACGGAGGAGCTTGTTCATTGTGGCCTGTGGCGGCCAGCGACATGACAACTTGGCCCTCAGGAAGCTGAGGGCCACAGTGGTGCTCTCTCTCTCTCGCTATAGGCAGCTTTGCCCTTTCTTCATGCTGAGCACTTATAAACGCACAGCTGTTTTGCTCCAGATGCAGGGCTCAGATGCTGACACCATACTTTCTAATGGCCTTGCCACCTGCCCCTGCATGAGCAGGAATACCTTTATCAGGCCTTTCAGCACGGCAAAATGAAAACATCATCCCAGTCCCCTCGAGCTGCTTTCTCTTGCTCCACATGTGGGGATATCCTTTCTGCTGTCTTCTGATTAAGAACCTAAGAACTATTGATTGAGGCAAATTGCAGCTGTGGGGTAATGCTGTTTAGCCCTCAGTTTTGCTGGACTGTTTTTTATTACAGACGTTATGTAATACATTTGTAATTGTGTGCTTGACTGTGAACACCCCAGGGCAGCTGACATGTTTTGTTGAATTTCTAGGTGAAAATAGGTACACATCCTCTATCGGGAATAAACTGATAGAGCATTTCTCGCAAATTTTATTTATTTGCTAAGTTTAACAAATTGGGGGAGAAAAGGAAACAAATATAACGTGGTATAACTTTTGCACAAGCTACATTTTTCAGGTATGTTAAATTCAGCACATTAACAGTGATTGTACATTCAAATATGGTTAAGCCTGTTCTCTATACAAGATGCATACATATTTCAGGAAAACCTTTTTTTGGCCAGGAGCACCCAAACTCTTGCAAATGACTATGTTTGCTAGTCTGGACTTTAGACTTTACTCTTACTAAAATATAGCATGTTATGGTAAGATATTTTTTCTTTGAGTACTGTAACTTTTCATCAGTTCAAATCGTGTAGAATCTCATGTACTTACAAGCACTAATTTGACAGAATGTCTCAGATTATTTCAGACACTTGAGGGTCTTCTGATTTCTAAAAGTTAAAACTCTTATCACAAGATTTGCATACCAACCTAATATAAACTTCCTTCACATTAATCTCCCATTCACTCATTCTTCTTTCTGATAGACATGAGGGAACCCTTAGAACTGAAAGTAGCTTTGTCTCTGGTTAAGGGTGCATTGTTGGATCAGTGGTGACGCATGTCTTTTGTAAAGGGATATGTAATTGTCAAATTACGACACCATTCTAAACACACATTGTGCTACACAGTCAGTTGATCAAAATAGTTATTTCTATCCACTTGTTTTTTTTTCCCCCTTTCTTTGATGTGCTTGAACAGGTACGCTATAGCAAAATGACCGCAATTACCATGCAGGCGCATTGCACAGCACTTGTACAGCATGAGAGCAATGTTCTCTCCTTTGTAAAAAACATGGCGTGTATTTGTCACAATCCTCAAGTGTGATGCCAGCTTCAGTGCCTGCGATATCTGTGTACTGTGCAGTTAGAAGTAAAAAAAAAATAAATAGTTGGACAGTACTGCAGCGGGAAAAGGCCCATTGCTTTATTGTAATTTTTGCTATCCTGCAATCCATCTTGTGAAATTTGAAAAACAAAACAAAGAAGCATAAAGATGTACCCGGATCAGCTATTTTCAATAATTAGCACATACCGTATGTTTAATTGTCACTATGGAATGTCTATTGAATACACATGACTGAACTCTGTGTATATGATTACAGATAATTTTTAGTGCTGAGGCTAATATTCGATTCTGATAAATTCAATTATTACACTATGTGGTAACAGAAGTAGTCTTTTGATTAGGTGACACTTATACCAATTAAATTTTTCCATTAATTTCCATGGGTTAACAATTCATGCTTATCATGCTAAATGCTTTTTTTGTCACCAGCAGCTATTCATACTAGCCTCTCTGCATGTGAGACTCTCATCTTATACCAGAATGTAACTGTAACTTCAGTCCAGTTAGCTAGTTAGCTAGCTCTTGTTTGTATTTATTTCTGACAGAAAATGAGAGTATGTTGAGAAGCTGCAGTCTGCAGTGTATTCAGTCACTTGTCCTCTGGTTTAAGCATTTTCTTGCAGCTTAAAAGCTTTATCACTCCCCATTCATTGACAAGAGTTGACAAGATAGATAAAGAAATAAAGAAATGAGACGACCATAATCCATTGCTAAATTGCACAGAAAATTGTGAAGAATCCTCCCAAGAAAACACCACAGTAGCCTATGAAACTTGCTATGAATATAGTTTACCTCAATTAATAACTAAGGAGCAAAACTGATCTCCCACATTTTAAATCTGGCTGTTTCTGCCGTGTTCTGCCCTCCTTATTGTGTTTAGCAGAGCAGAGTCTGTGACCCAGGCCCAGTGTGTTGATCATTGGGAAAACCTCTGAATAAAACTTCTGTTGGCCCCCGTCAATAGTGTTTGATTCCTGACTGCTCTGAAGCTAAAAATCCACTCTGCCTCACCCTCGCCTGCAGCCAGATCTGAGTTGGCCTAGTGTGCCGTGCCAGAGAGCTCACTTGATCTTCTGCAGCTTTTCCGTCCCCTCTTCATCTTTAACAGAGGGTTTAGTGTACAGTGCAGACATGGTGGAGATTTACTCACTCTCTCAGGCTTGCTAAATTATACATTCGTACCTTCTGAGGGCTGTAGAGGTGAGGCAGGAGCAGGTCGTTCCGGCAGATCGCAAGGTGGACAGGACTGGATGTATTTTTGTTGTTTTTTTCTTTTCTGCTCTACAGTGAGGCCGTATAGCTTTTCTGTGTTACTTTTCGCTGACCAGAGAGGGAGGCGATGTAACTACAATGGAATGTGGAAGTTTGAACACCCTCGGTTAAATGACATGTTTTGTTGATATTTTCCCATTCCTGTTTTTCCTCAGTGCTTTGTGCTATACAGTACATTCTAGAGAGGGAGAAAATTTGTATACAAGTATAAACACATATATGTATGTGTGTG
>JBBPCX010000135.1:27555725-27584130 GCA_037974365.1 Hydrocynus forskahlii | reverse complement strand
ATATGTATATGTATATATGTATATGTGTATATATATGTATATATATATATGTATATGTATATATGTATGTGTATATATATGTATATATATATATATATGTATATGTGTATATATATGTATATGTGTATGTATATGTATATGTGTATGTATATGTATATATGTATATATATATATGTATATGTGTATATATATGTATATATATGTATATGTATATATATGTATATGTATATATATATATGTATATATGTATATGTATATATGTATATGTGTATATATATGTATATATATATATGTATATGTATATATGTATATATATATATGTGTGTGTGTATGTATATGTATATATGTATATATATATATATATGTGTGTGTGTGTGTATGTGTATATATATGTGTGTGTGTGTGTATATATATATGTATGTGTGTGTCTGTGTCTGTGAAGAGCTCTTTTCCAAAACTTGATAAAGGCCACTTGTTTTTTGGCAAAATGCGACATCTCCTCTTGACCAATCAGAGTTCGGGCAGCGTTCTAAACTATCCAGCATGGCGGCTCCCTGAAGAGAGCAGTTTTGCTCACTTGTTTAAACTGTCTTTTGAAAATGGTTGTTTCAAGTACTGTTGATTGTTCTGAAGAACAGCTACAAGATGTGTGGTGGGGTCTGTGTCCACACTGAGCAGGACGGGGCGGGGCGGGGGTTACAGACACAGCACACATGCTCAGAGAGAGAGAGGGACAGGAGGGAGGGAGATGAGAGAGAGAGAGAAACAAAGAGAGAGATAATTCGCTACAGAGACAACATGTTTCACTGCAAATAGTTAAAAGTTTATAAATAGTGTGCATACAGTCAGAGATTGGATCTTTTTGGCAAATTTTACTTTGAATGGTTCTGAATTTTAAATTAAGAAGTTATTTTTTATTAAGTTAGATTTAATATAAATGAATGTATTTCAAGTTATTCTTTATTTTGTTTAGCTGTTTATTACTGCATGTTCTCTTGCATCAAAAAGAAAAACAGAACGGATTTATAGTAAACTTTGGATTTATAATCAACAACGTTGTTGTTAGATTTGGCAATCATTGTTCAACATGTTCAGACTAAGCAAACAAACTATTTTAACAGGATAAATTACATATCTGCAAAAATGTAAATAAATGTCATTTTTACAGCTATTAAAATGGTTTTATAGCATTTTGGAAAAGCTCTTCATATATATATATATATATATATATATATATATATATACACACATACATACATCATACATACATTCGTACCTTCTGAGTAGCACAGCGCCATGAGAGTAATCCGAAAGAGACACCCTCAATCTGTATTTGCTCACATGTTGTAACTGGAATTTTATATTTGTGTTTTTTTGGCCTTTCCGGCAGGGAACAATAGCACTACTGCATGTACGTAGATTCAGATAATTTCCACTATGGATATAGTTGACAGTTTCAGCCACTGTAGAAAGTTCAGAGAAAGGCAATCTATATTTTAAACTTCTAAGGAACAGCTCCTATTTTATTCCTCAGCTGATGACATTTGCTTTGGTGTAGTTTCTTCTTAGAGAGCTATAAGGCTTATTGTATACTGCTAAGCTCAATGTGCGAGTGCTATTTGTGGTGCTTGGCTGTGACGTCAGTGTCATTATCAGAAATGAAATAATTAAAAGGAAAAGTGTCCTAGAAGCAAGGGCAACAGGATGACAAGATGAAATTTGCTTTCTGAGTGTAGAATGCACATCTAATTTGGTGTAAAATCACTGACATTTTGATCTGAGAGACCTCCACAGGTCTCCTGTTTGTCATTTCTTTCTTGTATTTATTCTTTCTCTCTCACTGTCACACACATACATGTATTCTCACACATAGATGTATTTCTGTTTCTCTCCCTCTGTCATCTCTTTCTGTCTTTTGTCTCCTTTTTGTTTCTCTATTTATCTTTCTTGCTTTGTCTCTCTCCTTCTGTTTGTCTTTCTCTTTCTCTTTTGCTCTGTCTTTATCCGTTTCTGTCTCATGTTTTTCTTTCTCTTTCTGTCTTCTACCTCTGTCTCTTTTTTCCTTTATTTGCTCTTGTTCATTTGCTTTTCTCTCCTACTCTCTGTGTCTCTCTCTCTCTCTCCCTCTCTCTCTCTCTCTGTCTCACTCTCTTTCTCTCCCTTCCTCTCCCTGTCTCGATTTCTTTTGCCATCTCTTTATCTGTTTGTCTCATTCTTTTCTTTCTTATCTTTCTCTTTGTATCTTTGTTTCCTTTCCTTGTTCTTGTTCCTTCTGTTTTCTTTTCTCTCCAACTCTCTCTCTCTGTCTCTGTATTACACTCTTTCTCTGTCTGTCTCTCTCTCTGTTAGTCTTTCTGTCTCACTGTCTCTCTCTCGCTGTCTCTCTCTACCTTTCTCTCTCTGTCTGTCTTTCAATCTCTTTCTCTCTCAATTTCTCTTTTGCCTTCTCTTTTCTCTTGTTCCTTCTGTTTTATTTTTTCTCCAACTCTCTCTCTATGTTTCAGTCTCTGTATTACACTCTTTCTCTGTCTGTCTGTCTCTCTGTCTGTCTTTCTGTCTCACGGTCTCTCTCTCACTGTCTCTCTCTGCCTTTCTCTCTCACTGTCTCTCACTTGCTGTTTCTCACTGCCTCTCTCTCTCTCTCTGTTTCTGTCTCTGTATTACACTCTTTCTCTGTATGTCTCTGTCTTTGTATTTCTGTCTCTCTGTCTCAGAAGGCTGGACTGCAGTCTCTCATTTTTGTAATGTATCTGCCCTTACGCTGGGATGTTTACTGATTCCCCTCCTTACCCCTGGACACACATGCTGTGTCTTGTTCCCCTGCCCTCTCTCAGCTTTCTTCACATGTGGAAGTGGGAAAGGCTGATGTGTGATCACACCAGATCATCCGTTCAAACAGCTGTATTGATTTTTCCTCACCAGTGTGCCATTTTAATCCGGCTGCCAATTTCCTCCCAGTGGCTCTATCTTAAGCTGTAATGATCTGCCTGCTCCTTAAAAGCACCTGGAGCACTTTCATAAGCTTTTGAAACTGTAGCTGTTGTAATGAAAACCACACTCACCATTACAGGTTTCTCTCTCTGGCCCTGCTTTCCATTCTGTACTCAGGTTTTAATAAGATGGTGACACATGCAAAATGTTTTAATTTTAAAACCTTTCTGGAAGCATATGTGTATATATTTTGGTACCCCAACTGTCTCCTCATGAAGCTCAAGAGAACGCTGACAGTGTGCAAAGCTAAATGCACATACAGTATAAGAAGTGCTATTTTAATTTTTAAATCTAGAAAATACTTCAAATTTTCTTGATCACTGCATAATTTCATATGCATTATTCTGTAGTGCTGATTCCTTTTCTGTTATTTACAAAAAATAGTATTCAAAAACAGTATGAAAAAACAAAGTATGCTTTAAGTATGATCAGAGTTTAAGTTCATGCTTATGTAACAATCCGGAGCAGCTTAAGACAAAATTCTTCACTATTAATACTGGCTACAAAAAACAAGATGTTATGGAGATTGTGGTACTGTATGTAGCTTGTACTGAACAGATTGTGTCAATCAAATGAAATCATGGGATGTTTATGTTAATATATTAGGTATTTGAAAATAAAAACCCAAATATATATAAAATATATATTCGGAGAAAAAAAAAAAAAGATATATATATATATATATATATATATAACTTACATTATCTAAAATAATTATCTAAATTAAGCTTCATTCTTATTATGCTGCATTCTAAACAGAGCATATTTTAATTAACTTTAATTAACTTTATTAAAATATGGTTTTGGGAACACTTATGGATGGTAAAAATATTACTTGCAGTCATCAGTTTGATAAGTGGGAACAAACAAAAAGGAAGTACAAAATCTAAATAGTAATCCAATGATTGTTGTTCATTGTCAGTTTTATTTACATTGTCCATTATGGTACACAATCATTCAATGTGCTTAACAGGAACAGAATACAAATATTAAGCATAAAAATAGTAGGAAGTAAAAAATACTGTACTGCATTAAGTCCAGCTGACCAGGACAAACTATGCTCACTGCATTGGTCAGGAGTTGTACACTCTACTCAGGAGTAAAACCAAAAATGTGCTGATATTAGATCATCATATGTGGGATCTAAGCCAGGGAACCCCCCAGCTCCACCACGTTCTGGGTCCTGGCATGCGTCCCTAACCCACTGAGGCACGGCTGCTCATTGATTTAGCCACTGAAGAGTTCTGCCATGGCTGCTTATGGCCAGAGCCTTCCCTAACAGCCTTCACTGGGCTCTGACAGTACAGCCAGGCCTGCGTTAGCTGTTGAGAGCACCATGATGGATCTCCGTGCTCCCTGTCGCTTATAAGCTGTGGATTCATTGCTCTTTAGCAGCTGCTGTAATCTTTCAGCACCTTTAACAGAGGGCCAACTGGAAATGAAGGGGTGCTCCCAATTAAATTTAACTCCCCGAGAAGGCGACTAGAAAATTATGGACGGTAAATAAAACGAGAAGGCACCTTCACTCCAGAGGATGCAAGAGGATGAGAACACTGAAGACAAAGTCAGTTTTCTCCCTCTTGACTAATTTTAGTTTTTGGTGCTCTTAAATGAGTTTTTCTTACAGGTAAAGCCACGGTTCCCAGAACATTTTTTGCTCAACAAAGCATGGAGAAGACATTTCACGTTTATGTCTAGCTGCACACGTAGCCTGCATATAGGGCTATTAAGTTTGATGGTTGTGCTCTGTCAGTAGGCAGTAACGGTTTGTTGTGAAGTTTTACCTCCTTGTTCCCTACAATGTGCTTGCTTTAGCATAATTTTGACTTGAATTTTGCTTGAGTGTCTAAGCTGTACACTGTGTAGAGGTCTGATTTAGATGACATTTCACTGGAACTTGGCTCCTGTCAGCTTTTTACTGGTGAATTCAAATGACCTTACTTTACTGACTTTGTCCCCTCCTCACACTTATCTCACTTTATCCCTGCTTCAATCGCTAGCATCCTTTGTTCAGCATGCTGTACTGGCTGATAGTGGAGACATATAGGTTGAGGAGGGACCACTTCTGCTCATTTGTATGTCTCTTCATTGCGTCATGCAAGGATGACGGCTCAGTCATGCTATCAGAGAACTGAGAACATTGGTGACCGTATGTTCATAACCTCATACTTTTGTGTTTTCTTTAAAGCATTTGTTTTGGGGTGTCAGGTGTCAAGACCATCACTTAACATGAGTCATCCTTATGTTCCTCCATAAACAACCCAAGACAAGAATCTGTTCTGACCATGTAATTTTGTACTATATGTACCAGATGAAGAACATGCAGTTAAGGCGTAAACAAGCCATCGGCTCATTCTGCTGAGGGTTTCCCCAAGGCCAAATAGTAGACCTTTTAACAGCTACCAATGCTGTTGAGCACACATGGTGTCCTTTTTTTATCAGGACTACTATATGCTGTAGAAAGCTGATTTCCTATGCCTCTATGTTTGCTCTCTGGTTTTCGTGGTCGACAAAATACAAATTTGTTTGCATTTCATGACTGTTATGTCAGATTTAAGGCTCATGAATAGACCCTGAAAGTAGATCTGTCATGGTGACAAATGTCTTCACAACCCTGATAGAGCGACAGGCAAGCACACAGGAGCCCTGTTAGTTGTCTTATCCAGAGATTAAGCATGTAAATCCAGCTACACTCACACAACAATACTGGACTTAAGGTATGTGTTCATAGGAACAGTGCACAAATCCTGAAGGGAAAAAATGTTTGATTGGTGACTTTTCAGAAGTGCCAGTCACTTGTGTACGTGCTTTTCACATCTTTTATGTTCATTTCAGGGATACTGCACCGTATTTCAGTAAAACTATCCCAGATTATTATTTCAGTTTGCACAGTAGTATCTTTAAGTAATTCTTTGATTAAAGCCTGCTGTGGTTAGACGCTAAGCTAGATGCAACTCCTCCAACAAGGCAGGTCTCCTCGGCCACATACTGCAGTGTCAATGATGTATCAAACTGTCTTGTATTTGGAAAATTAAATTAAAGAAATGGGAACAAATGTTTTACTGTGACAGGCTGCAAAGTGCCTAAAGATACAAGGTGCCAAGATATAGGAGTTCCAACCTCTCAGCATTCAGCACCACCAGTATACTGATCACCGCCCGATCATCTGGAATCATCTGCATTGGCTTTGTTATGCTTGAATGATTCATCTGCTGTGGCTTAACAAAACAACATTCCTTCTTCGAAACTGGTTAGGTTCAGGGACTGGACAGAAAATGAGAGCCTTTGAAAGTCCTTCAGGAAGCCTGGAGAACTGTTCCTTAAGACTACATTAAAAATACAAGAAAGCTTGGCTCTTTGGAGGCACAATGTAAAGAAATGAGCTGTGGCTCAAGAGTCTGCACAGTACTGTATGTGCTCATAATGATGGGGAAAATGCTCCAGTTAAAAATGAATAACCATACTATGCTGGTTTGAAAAATCATAGTCCATTTATGATGGCAACTTTTCAGGATTCAGTATTTAACACCATACCAACTCAGTGGTTTGGAATTTAGTGTGCTCATTTTATAAAACAGACAGCAAAAGACAAAAGATACAACATAAAAATTACAACACTTACATTATACAGTGGAAAACTATTTGGCTTCAGAATAGTTCTGCAAATTCAGAGACAGATAAGTTCTTGACAGATGTTGGCATTCGCATCTGCAATAGCAAGCAACAACAGAAAAGTCTTTTGTAAATTTTTGCTCATCAGCTAGTTTGGATGCTAGACCCTGAAAACTGTAGTCAGAATTTTCAGTTTGTAAGCAGGCAAACAGTTTTTCCTGCAAAAATACTGATGGCAAATAATTCATATTACAAGATTTCAGGTAAGTTAGTTCCCAGCGATCAAGTTATTAATAATGCATATGGAGGCAGAGCTTTTTCCTGCTGCATATTTCTTTGCTGCCTGTCTATAGGCCTGGCATATTTTATTAAGAACTTCTGATGACAACACAAAAAGTAATATACTGGAATGAACGCTACAGCATTCAGTGTACACTTAGTCTAAACTCTATAGCCTAAGTAACTGTTGAGGATACCCTAAAGCCCTGTCTCAGACTTCCTCAAACCAACTCTTCCCAGTTTTGCACATTGTTTCCTCATACCCCCTCTGTTTTTGTACACTGAAGTTCATCAGCATACAGATTGCTAAAGGTAAACTTATGGAAATGAAGGCACAGCATGTTTTGCTCTATTCATGTGAGGCTGGCATTTGTTTGGAGAGCACACATTAACATTTTAAGTATCTTGTGACATGGAGTGGCACCTCAGCAGAGAATCAAAAGCAAACATCTCTCAGGACTAACACTTTATCGACAGGTAAATTCATTTGTGTAAGTGCTGTGTGCTCTAACATGAATTGTTTGGACATGATTTGTCTCTGTTTGTGACCTCACACTGTTGAGGCTCCTCCGTGAAGGGATCAAGCTCTAAAAATGTACCTTTCTCTCTTGCTTGTTTTTTTTCTCTCCCTTTGGGCCCTCTGGGCAATTCATTCTCAAGCAACCCCTTTCCTTTCTGAAGTTGCCATGGTCTTAATTAGTGAGTTGGGAAAAAGGTTAAACCACCACAGATGCATTTATTCATACCTTTCCACAGCCATTGAGAAATAACGTAGAATATTGGCCTGTTTTTCATGAGATGTGCATGGACATTGACTGGAGAAAGAATATAATTAATTTAAGATCAAATGTATTATATCAGAAGCATTGAGCTATGTCAGATTAAGGTTTATGTGTGAGCAATGGAAAAAAATCTGTCATAAATGTCAAGATGACAAATGTCATCTTCACAGTCAGGAGAGAGTGATGGGCAAGCAGGAGCACTGTCAGTTGTCGCATTGGGAGATTCAGCATGTACATCCGGCTACCATGGCACAAACACAGTAATAGTGGACAGCACATATCCTGGGGGGGAAATTGTTTGTTTGTTTGGTGATTCATTTTTTTTTTGTTGCCATGTTTGATTTAGACTGTATTTATGGAACTTTGTAGAAATGCTTGTGCTTAAATTTCAATGATAACAAACAGGACTCACTCCTCGTGGAGTCCGAGTGTGTCTATCATTAATATTAACACTATTAAGTAAAAGTGTTGCTCTGACTCTATAAACATAATTTTTTTTTTCCTGATTATGACTAAGACTCCCAGGTGACCCATCTGTCATTGGCTCTATTTTTGGGAGATTACAAGTTTGATCTCTGGTGATGCCACGGCTATCTGTGACTGGACGTCTTTCTTGATACATAGGTTTGACAGCCGTGCCTCTCCCCAATACTCAAAACGATGTTAACAAACACGGGTGTCTGTAAGCTGTTGTAGTAGAAATAGCATTTAGCCTTGTCCTCCAGGCTCTTTGAGCTGTCTAATGACCTGGTGTTAGCAGCAGTTTAAACAATGTGTTGGTGTCCACATGTCTCGAAGGAATCTTGTGTTAGCTTTCACCCTCTCAGCCTTGAACCATCATGTGATAGTGTTACACCAAGCTAGCAGGTGGCTGAATTGGGGGGGAAATTGGGTATTTAAAAAAAAACCTTTTTGCGCTTTCATGCTTTACTGAACGCCAGTTGGCACTATAGTGCCTTCCTATCAGAGTGAACTGAAATTTCAAACTAGACAGTGGTGTATATTCTGCTGAATAAAAATTCGAACTGCAACTCTTTTAAGGGACATTTAGTCAGAGCCTTACTAAACAGTAAAGCTGAAATAAGGTTATTGACATCACTTCAAAATATTTGTCTTGTATCCTTTGTGTGCTGTTAACATGTTAAACACATTACAGTACATTTAATGCACATAAAAAGCAGTAGTTCAAGTTTGATTGCTGTAGTAAGATCAGGGAATATTACCTACATCTGAGGTCCCCAACCGGACCGGTATTGGTCCGTGAGTCATTTGGTACTGGGCATAGGAAGACAGAATAACAATCTTGTATTGACTATTAGAGTCTAAAAGATCTTTTAGTTTTGAAAAAAAAAAAACTTGTCTCGGTCACATGATACGGTACATAAAAAATTTAGCCGACAAGCTAGCACATATGAGTAAAAAACAAATGGACTTTGTTTTTAGTTGCATCCATACCGGTCCGTGAAAATATAGTTTTACATGAAATTGGGCAGCTGACCTACATAATCTTTTCATAACCACAACAAACCTATACAGACATTAATACAGGTTTAATCTAAAAAGTGAGCTGGAGTGAGCCTTAATAAACGCAGTGTTTATGAATGTTTGTCCATTGTCATGAGAGAATGATCTCCGTTTCATATAGCATTATGGAGTGTCACCGAAAAACAAATCTGAAATGTAATCGTTGAGTTTTTTTTTGTTTTTTTTTTCATGCTTATCCATGGTCCCAGCAGAAAGTAATGTTAAAATGCTATACATCTTCCCCATTAGAAGAAAATCTATCCCGTGACACATGAAAGCTTCATTTTAGACATTCCACCATGGAGGCCCGTTTGTGAAAGAAATCCCCTCTGGTAAAGCTGGTGGTAGATTTTAAGGGTGAGCTCCCTGCACGAGGCTAGCTGCAGTACAGTATCTTTATCCAGTGCAGACTGTCCTGGAAACAGGAGGCCAGTGCGGGTGTAATTATGGGATGGATGAGAGGGAGCAAGAGTCACACAGAAGTCCGCTGCTCAGCAGAAACAGAGCGAGCGCCTCACTTGTCTTTCCCTGATCTATGACCCCAGCCTGTCCTCCCCCAACCAGAATGCACTCTGTTTTGTGCATGTGTGTATGTGTCTTAAAGTAAAAACTTGCAACTGCATACAGACATTATCATCATAGTCTCTTTTACAGCTTTCTCAAAAAAGGAGTTTCAAGTATATTGCTTTTTTCCTTTTCCCGTTTTCTGTGGGCAGGAACGCATCTCAGATTATTAATTTATTTGGTGGTATTGAAGTAATCTACTCATTAAACTCATGAGTAATTAAGAGGTCATTAAAAAGACATTGTTAAATAAACACAAAAGTGTTTGAGCCCTTTAACTCTTAAACCATAGGTAACGTTAATGAAGCTATTTAATTAACCTCATAAAATGTTTTACAAAGTGAAATATAAAATATGTTTTAGAGACAACATTTTAGGACAACATCAGATGTGTGGTTGGTGTTTTGTGTGGAGAAATCCTGAACAAGGAGGATTCACAGAGGGTGCTGCTGTTTTTACAGGGCTTTGAGCTTTTGTTTGCTGATGGCATCATAAACTCACGCTGTGTTTCCTACTGTGAACGAGTGAAGAGTAGGTGAATTTAAAATATGTTGTATATTATAACACGTTTTTAGAATTATTCATTATCCTTGCTATTTTAAATAAAATAATTTATTCTATAATGTAAACATTGATAAAGTTTCAAAACATACCATTAACTCCCCAGACATAGTCAATACATGGAAACTAAACGAATCCGGTCCTTAAGAAGGTTCATGAGAAGCAACTTTTTTAAATAATACATACATCCACCTCATCAGCCTACACTGAACAGTTTCATTCTTTAGTCCAGGCTGCTTTTTAAGTAGAGCACAATACAAGGCAGGCAGTTAGAGCAGAGGTCATTTACACACATGAGTCTATGGATGGAGGGATAAAGAAAGCTTGAAAAATGGACATGTAAAATTCATTAACCATTTTTAGTACTTAAAACCACACAAACGTTGTCGGGACCACAATCAAGCTGAAATGGCCGACTGAAAGACATTTAGGGAAAAAAATGAATAACTGTGGATTATATCCACCAACCCAACTCTCCTGTGTACTGTGTTATATTAACACTAGCTGTTATTTATAGCAGATAGGTGAACATATATTTGCGTTATATCCTTTCTGTGTGATTTCCAGTGTGTTGTAATGTATATCTGTGAGGGAGCCGTGTTCAGTGTTAATGAGAATAATCTGTTTATGTGAAGTGACACAAAGTGTAAATGATCCAGTGAAGACAGGTGTGAAATCACACACCACTGAGCTACATGTCAATGAGAGAGGTGTGTGTGTGTGTGTGTGCTACATCAAGGTCCGTGACTTGTGCTTGTCATGCTTATGACAGGCCCACTGCATGCTCTTTATTAGAAGGACCATGAAGATGGCTTTATTTCTGCTGGGGCCCGAAGGCGTGTCACTCGCACACTGTATTTTCTCTTTTCCCCTCGTGCCCATGGCTGATTAAAGAGAAGCGCCATCAATAAGTTTTTCTCCTGAATGCAACGCGCTCCAATCACTCTGCTGACAGATGAGTAATCACCTCTAGCCTGAGTGACAACGCTGTCTTCGTGATGCTATGGGCCGCGTAGGGTTTTCGTGGATTTATTAGTGCATTATACTACTACTGTGAACGTGTATGTGCCCTCTGTGTTTAAATTACTTGTGGCAGCCGAATCAATGTTCATGTGTGCGAGTATCGCATTTAATGCATTTATCCCTGCTGCACTGTACCAGTTGGTGTAATGAAGGCAAGAAAAATTCATCTGTGTTCCCATGTGTATTTACAGGTTGTTAGATGGGGAAGGTTGTGTAACTGTAGAATCATTAACCTCATTCAGAGAAAATGGCCAGAACAGTGCTCTGTAAGTGTTGTCTGAGGTCCTTTACTAATACGCCTTTGTTTCTGCTATACAGAGACAGTGCATCGACACATGCAGCAGTATGAGGTGGAGTACCTACAGTTTGCCTTCCGCTGGATGAACAACCTGCTGATGAGGGAGCTGCCCTTGCGCTGCACCATCCGGCTGTGGGACACGTACCAGGTAAGCCTGCTTGTAATAGTAGAGGGAAATTAAATGATCATCAGACCACTTCTAAAGCTGTGAAATTAAAATTTAGAGCACACTGAACCCCAAAACAGAGAAAGGATCTGATAATAAATTCAAACAGTTTGTGTAAAATAAACATACTAAATTGATAATAGTATGGAGGGTGACTGTGAAGATCTGAGGAATCTAAGACGGTGAATTCCATTATTTTGTACTTTGCACATTAATAATTATATTTAGAACTGTTTCAAAACCCATAGCTTCAAATGAATTTCCTCCCTGCTTCTGTCGATTTGATGTGTTCTGTGTATTGAGCAGAATGTCATGTTTTCAAGTGGTTTTGAAGCTGTAGTGGAGAAGTCCTTGGACACTGTGCCTTGCAAGTTATTTGTAATATTTTCAGTCTTTTTTGTTCCTATTTTGAAAACTGAAAGTGCCATTTGACCATGTTCAGACAAAACATTTTGGTAGGCAAATTTTCAGTTCTCCTCTGTTTCACAACCACGTTCATTTATTAGTATTGTTCTTTTCTGTTCTGTTTTATCCTACTTTATCACAGTACACAGAGTGACTGTTGCTTTGCAGTAAAAAGTTTCAACAAGATTTTTTCTTGTACCTGACCATACAAGGACATGGAATGGGTCAACAAAAAGTAGGGGTCTTGCAATGCATTATAACACAAACAAGGAGTTCATTTCATCTCTCAGACTTACTGTCTTTGCTCACTGTTGCCTGAATATGGGATTTCAATGGCTTCAGCATCTGTGAAGTACCAGATTGTCTCTATTTCTGTGTGAAAGGAGGAAAGGACTTGAAGGCCTAACCCCAGTGCTTGTTATTGTGTTTTATTGCTGCTCTTACTCAAATCGGTTACCAATGCCGACCGGTTTGTTTTCGTATTTATTTATTTATTTATTTATTATTATTATTTTACAATTATTTATTTGTTGTTTACTTGACACAGTGAAGCACTGGCTTCCCAGTGACACAGTCTGGCAAGCCATTGATTGTGTGGACATATTTACTTCTTGTGTTCAGACTGCCACGAAAGCGCCTTCACTTGTGCAGCCAAACACAACTCAATAATAGAAGGATATTGCTTAATGTACATTATTGATCCCCCGTTCCTCCAAGTAAAGAAAGGGGGAGCGAAGGTGTAGAGAAATGATGGTTACAGACATTAAAGTGATTTGCAGCAAGGCTAGCTGCCTCTTTTCAGATGCCTCACTTTTTAAACACCCAAGGTCTAGATTTTAGAGCTGACTAAATTTGTGTACACACACTGTCTGTCTAAATTATATTGAACTGTATTGATTTTCACTCCAAACTCTGGCCAAACCCAAGACTATAGGCCCTGACACACCTTGCTGCCCATTGGTGAGCGCTGGTGGTCGACTGTCATCCGTAGTTTGTGCGGCGTGTCCCGTTTCATTTGCACTAATGGGCTTTCGTCAGTGCTGTTTTGGCTGACCTAGCATGTCGAATCTGCATCACCGGTTGGCAGTGACATAAAGTGAGGACTTCATGCGTAAGGAGAGAAATGAAGAAGAGCAAAGAAAGAAAACAGCACTCTCAAAAGGCATGCACTGGGTACTCTGCTTTTCAGTAGCAGTGCTACATTTGCTACCTGAATGTCTGGCAGATACTATTACTATGAACAAATAGCAGCTCTGAGTGCACTTTTTACACACTAACATGAAGTAATTCCTGGCCTTTTCGACTTTTGTCATGTAATTATGAGCAACTGTTTACTTTTAAGTAGTCCTTTAGCCTTCCAGCAAACTAGTGGTTTAGTTTAACTTTTACATACTAGATTTAGCTCAAACATGGCATTTTAAGCTTGGAGGACATTCCTGCAATATATCCTTTTGTCAGGTACAGTTTCAGTGTCGCAGACCACTGCTTGAGAGCTGCTCTCATTTAGGCAAGTGCAGTATGTCCATGTCGACTGCCAGCTGTCATCTTTGTGGTGTGTTTAAGTTAAAATATTCATTGGACATGGGTGGCGATGGTGAACTGGTAGAAGATGATCGTGGTTGGCTTAAACTTACACTAGTTCTGCCAGGTGGTGTCAGGCTGTTGTTAAATGATCGTCGCTCATAATCAGTTTGGTGTGTACGGACGCACATGGAGGGTGATCTGATAGCACACTAGCATTTTAAAAAATCACTCATTCATTTCATGGGCAGTTTACTTTCATCATATAATTATGCACATGTGCCAAATACCACTGGAAATGTGTACAGGCATGCATATTAATGCAGTCTTTCACAATCTGACACTGAGCACTGTGACTAATTTTTTTCATATCATAGCTAGCTCAATTTTGTATGTTGCTCAGAATTGTTCAAAATCAGGCTGACCAATCAGAGCTTCATTGTCACTTTTGCAGTCCAAACAAGTGTTCACAGAACAGCTCATCTCGCTAATGGCAAAGCACCAAAACTCCTGTGACAAGCAATACGCTGACTATAAACATGCAGAGGTACTGATATGGCTTATCATAGCTGAAAGACTGTAAATTACTCTTAGCACTGCACAGAGACTCTTTCCTTCCTCTTCTGTTCTCTTTCCAAGCTCCACAGTGTCATAAAGCATGTCAGATTTGGTTTGAAGGTTCCACTATAATAAAAATTGTAAGTTGGTTTGTCCTGAAAAAAGATAGTACCGTCTGTGATTAGGCCTTACAATGGTGGTGTTTGTTTATTGATTTGATGTAATTACCCCCCATACTGTAGAAAAGCACCCAGTTCACAGCTGTTTGAGATGCACTTGTAGAACAACATAATAGAGAGTAATTGATGTGCAAAATTCCTGTTTTTAGTCCACACTCCAAACATTTTGTCAGCCCTCCCAGAACATATGCCACTTTGGAAGGACTAACAAGGCACTGATGTGGAGACTTTGCGATGTGGAGATGTAATGGTGCACTCTTGAAATCAGCTATTCCTGCCCTACCAGGGAATGAGAATGAGGACAAAAGTTCTGTAATGCTTGACCTTTCTGCTAACGACCGTGCTTGAGTTGTTCAGTGGGTTAAGGCCCACTTTTAACTCTGCCAAAAGCCTGTCAGAGACCTCTCATTTCCCCATCTGGACTCTCTCTTACACTACACTGGCCCTCTTGTTTGGCTATAGGCCATTCTATACCCGCTGTTGGACCTGCTGATAGCACCTGCCTGACAGCTCATGCTTAGACTGGACTGACCCCTCTGAACTGTCTCTTGACACAGTTGTTTCATTATGTGGTGAGTAGAGGTCTGCATTGGTATGAAACTCAAGACAGACCCCGACCCACATCCGCGGTTTTGAGACTCGACCGGGCCCATTGGTACTGTTTAATTTGAGACCTAGACCTGCAGCTGCTCATTTGCACGGAAATGACTGTTGCAGACACGGCTGTACAAAGCTTAATTTACTACACACTTGAGTTGAGTGACTGAAAATTTCATGTTGGAATAGACCGATATTTTACACACTCTGTGTATGTACATGTTTGTGGAATAACTGCTCGTTCCTGGCAAAGAACAGCATTCATTATCCAGCTGTTGGCCTTGCGACACTAAATCTCTCTGAGTGCTCCTGCTACTCACAGAAATGCTGAACACACATCAGGTGAACTTAACAAAGAAGGTAGAGTCTCACTGGGATCATCCCACCAACCTAACGCACCATCACGTCATCCATGGTTTCACCAAGAGTCACATTCACCCACTCCTTAAACCGAATACAAAAAAAAACATGAAAGAGGAAACCGGGAGTGTGAGACAGAAAGAGGGAGCGAGTGTGAGCAAAATCTATTACATAAAAATAACTCATAAGAAAACAATGTGGTACATGAGAAACTAGACCCAGAATTTTCAAGGCCCCCCTGAGTAGCACACACCAAACAACCTCAGAAATGTTCCTGGTGGGTGTTTGGATGAATCAAGCCAAATCAATATTGTCAAAAATAATAGCATTTAACCATGTCTCATCAAGGATTCATCAATGGAAGTGATCACAATATTTTGTTCGCATCATGTTTGCCCCTCTGTGAACTTATAAAGACTACTTTATTGATTTTTATTATTTGAGAGGTGTGAAAGAACACTTGTTCTTGCTGTCATTTCTATAGTTGAGAAAAAAATCCACAACTACCAATCAATATCATAAATATTCAAAGAAACTTGGTGTTCTCTGTAATGAATTCAGTGGAAAAACGATTGAAAGGTGCACTGAAAAGACATTGTTTTGATTAATGTAGGCCTGTTATGAAGTTTAGGTAGTGATCTCTTAGCATCAAACCCCCTCTTGCCTTTTTTTAAATCTGCTGCTAATGATGCTGTACACTTTCTACTCTTTAGCATGTAATTTATATTTGCTCTACGTGGATTTTGGCGAACTGCCTGCTGACAGCATTATTATACAGGAGTTAGAGAAGGAAAAAGCACTGCTTATCCTCTGAATTTCACAGTGCTTTTACAGAGCGGGAAGGATTACCTTTTAGGTTTTTTGGAGCTCATTGTAAATTCCTCAACAGAGCCCAGGAATAGAATGTAATTCATCCCATGCATATTTAATGCATAACCAAATATGCATTAAATGACTACTCACTTTCTCACCTCCCCCTGCCGACTTTGACAATCTGTGTCACAGTAACTCACCTTAAAGATCTTGATGGGCCGAATTAGGCAGGTTTCCGCTCTAAATCTTTCATGGTGTCTGAAAAACACTGACGATATCTCTCGGTGTGTCTCCAAGGGAGTTTGTTTTTCAGTCAGCCACAATGCAGTTTGTGTGTCTAGATCTGCACAGCATGTAGATGTCACAAAGTTGTGCTGTGCGTTCCTTCATGTTCTTCGTGTTCTTCTCGAGGGGCTGTTTTTCTCCTCTCCAAGGCCCTCTTCCGTAACAATCCATGCTGTAAACAGTGAAACTCAGCCCTGCTGTGACAGGGAGTGATGCTTCCAAGATGTCTGATACTCGCAAACTCCACTTTATGTACACTTTCTAAGGTGCATCTTTTAGTCTTGGGGCTCCTCCAGCTTGCTACATTCATTTACATCCATGTTCTTAATGTGTCCGACACATTGGCTTACACTCATGATGGGATAAAGTCTGTGTAAGAAGGAGGGCTGCAAAATACAGACAAAATAATACTACTGTGTATCGCTTAAAGATGGATCTTTTTATATTGGAAAGTGAGAAATGTTTTTAATAGGAGGAGCAACAGTTACACTATTAGAATTGCATTTAGCGCATAAATATTTATAATTTCTGTCATAACTTCAGCGTATATATATTTTTAAAACATTGTTTTATGGCGCAAGTAGGAATTACCAAGATGGAACTAGTGAACTGCCTGTAGATGAGAGGGACCAGTCAAAAACACTCTGGCGCAGAGTGTTGGTCAAGCTAGAAAATGTGGATATTCAGGTGTTAAAATAACAGGCCTGGACTACCATTTTTAGAAAATAATTGCCGTTTAAATTGCTATCACAATATTGGCAAAAAAAAATCTACCCCACATTGTTCAGCGCTGAGTACTGTGATTATACTGCTGCATTTTTGCAGACAAGATCAGGGTAATTTTGAGAGACCACTGTTGGCTGCATTGCACGTAAGTGCCTTTGCCGAGTGTGCAGGGTGATCTACCTGGTGGTCCATGTGTAGCACCCCATATTTGTCCAATATGAGGGGTAAACAAATCTGTAATAAAGTACATATGTGTAATACACTTTTAAAAAGAAAGATAACTGAAAATGATACTTTTCCACCAGCTTAATTGCATCTAACTCATGAATCTCCAGTATTTAATTAAGCTATGCATACTCATGCCAAACCAGCATTAATGATAGTAGTTTCCAGTGTTTCAAGGCAGTGCTGCATGGTCTGATAAGCTAGCAAACACAGCTATCCAAACTACACTCTTTTTTTCCTGCCATTTTTCCCTCAAACGTCAAATGACTTCCAGAAACGAATTTGGCAAATGCTATGGTTAGCTCCAGCAGCAGTGGTAATCAGTTTTTGTAATGCCACTTAAGTTCTAAGCAACTGTGGTTTGTCAGTATTTCAGTACATTACCAAAGTCACAATAAGTAGTAATTTCTTCCACCTCTAAATCTCATGTCTTATGGATTCGTTTGATAAATAGATCCATTTAAAACTGTGAGGTTCTGCATTTGCTGCTGATTTGTGTAGCACTGTATTTAGCGCAAAATGTCCACTGTAGTAGAATGTAGGACTGTTGTTAGCGTAAATACAGTATCTCTCAGAATCGTAACTCGATCCTCTGAAATGTCTGTGTGTAAAGTGTATACTTAAGCAAATTTAAAGTTTTCTCTGTAATAAAAAAAATTCTCTAGCTTCTAGTGGAAATACAAATAGTTATCGTTATAGTTTCTGAGCTAGCTATTATTACATTTACAAAATTATGATTCTTACAGTTAGAATCTACACATCAAGATAGTACTCCTTTTTAGACTCAGGAGCATACTATTGTTTATGTACATAGTGGTCATGTGCCTGATGATTTTATCCTTAACTGAAAACTGACAAAATAATGCCCCTTATTAATCAAAGTAGAACTACTAACCAGACACAGTCAGACACAATCCAAACTCAACTAACATACATTAGTTATTTCTGCTTGTTTTTGTTACATTATTAGCTTGACTCACCAGAACACCAAGTACCTCAGCAGTGATTAAAACTTGACACATTATGCAGTCCTAATAAGAAATATTGTAGGCATCTCTGGAATCCCTGACTTTGCCTTGAGGTTGTCGAGACAGACATTATGTTTAGTGTCTGGATCACCATTTTGTGTTGCCACCCAGAACCAAATGTCTGGCTTGGATTGTACAGCAACCCCATTTGGCTCCAAAGCATCATGGTGATTGTACATGACTGCGCATTGGTCAAGGCCACTTGATTGCTCCACATTACTCACATAAGAATCTCCAAAATGGAAGCCCGGCCCAATTACTCTCATTATGGTACACTTCTCCAGAGTCTACTCCATCAGAGTGTTTAATTACCAACTTAATTGAACCAATTAGAGCACTTCCCTCTGCCTGGAGATCTTCAGAAGATGCGCCTGGTCTCCTGCCCAGTATTGGCCACAGATTCAAATCTCCCTCCCAGCCATGGTGTCAACATTGTATGAGTCAGCACGGTGCTCCGTGCTTTGTCAGTGCAGATTATTGTAGGCTGTCTATGACGCAGGCAAGGATTACCAAACTCACTGAAGCCGACTAGGCCCTGTCCTATCTTGTGTTGAACATGAAGTGGGACTCACAAAGTGATTGGATTAGTACATAGGCTTGGAGATTAAGTGCATGGCTACTCCTCGTAGCAAACAAAAGATTAAGTAATTTAATCGTGAAAAGAGGATAGAGGGCAGACTGTTGGTTGCCAAACTGGCTAGTAGGTGAAGCACAAAAAAGGCTGATTTAACTTCGCAGACTATTTAGCTTCTAAACCTCATCTCTTGTGAACAGGCCAGTACTTTCCTTGCCAATTTCTTACTGTATGGGCCAATTATGCATGTATTATAGCAAACAGAGGCTATAATATTTAAGTGTTGGAGTTGTTTCAGTCGGTCTGGTCTAGGCTTAGCAATGTTATCTGGCATTAAAATGAAGTCAACTGAGTACCTGAATGTACAGAATGACCATGAATGACCAGAATGTCTCATCAGTGGATTGTGTTCTTACTGATGTGACGGGAATGTTCCAGAACTTCAATGCCAAGATTCATTGTGCTCAGATTGTGAAAGTGTGGCTCAGAGGGGAAGAGGTAATCATTTTCACACATGAATTAGCCAGTCTTGACCTCAGCCTCATTGGAAGTCCCATTTGAGATATGCGGGAGAAAACTTTAAAAAGTGGTTTGTACAAAAATGAACGCTCTTGATGGAACTCTAGACATAAAATAAATGTGACATTGTATAAGGTTGTCGAAACAATGCGGTTGTGACAGAACTTAATGTTTTCTCTAGGAAAGAAACCACCGCTTTACCCTGTTTGGGCAATATAACCTAAATGTCTAAATATGGACCATCATACTTACTCTCTATGGAAAAAAAATACAACAAACAACATGAAAATGACCTCACGCAAGGTGAGGGTTGCAATTTTAGACAAGATTTGTTACCAAGGCGGATTGGAATATTTCTTTTTTTTTTTTTTTTTTTTTTTCTTTTTTCTTTTGATATCAGCTCAGTATCCCTACTCATTAATCCCAGTATGTCGTTTACAGTGATAAACTCTCACTCTGAATAGGAACAGCCTTTGCTAGGGGTCTCCCAAATTAGTATGTTACTACTGCAAAGCTATTTGTTGCGTCTTAAATGTTTTTTTTTAGTAGAAGTTGAAGTTGCTTCCAACAGTAAGCACTTGTAAATCCAGCTCGATAATGTAAAAGCTTTTTCTTCTGAGATTTTTCATAGTCTGGTTTTGGATCAGCAGGATTTTGGAATTAAGCACACATATATTGACACAAGTGCCAGCAGCTTCTGCCTCAGTTTGTAATATCACAGTGTTCTATGGAAAATCAGCAGTAGCAGTATCTGGCACTGTAGCTGATGTGTCCTCCTCTCTAATGTCTCATTAGAGCTGCAGTATGTCTTGGTGTACTTTAACCTGAAAACAGTAATAGTCCCTCTGTGCCGCTGCCACGTGCTGTCTGTGGAGCGCAGCCATCTGCTGTTTGTGATGCGTTTATGTTCGTGTGCATGTGCATATCCGGGGAGTTTTGTTTTTTTTTTCCTAGTGGGGAGGGGCTGCTTATGGTGGAGTTTGCAAAAATCACTAAGACTTAAGGTTTACAGTCTCTCCCAATAAAGCTCAGTGTCGTTCACAGTAATATGCCATGGTATGAGTTTATGTTCACTTGCATAATACAGAAGCCAAAATGAGCGTTCTGTGTACATGCCGGTTTTGGCTTATCAAAAGCAAGGCCGCCTTGCCATTCTCATTCTCTCTGAACCCACCCCCACCCAAACACGCCTCTACTGGACGCCTTCATCTGCTTTGCTGCATTTCTTTTTATTTATTTGTCACCACGGTTTATTTGTTTTACAGATGACCTACGCATGCATTTGTGTGGCCATAATGATTTGCCACATTAATTCTAGCTCAACAAGAGCTTTTGCCCCAATCTAATGAAACCAGCTAATCACACTGTAGATTTATGCACCAAACCATGCTGTTTACTGAACACTAAGCCCATTCAGCCCCTCAAGATTGTACTGTGTATGTGCAGTAGGACTGCACAAGAAATCGTATTAAAATCAGGTTCATGATTAATTACTCAGTGGGATTTGATGCATGAACGGGACGATTCTTTATATTTTATAACAGTTTGTTTGCGTATGTATATAATATGTGTTTTATATTTTGTTGACTGTGTAGTTTTTTCAATGTGAGAATTCAGTAAACATACTTATTGTTCTTTAGAATCATGATTCCCATATAATCAGTAATCGTGCAGCCTTACTGTGGGGCCCAAACTGAGTTTGCTTGACTGCCTGGAGTATATCCTCAGGCTACATCACCCCCTCACCCAGCTAACCCTTTATATATGGCTCCTAAATTAATAAAGGAAATCTAGCAGGGAATCATGACACAACATGTAACCCAGCTGGAGGGTGGTGTAGTTTTTTGAATAGGTTTATTCCTGGCCTTCATGCACATCAATAGTGTGGCCTTCAATTATTGCGGAGCTACGCACTGCTCCTCAAAGCGAACAGGGTTACTGCATGACCTGAAATATTTAATGCTGTTGAATAAAAAAAGTGTGTATGTGTGCAAGCAGTGTCAATAGCAGCATTCATTATATATACTCTAAGTAAGCCTATTGTTTGTACTGCCAATTACGTCATTTCACATCATTGTGTTTACATCTAGTTGAGTAGGTGGCACACATTAAAGGACCAAAGCAGTTTTGGCTTCGATTATCTTTACAAGCACACCTCCCATCCTGGGTTCTGTGCTAACACGAGAGCCTCTCAAAGCACACCTCATATTTGAGGAGTGTGTTTACAGAAGACCTACCTGAAAGAGCACATAGTGAGCGAGCTTTTTCACATTTCTCTCATTACTTCATAACCCGTTCTCCTACCAGCCTCTAGGGGGAGTGCTGGGATTTTTTTCTCAGGGCTCCCTGATGCACATTCCCTCACTTTCTCCGTTTTCAGGTCCTGACTGAAATCTTTGCCTGAGGGCTGTCCGAATCACTAGCCGTGCACAGAGACTGGAATTAGCGTACACGGTCGAGTGTGAATGTGTTGGCGTCAGTGCTAAGGAGTGCAGTGTCCCTGGCTCCCTGAGCTGGTGATTGAGTAGAGAAAGTGCTGACCCCCAGGCTTCCTCTAGCAGAAGAGCCGGAAGCGGTGGGGGAGTGTGTGGTCACACTGGCTTTGATGGGAACAGTCACCAGCACCTTCAATATGACTGAAGTTTTCCTGCTGTTCTTCTCCTCTCTGCTTAGTTGGCTTCTTGTGGTGCACTAGGAGTCGGCCAACTCATGCTTTTCTCTACCTTAATGAGGCAGAAGATGGGCCCAGCTATGACAGGATTCATCTGCCCTATGCTTCCCCCAGGAAATGAATCTCGGTTTTAGCATATTTAGGCAACCTTTTCCAGCCTTGCTGCATTTCTGTAGGCTTTTCACTTTGAATGCAAATGAAGTCAGATATGTGATGGATATTCATCCAAACGAATCCCACTGTTCCTTTGTACATGTGCAGGGGTGTGTGTGTACATGAGTTGGAATAGGTACTACACTGCTCGGATAACATTCGTATGCCATGAATTACAATTGTGGTTCTTCTCTTTCTCTTCCCCTCCTCTGTGCGGGATCTGAGCTGGAATTTCGCTGCAGGGCAGGGACCCCCCACTGGGGATTTGGACCCATGACCTGAACCCCTTAACCCATTCTGCTGAGCCCCCCCTAATGATTGGCCTCTGTTTTCTGACACAGAAAAGCCAATACCCAGCAGGCAAGGCCCGGGTCAGCCGCACAGGCCCTGGAACATCAATATTTCATCCCGTCTTTTTCTGTGAAAACCTCAGGCACTCACCAATACTGTAGCCCTGAATCCCTCCTTCCATGTCTCCTTCATACGGTAGATCACTGCCAGATTACTGAAACAGAATCAGCAAGAAGAGCTGTGTACCCCTGACACCGTCTTTCAGGACAGAAATATTTCCATGACTCAGACTGCTGTGTGTGCTTGGAGAGAAAGTGTGGAGAGAAATGTGAATGTCAGACAAAATACCCACACAAGAAAGTGTACAACTGAATCTGGCTGCCACAGGACCAAAAATATTTTGGCCAATAATCTATGACTGCCATTGGGTCTTGAAAATCCAATTTGCAAGTGAACTAAGGCTGTGATATGTATGGTCACATGTGCTCCACTCAGGATTTTACACTTATTATTATTATTATTAATATTTGTATAGGAGAAGGCAGCAGTTCCTGCTGCATCATGCCGTCTAGAGTGAAGTTCATTCTTTAGTTTATATTGTGTTCTTGTGTGTTTTAATAACATCGAGTATCCGTAAGGCAAGAGTACTTAAAGTAAGTTCATTTTCACAGAGGGGGTTTAGTCAGCTGCTGCAATTAGGAGTTGGCATTTAGCTGTAAGGACTTTGGTTTTATTAGCACCCTGTTAAATGCTAATCAAATGATATAACTCTGATATGCAGCTCTCACAAATGCATTTGTGCAGTCATATTGACTACTGCCTGTTACACTAACATCGTCGTTATATGAAAACAGTCACTCCCAGAGGATATTTGTTCCGATCAGTGCCTCAGACCAGCACCCTTCCTATAATATACCCCATGGTAACTCCCGCAACGTTAATCATTCATGGATTCATTGTTGTCGTGGGTTTAAAGAGTGTACCCATCCTCTCTGCATTTTTTGAAAAATGGGTGCAGATGTAAGGCGTAGAGTCTGACATAGAGGAGGGAGGAGTAGGACATGGAAGCGTACAACATAGCCTCTCACAGCATTTCCTGAATGTTAAATAGGGCTAACTATAACAGCTGAACTCTAGATCTCTAATCTTGAGGTGTTCAGTCCATTACTTTATAAAAGTTAAAATAATCAATCAAACAACTGCAACTGCAAACTGTTAATTAGCACTAATTACACCAATACAGTATAGTCTGTCTCTCTGTCACTCTAGCATCAGTCTTGATTTCACTTGATCGAAAATGAGCCTTTATCCTCTGACAGAATAGCATATCTAGTATCGAATAAAGTGTTGAATATTAAGCTAAGTAGGACAATACAGTGGCGCTAAAGTAGCTTTGATAGCAACACAACATTTGAAAGGTGTCCGCCTACCTCCACAAAAGAAAAGCGCAAATCCTCCCTATTTTGTTATGACTTGAGATGGAGTTACAGAAACAGCAACACATCAAAAGCTTGGTTTGTAGTCATGAAACTGGTACTGTTGACCATACAAAACCACTATGAATTTGCTTTGACCTGAATTTTGCTGGAGGCTGGATACAGAATGTAAGAATGTTACTCCATGAGCACATGATTGCATTGTGTATTTACCTAGTCGTGATAAATTGGGGAGGAATCATAGATCAGCACTTTGCAAACACAGGCTCAAAAAACAGTGCAGGCCAATAAAACAATACAAAAAAACAATTGATTATGCATGCCTGGTGGTCCATTGTCATGCCAGATGTATATAAACGTATATATATAAGCTTAGCATAAAAGTATGGTCTGATCAATCAGCGCTGCCCTGAGCTCTTGGCTTCTTTCTCTGCACTGTTTCTACTCTAAAGGAATGGGAAAGGTTGCCGGTATGGAAGCGTATTGTGTAGACACTTCTCCTCACCTTCAAAGCCAGTATGCCATAGTTTGATCAGGGGCACAAAGCAGAGAACTTCAGCCCACATCAAACAGACCAAATGGAGAGAGGGAGAGCGCGCACCTCGATTACTGGCATCTGTGTCAAACTCAAGGCGTATCTGGCTCGATATAGTGCCTCTAACAAAAAGTGAATCAAAAGTGTCAGATGTCTCCAAGTTCTTAGAAACTTGCCTGGACTGAGCTGAAGTTTAAGCTCCAGAACATAGGTGTAAATTTAACCACGATGTTTGACATTATAATTCTTTAGGAAATATTTCAGTGCATTATGAGATCTCAGATTTCACCGTAATTAGACGGAAGTCTGTCTGCACTATTCAGAATTTTTTAACTGTTTGTAAAAATTAACAGATGTGACTAGAGGAACATGGATTGGAGAAATTAATAAAACATTACATTTAGCTCATTTGTTTCCAAGAAGTAGCACATGCCGATAAGCTCAATTTCATTTTACACACTGCACAAGTAAGTTAAAAAGTTTATTTTTAGTTGTAAAAATTTGATTTTATTGGTTGGAATAAGGTGCTGTCTGTTTTTCATCTAAAAGTTATGAGGTGAACTACACTGTGACTAGGCTAGTAACATTAGCTCAGGTTAGAACTGACACTTAGCAATTTGCTTTGTTAAGAATAAATCAATCTAGTGCCAGTTAGGCCATATATGTGCCAAGTATTGCATATGTGTTTCCATGGTATCTCTCATTATTCATTTTTCCCCACTTATAGTGGCTGAAGTCATTTTTTTGTGTTTAGATTTGTCCTACAGTTTGTGCCTATTGTTCTATAGAGGGTGGATTTTTTGCTTTTTGCTTTTTTGCTTGCTCTCAGTAATAACTCAGAAAAGTATTTGTCATTGTCAATAGCATGTTATACTTCCAAGGTTCATAACTTTTGCCTTCGTTAGATATTAAATATTCTGCAATGTCTTTAACATAGTAAGCAAGAATATAGTAAAAAGAAATATAATATTCTATGGTACGTTGATCCCCAACTAACTTTATACTTAAGATTTTGTCCACAGTGATGGCAGTTGTACCCTGAAGAGTAAAAATATTCGAGAGAGTGTAACTGATTTTAACATTCCAAAACCAATGCTGTTTAACTCACCGCTGTTAGATTGCATACACTCTTACTTCCAAAATGGAGACCAGACCACTTTAAAGGCAATGAGTCTAGGTCCAGTACAAAGAGACCCAGCCAAAGTGCTCAGCTTTGGGCTGCTGGATCAGTCCCTCTGTTTTTCAGCATCACACTTATCGATCAGTGCTAGAACTGTACGTATACACACATACGTAAGGATAAGAAGTAGTCTCATTGAACATCCCAATTCATGTGCGGTTACACTTGTGCAAGCACCCCAGTCAGCGAGTCTTAGCAGAGAGCAAAGGCGATTCCCCGTGACAGCATGAGCCTCATATCTCCCAGGTAGAGGGAGTTAATAAAGTAATAAAGCACTGTAGCGGTGTGTGTGTCACAGTTTGATACCCCCAGACAGCCATCCTCTCAGCTGCTCTGATTAAGGCCGCGAGGTTACACCAATAGGCAATCATCACCCAGCACATAACTCAAAGAACTGCGCTCTCCCTCTCTCTCGCTCTCTCTCTCTTTCCATCTATCTCTCCCTCTCTCCCTTTTCCACTCGTTCATTTCTCTCCACCTGTCTTTTTCTCTGCTAGCAATGATGGATAGCTGGCTAGGCAGGTAGGTAGAAGAATGGTATGTGTTTTTTAGTTTTGGGTATTTTTTTTTCTCCTCTCCATCTCTTCGGGCATGTTGGGGTGCATGAGTGTGCTCACTCAGGTCACGTCTTCTCTCATTTGACTCGAATGAATGTGAGCAGTTTGCCGGTACTGATATGTTGATGCTGGCTTGTGGACTGAGATCATACTAAGTACTGGAGCTGTGTTTTTAGGCAATGGGAGCAGATGAGCTTGGCTTTCTGCAGGCCTAATGATGGCCTCTGAGGGTGCCTGCTGTCCCCTCACCAACACCAGTACATATGTGACCAACACTTCAATGCTCACAAAAAATATTGCTGTGTACAGAATGAGTCCTATAATTGATGTTCTAAATTAGTCCACCTTTACTATCACCTATGTTAGACTGTCAGCACTATAAAGGACATCAACAGGAGCACATTGTATGGACCATTATAGGGAATAGATGTGGTCCCCTAATCACTCTTCCATATGTTAGAAAATAAAGACCACTGTATGGAATGCTATTATAGGGAACTGAAATGGCCCCCTAATCATTATTCCTTACACAAGATTATCAGGAGCACTTTGTGGCAGTATTAAGACTCCACACGCGAAAGGGTATCATTTCCAATGAAATTCAACTCAATTAGCTATTTTGCAAAGAAGCTTTACTTCAAGTTCAACTGTGAACTATGAATCGCAATTTCACTTTCCTGATCGGTAGCACTACTGTATAAATGGCTGAAGGGACACCCATTTATGTAGCAGTACTGAAAATCCAAGATGGATTGGATTTTAGCAGTGTGTTGGCTAGACCTTTTTAACATTTGATTCTTGCTATCTATAAACAATCTTTAAAAAGATGTGCAGTCAGCTGGGAGACTGTATTACTGCCTTTACTGCTGTGAGATTACTGTTTGACAGTTACTGTATCCAAATTGCTAATTGCTGTGTACCATTCACCCCCCCCTGTAATTGGGAACAGAAATGGTGCCTTGATCTATATTCTCTGTTGAATTATTAGAGATATTGTAGATACAGAATTTTTAGAGATATTATAGATACAGAATGTGTACACTGTTGTTGCAGTAGTTCCATGCCTTGGCACAAAACACGGTGCATTATACATATTTTGTGCATAACCCTAACCATTACAGTGCATTGTTTGTAGGAGTATGCTGGATATTCCCTACTGTGAAGAGAACATGATTTTGCACACAGCCTATGAAATATTTATTTATTTAATTTTTTACAGTGAAGCTCAAATACTTTGTTTTCCTTTGCATACAGAATAATCGAGCAAATGTTTGTCCCTTCTTTTCCCTATTTTCCAAAACAGAAATTTGCACAGGCCTTACTCCCAATACTCAGCACACCGAAACATTACAAGCCCACAAGCCCATCTGTGTGCGTCACTGTTGAGGGCCCATCATGCCCTGTGGCTTACACAAAAACAGAAATGCAGAGATTCGTAATAGAGTTTTGACCGCTGATGGTCTCTAAAAATACACAAAGAATGAGGTAGATCTCAATGTGTGAATCATGTTTTGGAAGCTCAGTTTGTTCGCGTTCATGTTGGGTCTGGAGACTATGCAAAGTGAAAAGATAAGTCAAGGTGAACAGTGCTTTACTTGGTACATGCATGTGTGTATGTGTGAAGAGCATGTTATCATGCAAAGAGACTGGTCTCTTGCTGCTTTGTATATTGGGTGGTCACGCTGTGTTTGATATGACACAAATAAAAGTCAATAGCTCTGCATGTAACTGAATTGATTGGTGCCTAAGTTTGTACACTTCTCTCTCCCGTTCCCTCGCCCTCCCTCCTTCTCTCTCTCTCTCTCTCACTCTTTCTCACTCTCTCGCGCTCTCTCACTCTCTCTTTCTCTCGCTCTCGCTCTCGCTCTCACTCTCTCTCTCTCTCTCTCTCTCTCTCTCTCTCTCTCTCTCTCTCTCTCTGTGCTTGTGTGTGTGTAATCATTTTGTCCTGGTTACTTGTGTCCCACCTGAAGTGTGTCAGCGACTACCCTC